>JAHQIW010004884.1:0-352259 GCA_019055375.1 Parelaphostrongylus tenuis | reverse complement strand
AGCGGCACGCATGATTAAAATGTAGACTATGAGAGCGCGGCGGCTACAATGACGTTGTGGTAGTTTTCTAGTGAAATGTGGATTTTTATTGTCACTAAAGGGAATTCTGTCGCCAGTAAATAGTAAAATATGATAGAAGAGACAGGGATAAAGCTATCTGTAGCAGAAACAATGGCGATGCTTCTCCTAAAACTGCGAATCTCGAGGGAAAAGGCAGATACTCACTAAAACCAACTCTGCTTGCAAAGCATTATCTTTTCATTAGTAGAACGTAACAAAAAAGTCATTTCATAAAGCAAACTCAGTGGGACAGGCATTCCTCAAGTTATCGAATGACTACAAAGACGTGGATGAAAAAAAAAAGAAACGGAGTTATGTAATGGCTGGAGATATGTTCCTTTCATAGCAATGAGCTTTTCCCGTTGAAACATAGACGATTTCTCAATACATGGCATTCTCTTGACTGTAAAATTTTCACAAAAATCTCTTTTGCTATATTCCATCATTTAACCACGATAATATCCCCTCAGTACCTCACATTACCAAACAAATTCCCGTATTTCCATTGCAAGGCGTGATAATAAAAACCCCCGCAGCACAGGCGGCGTGCGATCTGAACCGAACACCTCAGATCATTGTCAACGTGTTAATAGAGCTTCCTGTTGACGGCCCAAGCGAAACATACTCCAGACTGTCCTCTTCAGCTTTGAACTTCGTGAACCATTTCCTAGCCGCCTTTTCTGCAACCGTATCGTCGTCCTAAGCTCCACTAATCTTGCGCGCCACTTCACTAGTATTTTGCGAATTCGTTCCCACAACAGCTCTACCTTGAAGCATGTAAAAGCAAATTGCATATCAAATTGTTCGCAAGAAAATGCACAATTGAATGATACCAGAACAATGCAATTTTATTTACTTCGAGTCAGCTAAAGAAAAAGCTTTTTAACACCAGCGATGTTCAAAATTTATTTTTGAATTCAACCAAAAAAAAGTGTTCTTCAAAATAAAGAGGCTATCATTATCTGCGATTTTCTTCCAACGATCTTGAAACTTCCGGATGTGCTCGAATTGCCATTCCTTGGGCTTAGAATCAGAGAACTCCTGACATGCCTCTTCAACTTGATCAAATGCCTTGAATCGGCGTCCAAGCAAGAAATGTTCCATTAAGTGGAAACGCGGACCTCAATCGTACGGCACAGCATCTGGACCACAGACTAGGCGCGACAAAACCTCAACTCCCTCCAATTCATCAAACTTTTCTTTGTCTTCTTGCGGTGTAAAGTTAGGCATTATCTTGCTGAAACAGCGCGCTCTACCGACGAATCAGTGTGGGATTCTCTTCCTTCAACGTGCCCTAAACTTGCTCTAGTTGCTCGCAATGAATTCGGTATTGATGACGCGATCATTCGGAACAAGTTCAAAATGCAAGACTTCTTTAAAATCCCACCAAAGCAGAACATTACTTTATTGAATAACGGAATTTGACGAGCAAGTGTGGCCGAGCTTGACCTTTCAGAATCCATCATTTGCTCCGATCGTGATCGGAAATGTTAACGAGATATCCCCATGACTTTGCAATTACCAATACTGTGTGAAACAGACATAAAATTTGAATTTTTGACGAGCACTAAGGAACTTTTTCCTCAACCCAATAAATTTTTTGTTTGTTGCTCTAGTGCCAAAACTTATGGAATGGCCTATAGACTTACTGTTTTCCAAAGTTCAAGTTCAATGTGGAAAGTATGTAGTAAACAAACAATAATTGCTAAATATATGACAAGCTGCAATAAACCCTACAAAATAACAATGCCTTAAAGTACTTTGAAAAGTATCAGCACCACAGTATAATTTTCCCCACACTTTTTCAACGGATCACCCTAAAAACCCTCATGAGAAGCTACTGAAAAAGTGAAGACCAACGTAATTATACTGCAAACTCTATTGTAAAACTGGTGAATTTATTGACTAATGCGGGTGATGGCTTACCATAATTCACATGTCAAATTTACACACGAACAAAATATGGCTTACGTGGCAGCATTCGGACGAGCACGTAGTAGCCATCAAACAGCTGGGCCCGATGCATCCGTAACTTTTCCACATAAGATGGCACAGAACAAAGAAAATCGCATACATTTCCATCACGCTTAGCCTCTTTATACATAAATTTAAGCAGTCGCTGTTTCAGGCCCGTATATATGGACGTGTGTGTGGGTGTCGCTCGACAGTCACCGCTGAAAATGACGTAATTATGACGACAATCATTTATTTCAGATTTAATTACGAATCGCTATGACAATGAAACAACAATCCAAACTCCCACAACAGATAAAGAGAGTCGTCATCCCATGTGGATGTACCGATATCCTTCAATGGTATCATCGTACCCTCTTCATTCACATGTAATATATGAATAACCTAGAATAAATCACCTTCAAAAATTGACTCTTCTATTCCAAACTAGAGCAAAACCGTTGAAATACAAATACAAAAACAGTCAACTCACTTGTTTTTGTAGTGACATTATCATCATCGTCGGTCCACAAAGCGCCACACCATGCGTGAGATTGATACGGTCAAAATTGTACATTACAAAATGAGCTATTGAGCCTTTCTGGAACAGAAAAACTCGAACGCGCCTATAACAGTTCAGGAGAGGTACAAAAGCACTATCAGATGATATCCATCACATTCAAGTCACTTCTATTTTGAAAAAAGTAGTGTATTACTCTGAACAAAAATTTGTATTTCAGTTCCCATTTAGTTCATTTTCTCCAATGACAGCAAGGTAGTGAGCCACTTTCACTAGATAATTTGATCCTTTTTCTTGAAGACTTCCACTCATTCTTCGACTTGTAAAGCAGAGAAACGAAATAAAGCGATAAGACAGCGTAATTACTAGACTGGAAAAAGTTCCTCAACATCCGCAAGGAAATCATATTTATGCTTGTTTCACACAGTATCGGTTATTGTAAATTCATGGGTTTCAAAAAAAATTCAAATAGGAAACTCCCACGATGCTGAAAATTTACTGTGCGTTGAAAGAGAAGTACCCGACATTGATTTATCGGAAGCGCGCACTTTTTCAGTAGGATAATGCCAAACCTCACACCGCAAAGAAGACTAGGAAAAACTCATTGATGAACTGGAGGGAGTCGTCTTGCCATACCCAGCCTACAGTCGAAATGCTGCGCAGTCCGATTTCGGGTCTTCTTCGCTCGACGGAACATTTGCTGCGTGAACGATTCGATAAAATTTGACATCAATTTGAATTTTTTGACTAAAAGCCTAAGGAATCATATTTCGAGTAGTTGCGGACGCTGGCAGATCGTTTGTATCGCTGATAATAAAGGCCCTTATTTTGAAAAAAAAAACTATTGTTGTTCCGAATTGAATTTATGTATAATCTATGATGTTTTAGTGGGCGTTAAGGAACTTCTTCTCAGCTTGATATCATCCGACAGAAAACTAAACTTTAGGCACAAAGCTATGAAGTTACACAAAAAGAAAAACAAAAGCAAACCTCAATGTCGATAGTGAAGAAGGTATAAATTTCTAAGCTATAAGTTGTAATTGGTAGAGCCTCCGTATTCGGATATGCCAGAGCTGTAGTCAAAAGCTGATCCGGGGCCTAAAATTCAATAGTATCCTTCTAGCAATCAGACAATCCTGTCTTACCAATAATTTTCCAAAAGCTGAGAAAAGAAAAATCAATCGAACAAGAAATAAAAAAGATCTCACCAATGCTGTTGTTGCTACAACCATATACTTTCCATCATCCGTAAAAAGCATGCACTCAGTCCGTAACGATGCGGTATTTAAACGTGAGTTTTCCATCATCATTAATACTTCTGATTCTGGCTCGAACAGTCTCTGAAAGCAGCGTTTACGAAAACGAAGTACAAAAAATTGATACAATAATCAAACTGTGTCCTTTATCAAGCGGTCGCTCCTTCATATTTGTTGGAGATGTACTCCACACTCAAGCGCAACAAAGAATATACGCCATAGCAAAGCTCAACAAGTCATTCACACCAATAACAGTGATAGAGATCATAAAATAAAAAGCACTATGCTTTGTTTTACTCATAAGGGAGAAGAGTCATACTATGCAGTACTGGCTAACCAGGAAGCAATGAAGTTTACATGCCTGATAAGTTATTTTTTAGCCATGCTTGAGGTCTGTTAAATGGCACTTATTGAGTGCAAGACACGTGTTTCGGCCTTTCAGCCTCGTCATTTGCCCGAAGCCTTACGATTCAGACAGTTTTACAGGGAGATGTTTCCTATCTAAAGAAAAAGACGCCGTTAAGTAACAAGATCACCGAAAAGGCAAAGTTGTACACTCGATTGTTAGGAGCTGGTAGACATGTATAACCTACCGTTCGTTTCAAGTGTTTCTTAAGTCCTCGTTCGAAATCCAGTATTCCTGATAACAGACCTCATTCATGCTCAGAAATAACTTATCAGGCATATTGAACTTTGAGCGAGATCTCGAGAAACACTCGAAAAGAAAGGAACGAAGTATACTTGTGCACAATTGTGTTACATCCAAGCTTCTGGTAATGTTTAAGTGACCTACTTAGCGTTGGAGCCTAGAGAACTGTTAACGATGAAAAATAAGAGCAAGCCAAAAATGACAGTGACTTGCTAAATGCATATGGAAGATGAAGGGACAAAGAACCATTCTGCCTGTCAAAAGAAACGAAACTAGGCGAGATGATGCTCGCTTCCCTTCCTCCTCAACTTGCTAGATCAATACTGTCTTTCAGTAGTTCTTGAAAACTCTCAATTCCTCAAGAATTAAGATAATGTTTCTAAACACTGGAACGCAAGTGCATAATCGCTCGTACTTTGACACTATATTATTCATCTTCAAATTCATCTTCACAGTAATTTTTTTCACTGTGCACATCGCAGTACTTTTGGCATTCATTCGTTCTTTCGTCTTCTTCATGAACATTGTAGAATATCGGTTGAGCGCGTTTCCTCGCTATCTTGAGGACCGCCTGGCTGCGGCCTTCCATAGGGCGCTCGTTTTTGACTGCCGCAGAGTGTTGAAGGTAGGGCTCGGTCCCACGCGGGCCGCGGCGAACGTCACAACCGCTCGGCCACGGTGACCCCGCCTTTTTATACTATTTATATTGGTAGGAGCTAACGGAGCGTCGTGACTGAATGACTATGATACTCCTCGGACGCGCGTGGAATCGCAACCCATCATCCAACACTCTCCGATAGTTAACAACGAACGCCCTATGGGAAGGCCACGGCCAGGCTGCGCTCGGGAATGCAAGAAAACGCGTTCAACCAATATAATGCGACGTTCAAGAAGAAGAAAAAACGAATTGAATGCTAGAAATACTGTGATCTGCACAGTAAAAAAACACAGTGAAGACGGAGTTAAAAATTGAAAAAAACCACAAATACTTGACAAATCTCTTCGGGACTGCTGCGTCGCACATTCTCCACACCCAAGTAACGTAGTATACGTATCGAACGTAAATTATTCACAAATGTGATGAGTCGTTTTCCATCTGGTGTCCAAGTAACCACATGGTCCTGCGGATGATGCGACTCTGAGACCTAAATATTAGAAATAACGGCACATATAAATACATTATAATCTAACAATATATGAACTGAACGTCATAATACTGATGCGTACTTCAACAACGCGATCCATAGCCACTGTTGAATAGAACTCACGGCGATTACGAACATGACGGACACCTAAGAACAATCGCATCTCAAATAATGAATAAAAAGAACACAGTCATTCAATCATCACATCTCTGGTTTCAAGACTGACTCTGTCTTTCAAGACGAATCATGGCAAAAACATGAGAATTACCTATTCCAAGCCAGAAATGCTTTAGAAGGATCGGAACAACATATTCATAGAATTCAAAAAACGCTAACATGACATATCCACAAATGACATGGGCAGCAGCATTTTCAAAACTCAAAAACTCAGTAACACATTGGGTACGCAGATCTATAGCGCCAACCCAGCCACGCGGCGCGCGCGGTGGCTCGGTGGCAAGCAGTCCGCAGAAACGAGAGGTTGTAATGCCGTCTATGGGGAAGAAGGTTGATGGTTCGATCTCCTACCACGACGCTTCACTGCGGTATTTTGGTGTTATAGCTTTGTTTTCAGTATAATATGCTCGAATCATCAGCACACCATATCACACATATCCCATACGGAACACGAGCGATTTATTCATTCAAACATATTTGGATACGCATTGTTACCTCTTGAAAATACGTTCTGTATTAAAAAGTAGTGAGATGCTGGACAAGTGAGTGTTTCTTGCTATAATAACTACGTTATAGAAGAACCTTTATTACTAATCGACACCAAATAAACTACAGTAAAGCGTCGTGATAGGAGACTGAACCAAAAACTTTCTTATCGACCGGCGGCAGCACGAAGCACTCGCTACTGCAAAACACTTGCAGCCGAACCGAACCACGCGACGGGGCGAGATTAGCGCCATCGATCTGTCGTGCCTAATATGTTAAATAAAGCCAAAAACTCTCAAATTTCTAAGAAGCCCCACGAGAAATACAATCCGTAGACTGATTTTAAGTCTTTTATGAGGTCCCCTTTGGGCATATCCGCAGTGAATACACGTGTTTCGGCTCCTGCAACCTTATCAGTTGCACAGTACCCCTCGCCTGAGTCAGCTCCTCTCCGAGGAGCGCCTTCTACACAGAGAAATCGTCGACGAACACGTTACACTGCGCGTGATGTGAAAATTCACTTCACCCACGGATGACTTATAACCGCATGTTCAGTAACATGATCACTGGACATTGCAGTGATTAACAGTTGATTGCTCAAGGCCGGTTTTTTTGGCAATACCCTTATAATCGACTGTTTCTCCAAAGGTATTTCAAAACCAAAAGAATGTTGTCTCATTCCTAAATGTGATCGGAACGCCCTAATACGATGGGAATTATGATGGCAAGAATTCTGGGTTTCAAACAAAACTCGGGCTCAGGCTTTTGATTGGGATTCGTATGCCAATTTCTGTCTCCTGGCTCAATTCCGTTGTTAGGAGATTGCTCAAATCCAACGAATAGTCAAGTAAACACGGTGAAAGACAAAGTAAGGCAATCGACCTAGCCTTATAAGCGCGCGTGACCCTAGAAGGCATATCGAATGTTCGATTCCACGGCATAAAAACATTGGATTCCCATTTTGCTTGTACCTAAGCATTTTCGTGGTTGATTTCACAACATCTTTTCATTTAACCGCTTTCTAGTGCCGTTATGATGTTGCAGATATATCTTAAGATGTTGAGCGATGTGCATAAATCTAACGCCAGGCGGGACGCGATCCCGCATTTCACGCTATCCGGGGTGCGTGTTCTAACCTGTTGCACTACCGACTCTTTTTATGCCACCACTCATTCTACGTGAGTGTATCAATACATCGGCAACCAACCGTCAACAACTTGGGCCGATAGTCGACTAGGCATTTAGCTCACTCAAGCTGACAGATATTGATATATATATTATATATATATTTGTACATATATATGTATATCTATAGAAATGTGTACACGTGCATGCATACACTTATATACGCATATGTGTATAAGTATACATATATATACATGTATATATATATATATATATACATTATATGTATATATGAAGGAGTGCTGCAACACAGGCATCGGAAGTGCAATTGGTTGAGCACGCAACCGCGGAAATGGTGAAATGCGGGTTCGAGTCCCGGGTGACGTCAAAGTTGTGCACATCACTCGAACGTCATTGGGTAGAATTTCACACCGCTCCTCTAGGGCATTGATACAGGATTCAGTCATTATCTCATCTAGGGCAAAATTATCTGAGCTTTCCTTTGTAACCAAATTGTCCAAACTTGCTGCAACATGGTGAAACTCAGCAAAGAACCGAAACGCTGTTTTCTTGAAGACAAATCCTTGACTTGCACAGACTTGATGTCCTCGAAGTCGCTTTGTGCATCGCGTCCCAATTCGTACTCGTAAAGCATCAAATTGCGATAAACGCTTCGCTGAACCGCCACGGTGCGTTATGGACAAGTTGGTACCAAAAGAAAGCTCAGGAAGTTCTGCCCAAACCCGGACTGATCTGTTGCTGAGACATGACAGAAAAGTGTTCAGACTGATTGCGTATATTTTGAATAGTGTTGTTGAGCATTTTAAAATATTTCTGGATAATAAGTTTCGTGTCGATTGCTCTAGAGTCTATACCTTGAGAAGACCCAATAACATCATAACATCGCCATAAGATGAGCCAATTCAAAAATTCCAATAGATTCTATCCACTCACCGTTTCGGTGAGAACCACGTTCTCTTTCCGCTAACATGACCACTATATTATCACTTGGCCGAATGTACGCTTTCCTCTTCTGCCACTCTTCGCCAAAAAGTGAATGCGGTGACGATGTACGCGGTTTGAGGTCGATATCCGATGATGCTGACTCTCCATCGAGCATTTCCACGACCAAAACTAGTCATTTATTTTACATCTTCTAACTGGAAGATTCTCCAAATTGCAAATAAACTGGGAACCATGAACCAATCAACAACAATTTCGAAAACAAATAATCCAATTCTTTTATCATTTTCTAAAAAAACCAGTTCTAAAGTCTTATAAATCCTATTCCACTCAAAGTGATCTGGTTTGAATTGTCCTGACGGTGGATGGTTCTCCAAGAACGGTGTCTCAAGCTTTCCCTCGCGATAGAGCTGCCTGCGCTTTGCTGCAATAGCAGCAGCACGCTGAAATGGGGAAAAATATCACATGAAAATCTACAAGAATTTCATAAAAGCACTCATAAACTTTACTAACTAGACAAGAATTCACTGAGGTAAGCATTTGAGGAAAAAATCATGATAGGAAAAGCTCAAGAAAGGCCAAAAATCAAACCCTAGAACATACCTTTTTCTGTTTGTCATGTGCTACACATTCTTTCAAATCGCGATGCTCCAAGTCACAATACAAACGCCCAAGCTTGGCTCCACAAGCCTCCATGCAGCGGAAAAACTGCGCTTCGAAAAAATCACAAACACGACCTGAAAGCAAGCGCAGTAGACGAATACACCTGAAAAGTGATAGGCTGTGTGAAAAATTGACGCCGTTGTGGTTTTCCAATGACTTTTGGGTTCATTTCGGTCATAAGGGAACAAATGAATGTTCGACCTCATTCGCTGCAAAAGGATTATTCATAGGAGTGTTAGTAATCAACCGAAAGTCTGAATCTCTGGTTAGCGCGTTACGTGGCCGGTTTTTCAAAACACCCTTTTATAACGCTATAAAATCCAAAACAAAATTGTGCTTTACTTCATTCCTATCACGAGTATAATGAGCTGGAAGCACGGAAAGCATATGAACGTGCAGAAAAAATCTCGTAGTATCTGAATCAATTATTTTATCTGGAGTCTCTTTCGAAGCGGACAAAAAATTGCCAATTGAATGACAAGTTGTATCCCTCATGTGTAACCCCTCAGGTCATCGATGATCCCCCCTTAGCCGCTAAACAAGCGCGCCTATCTGCGATACTCGATCTTATTTCCCCTGCTTCAGTGCAGTGAAATGGTTCTCCCAGAAAATATGCATGGCATTGGAATCATTGGAGCTCTCGCTATCGAATGATTACTATTATTCTAAAGAAAGAGGTCTGTCAGGCGGGGTGTAAATCACAAATATTTTATTTCTCTTACAGCGCTATTAAAAGAGCTCTTTGAAATAGCAAACACATTTTTGAGTTCTTCGAGACTTGTGCTATCAAAAGAGCATTAGCAGTCTAAAGAAAGAATTTTGTCCAGCGAAATATAAGCGAGATAACAAAAAAAAAACTCGTGGTTAGGTGAAACATAATTTTATTCTGGATTTTACAGCGTTATAAAAAAATATTTTGAAATACCGGCGACGCGACCACTAGCCAGGGGATTCAAGCTTTACAGCGACTACTGACACTCCTATGACAGACTCTTGCACAGCGAATGAGATCGAATATTCATTTATTCCCTTATTACGAAAAGTACCGGTTTTTGCAATGAACTTGCATGATTTTGATACCGCTCAACTGCACATTTTCTTGCGAACATGTTGGTATACAACTTGATTATTCTCGCTTTGAGATGGAGCTATTATGGAAACGAATTTGTTTGCTACACATGCACGAATGGCGCATAGGAGAAAACGGTAGAGAAGCGGCGCGCAAATTAAATGAGCTTGGGGCAATGATGCGGTTACAGGAAGGATAGCTGAAGAATGCTTCGCAAAGTTCAAAGCTGGAGAGGACGATCTTGAAGATCAGTAGCGCTCGGATGATCGTTGAGCTGTTCTTGAGATGGTCGAAGAGAATCCCTCAATGACCTGCCGAATGCTAGCCGAAGTGCTTTGAGACCATCGCCAACATCCTGCTCGAAATGGATAAAGTCTGGAAGGAGTCAAAGTGTATGCCACATGAATTCACCGCAGGCCAGAAGGAGAAGCGTGCTGAAGTTGCTCGTCGCCATCTTGGGTACCGATACGTTCATCAGCCCGCCTTTCTGAACGACATCATCACTTGTGACGAGAAGTCTCCACGACAGCTCCATCTTCAAGCAAGTGTAGGCAAGTTGTATCGCAAAATGTTCGCAAGAAAATGCGCAATTGAACGCTAACAAAATCATGTAATTTCATTGCAAAAATCATACTGAAAAATTCTAAAACGGCTCGAGCTTTTCTCACAACTCATTAGTCCTGCAGTCTTCTGTGCTGCTCTAAAATATTTCGCAACACATGCAATGCCCCGAAGAGGAGTTCGACGGCTCCGCAAAAGGTCAGAACTCATTGCCCCTTGAGTAATTTTGATTCATCATACATGAGATTGTTAATACACGTTTAATTTGTACAAAATAGTACAAGAGAAATCTTATCGGTGGCTAACGTTTCGACAGTCTTGCCTTCTTCAGAGCCGTTTCGTGGTTTCATTATCCACCAAATACGTGGAATAGTCGCACTGAATCTCACATGAACGAGGTGCATGCCTGGCTCAGATCCGTGAAAATCGATCCAAGATAGGGCACGAAATCATGCGTGATCAGGAGGCACTCGTCTTTACGATTCATATTCGGATTTTTCGAATGCATTCAAAACCTCTCAAGGACTTTGTGCGCTGAGGTCTTACGGTACTGCGCAAGCATCGATTTTTTTCCGGATCTGAGCAGCCAGGAGACACACCTCATCCATGTAAGATTTCGAGTGGCTTTTCTACATATTTGGTGAATAACAAAACAACAAAACGGCTCTATGGAAGGGCAAAACTGCCAAAACTTCGGCCACCGATACGATCTCTATCGCACTACTTTGTACAAAATAAACCTGTACTAACAACCTGATGTTTGCTGGACATTAGAAAGTCACGAGATTATTCAATCAATGCCGAGATCAATCGATAGTCGGTCTTAGGAATTGCTTCAGAACTCGTTCTCAACTTGCTGAGACTGTGAAACTGCAAGAATGTTCCCGATAGGCGCCTAAACTATGGGTGTTAGTGTCTCCTGAAGCACTTGGATTTGATTGCTACTTGCCATACTTCGGCTAGCACCTGGAATTCTCAAGGAAAAAGACTACGAATGGCTCAAATAACTCATTTGAATAAAGAAAACCCAGGAAGAAATAGAGCGATCGATCGGGTTCATAGATAAACCCACTTCACTAGCTGAAAAAGGAAAAAATGAAAGCGGAAGAGGACGCGATCAAATGGAATGCAAAGCGACTACACCGCAAACATCGAATCGTACGCAAAAAAAACACAATACCTGTTACTGTAACTGGGTTCAATGCCGATATCGACTACCGAGGCCAAGCAGTTGACGGTTGGTCGCTGACAGATTCATGCGTTGTAGCGTAGAAAGAGTAGTGTCAAAACGGGCGTCAGTTGTCCCATTGGTTAACGACGCGTCCCTGAAATGATGAAGTGCGTGTTCGTATCTCAGCTGGCGCAAAAGTTTTGCACATCACTCAACTGCTTCGGGTGCATCTGTAGGATCATACCGCCGCTGAAAAGCGGTTACGTGAAAAGAATTCTTATCCACCACATTCTCTCACTGCTTGACGCCACTAGTTGGTAGTTCAGGTTTCATTCCAATTATAAGCGGATGAATAAAAAAGCGGCCTCATTCGCTGGAGAAGAAGTCTACATAGGAGTGTTAGTAACCACTGGAAAGCATGGATTTCTGGCCACAGTTCCATGCTGCCGGTTTTCGAAAAGATCCTTTTATAACGCTGCGAAATCGCACAAAACTATGTCTCTGAGGCGCATATTTTCGCCGGGCAGACCTCTTTCTTCGGACTATTAGAGATCATTCGATAGCGTAACATTTGCTGAATTCAACGCTATGCTTATTTCCCGAAAAGACCGTCCATCTGCAACGCAGCAGGTAAAATAAATTGAATGCGCATGTGCGACCAAGGGGGTCTTTGGCCCAATTCACGTGCGGCTGATCCCAAGAAAAAATCTGTTCGGCCAGAGATATACACGTCTGCAACCCAAGAAATCCCCTCCTGTAGCAACACTAAGAAAAGACTTTTTCGAAAACCGGAGTTGTGGGGCTATAGCCTGAAGTCTCGGCTTTCGATTGGTTACTGACACTCCTATAAAAATTTCATCTCAAGGGAACGAGGTTGGTTTTCCATTTGCCCCTTACAATCAGAAAGAACCTCGCTTAGCTTGACATAGATGATGACGATATCAAATGGCTCTTTAATCATCACTTACATGCTGCAATGTAGATAATTAAGTGTAAGTGGAGGGGCGCAGTGCTTAGAGGTGCTCTGTGTCGCACACAGTGTCGACAAGTCGACAATATAAAACATGTGTAAAAAACGATATGTCGACGAAATGGAATGTTGACTTAGCTGGATCATAACTAGTCCCAGCTGACCCACCGTATCTAATCAAAAGTATCTCAAGCGTCGTTGGTTTACCTAGCCCCCTCTACAACAAGCCTTACCGACGTTTCGTAACAAATCACAAAACAGCTACATCACGTCATTCACAAGATTCAAAAAGGAGACAGATAACAGCGAATGGACTCGTCTTCTGCCTTCGTCTCTTGATTGTGACCTATTTTGATTCCTCGTTCAGTAACTAGCTTATTGTATAACAGCATTATCTTCACAATATATCGATATGTTATTGTGCGTTAAGGTTGCTGTTATTGGGCTATAACATTATTGGTCTTGTTTCCTTACGATAAAGGGATACAGCTTGCTCGAGCAGAAAACATAAAAAAACAAGCGTGGCAGGCAGAAAATCCACGTGGCGTTCAACTCACAATCCTTCAGCTACCTACTTACATAGTATTGAACAAATGCTTTTTCTTACACTGGTGCATCTGACCGGCCTATAATTGAAAAGGGTCGCAAATCGTATTTCAAGACACCAGTAAATTCCACTTTCTATTGCTAAATTGTATTTCAACGTACATTTAGAGCTGGTATTCTGCTGCACATCGGCTGCACGAGCTAATTCGCATCCGATATTCATCGTACCTACAGGCACGATCGCTTCTCTGCAGCGTTTCTGCAGCTGCAACAAGTGATAAAAGAAGACCTCAAAGAGAGGACGAGCAGCAGTTATGGCACAAGCTGCAAAAGTTGGGAAGAGCATTCGCAAAGCGCAGCGAGGCTTCGCCTATTATAAGACCAAGACGATTGCACTCCGATGCCCTGACGGGACACTTACAGCTTCCAGAAAGGCTATGGAGAAATTCATTCACCAATACTACACGGGTCTTTTCGCTAGCCATGTCCTCTTGCCGTCATAAAAAGTGAAAGAGGATTGATATGTCGTTCCACCTGTCCTCCCTTCCGATATCCCACATGCTATATCGTCGGTGAAGAACAGAACAGCACCCGGTCCAGACAGGATAAGACCAGAATACCTCAAGAACCTAACGCCAGTTCTCTCAACACCCTGGCTCAGCTTTTCACTCGCTACCTGTTAGAATGTAAGGCCCCCACTTAATGGGAAACCAACAAGACTGTAATGTTGTTCAAAAAGGGAGACATTCACGACATAGGCAATTATCGCCCAATCTGCTTGCTGTCCGTTGTCTATAAACTCTTCATTCAAATCATCCTAAACAGGATTGACAGAACACTGGACGAAGGAGAGCCATGCGAACAAGCAGGGTTCCGAAAAGGATTTGGTACCATAGACCACACCCACACGATTACAAGACTCATTGAAGTTTCACGAGAGTACAAACAACCACTCTGCCTAACTTTCATCGATCTAAAGAAAGCCTTTGATTCAGTGGAAACAGAAGCGGTTATAGAGGCTCTAGATATCCAGGGCGTCCGTACTCGGTACATAATGATCCTTCGTGAGCTTTATAAAGATTTCACAACCAAAATATCTCCATTATACAACAATATCACTATTGACGTAAGAAGACGGGTTCTACAAGGCGATGCAATTTTGCCAACACAAATTCACTACTGCCCTACAAAACGTCATGCGAACCTTAGAATAGGACGATATGGGAGTGAAAACTGACGGTCGCCAATTAAACTGTCTTCGCTTTGCTGACAATATCGTCCTCATAACACCAAACATCAGCCAAGCGGAACGAATGCTGACCTATTTCGATAACGCCTGTGGAAAGATTGGTCTTCAACTAAATTTAACGAAAGCGATGTTCATGAGGAATGGATGGGTTTTGAATGCCCCATTCACGCTCAACGGAACGACAATCTCCGAATGCTCCAGTTACGTCTATCTAGATCGTGCATCAACATGTTGAACGACCTAGTTCCAGAGTTGAGCAGGAGTAAACGAGCGGCTTGGGACATTTAAGAGCATCGAAGATTAGTGAAGAGGACAAAGAACATCCGACTCCGTGTCCACCTTTTCGACTCGAAGATTATGTCTGCCCTAACGTAAGCAGCAGTCTGGTCGCTACGTAAGCAGAATGAAAGACCACTTGGCGTTATTGAACGCGCAGTCGAAAGGTCGATGCTAAGAGTATCCCGTATCTCGCAAATGAGAGAAAGGATCCGAAGTTCCGACCTACGTCAACGATCGAAAATCGGAGACGCCGTTCTACACGCCAGGATATCGAAAATAAGGTGGGCCGGACACGTGATGCGCTTCAACGACAACCGATGGACGAGAGCCGTTACGGACTGAATTCCTCGGGACGTCAAGCGCTCTAAAGGAAGACCACCGACCCGATGGTCCAATTTCTTCACGAAAGCGATAGAAGAAAGGTATGATGCTCAGCGAATCCTAGAGCGAGAAGGACCCACTGGGCTACTCTTGCACGCTATAGGGAAAAATGCAAGAGTTGCTGGTACCCGCTCGAGTCACTCGACGATCAACGGGACGACAGGTGATACAGGTGATACGGGCACGATAACCCTTCTTCTATTCTGCCACTATAAAGCAATATTATTCTCGTGGCACTCGACCACTAACACTGACCACCTTATTATAACAACAGCCTCACTTGGAAAGCAGGTACGCATACTTCTCTTTCAAAGTTTTTTCATCATGCCTAAAATACTGGTTCCAGTCAGTCAAATACGCATGTTCTCAAGATACACCGCTCAACTCTGAACGACGTTAACCAAAACAAAGAAAGTAAAGTAAAGCGATTAAGTATAAAAACAACAGACTGACAAACAAATCCAGCCACAGTACAAGAAAACTACAACACCTCGTTGAAGCACTAAGTGATCTTGAGGACACAAGAACGAAAGTAGAACAAGAAATGCAAGGTTTGGCCATTAAACTGGAGCAAACCCCAAATCTGCCAAACATTCAAAAAGAGTCTGAAGACGTACTAAACGACCGGAACAAGCTATAACCGACGTTTTCCAGAACTGACAAATCAACTACGAAAATGCAGACAACCATGCTTCCTATCGGACATTTGACTACTCTAAATCCTACAACAAAAAGTTTAAAAAAGCTACAGCCTTGTTGGACATAGGAGCGGTGTTGTCATTCATCGATAAAAAATTACACAGGAACTTCATCTACCAGCAATAGACGACACTAAACTGTGCGTCAATACATTTGGATCTAATAGAGTACAAGATTAGTTGCCAAGAAAAGTGTCACTTGATGTCTGGGATGCTTAAGGTAATCAGTTTCAGCTATCCTTTCTTATACAGAATACTATGACAAAACGACTTCAAACGCCAGAATTATGCTCAGAAGACTAAATAATAAAGAATAAAGAGAATAAAGAGGGGAATTTATACGAAGGAACGATTCTCAAGATCGATTTCAACGGAAAGGAACCCTTCGTTAAACCGTCCACACTTCTTGGATGTGAGCAAATTTGGACCTTAATAAAGAAGGATAAATCTCACATCCAGCTCCCATCAGCTCTATACTCACCTCCAACAAAACTGGGATATCTGTGCATGGGAAAGATCAATGAAGCAAAACAACTACAACAAAGGAACATAAAAGTGTGTTATCATCGCAAAAAAAAAGAGAAGAAGAAAACGCACTGCATGAAAAGAAGGACGATAATGATGTAGATAAATGGGACCGATATTGAACACTGCATGGTCAAGTCAATACCTCTCACCTCCACCAGCTTGATTCAGATGTTGACGATGAAATCGATTGGGAAAAATACTGAACCAGGAAATCAACCGCGGCAGAGAACTATGCAAACTCCGAGAGAGAAGGAGGGCTATTGATAGATCAAAATGTAAGGGAGAACTACATCAAATTCATCGCTAAGGTGTACAATAATGGCGCTACAATGCTTCACTTGGTGATCTTCATCACAAGCATCAAAGACAAAGTCGATATAGAGTTTAGCTCTTGGAGGTTGTAACACATTAGTAAAACGTCTGTTTGGAGATTCATGTTAGGTAGAGATACCCTTTTTCGCAAGTCGAAGACTTTGGATGAGTGCGTATCCATAGGAGTTGGCGATGTCTGGTTCCCAGTACCTTGTACAACTTTGGATACCAGAAGAGAAGGGTTGATATGCTAGACCACTCAGCCGACGAGATTCAAGAAGATAATGTATGGCATAGTTGGAAAATTTACCAGGGAGCCTCACCTCTCAGGCAGATCATATTATGGCATCCTCGCCTCAGCGAATGATTCCAGTGCGGCAGCCTCACCTCTCAGGCAGATCATATTATGGCATCCTCGCCTCAGCGAATGATTCCAGTGCGGCAGCCTCACCTCTCAGGCAGATCATATTATGGCATCCTCGCCTCAGCGAATGATTCCAGTGCGGCAGCCTCACCTCTCAGGCAGATCATATTATGGCATCCTCGCCTCAGCGAATGATTCCAGTGCGGCAGCCTCACCTCTCAGGCAGATCATATTATGGCATCCTCGCCTCAGCGAATGATTCAGTGCGGCAGCCTCACCTCTCAGGCAGATCATATTATGGCATCCTCGCCTCAGCGACAAATCTAGTGGGGCAGCCTCACCTCTCAGGCAGATCATATTATGGCATCCTCGCCTCAGCGAAATGATTCCAGTGCGGCAGCCTCACCTCTCAGGCAGATCATATTATGGCATCCTCGCCTCAGCGACAAATTCTAGTGGGGCAGCCTCACCTCTCAGGCAGATCATATTATGGCATCCTCGCCTCAGCGAATGATTCCAGTGCGGCAGCCTCACCTCTCAGGCAGATCATATTATGGCATCCTCGCCTCAGCGAAGATTCCAGTGCGGCAGCCTCACCTCTCAGGCAGATCATATTATGGCATCCTCGCCTCAGCGACAAATTTAGTGGGGCAGCCTCACCTCTCAGGCAGATCATATTATGGCATCCTCGCCTCAGCGACAAATCTAGTGGGGCAGCCTCACCTCTCAGGCAGATCATATTATGGCATCCTCGCCTCAGCGTATGATTCCAGTGCGGCAGCCTCACCTCTCAGGCAGATCATATTATGGCATCCTCGCCTCAGCGACAAATTTAGTGGGGCAGCCTCACCTCTCAGGCAGATCATATTATGGCATCCTCGCCTCAGCGACAATTCAGTGGGGCAGCCTCACCTCTCAGGCAGATCATATTATGGCATCCTCGCCTCAGCGAATGATTCCAGTGCGGCAGCCTCACCTCTCAGGCAGATCATATTATGGCATCCTCGCCTCAGCGACAATTCTAGTGGGGCAGCCTCACCTCTCAGGCAGATCATATTATGGCATCCTCGCCTCAGCGACAAATTTAGTGGGGCAGCCTCACCTCTCAGGCAGATCATATTATGGCATCCTCGCCTCAGCGTATAATTCCAGTGCGGCAGCCTCACCTCTCAGGCAGATCATATTATGGCATCCTCGCCTCAGCGAATGATTCCAGTGCGGCAGCCTCACCTCTCAGGCAGATCATATTATGGCATCCTCGCCTCAGCGACAAATTTAGTGGGGCAGCATCACCTCTCAGGCAGATCATATTATGGCATCCTCGCCTCAGCGAATGATTCCAGTGCGGCAGCCTCACCTCTCAGGCAGATCATATTATGGCATCCTCGCCTCAGCGAATGATTCCAGTGCGGCAGCCTCACCTCTCAGGCAGATCATATTATGGCATCCTCGCCTCAGCGACAATTCTAGTGGGGCAGCCTCACCTCTCAGGCAGATCATATTATGGCATCCTCGCCTCAGCGACAGATTTAGTGGGGCAGCATCACCTCTCAGGCAGATCATATTATGGCATCCTCGCCTCAGCTGCAGATTATAGTGCGGCAGTATCACCTCTTAATCAGATTACATTATGGTATCCTCGCATCAGCGACAGATCATAGTTACTATTCAATACGACTTCATGCTCCCGACTGAATTCTCACCTCTTCTAATAACTCCATTGTGACCACATCCAAGTGTTTAGGCGAATATCAGCAGAACAAAAACTTGTTACTCAACTTCTTCTGATGGGTGACGTTTTACCAACGTGGTCATTTACTTCGCTTAGCACTCCGAACAAACATTATCTATGGCGATCGAAGTGTTGATGAATGGGAAAAAATGGTCTTACGCTTACAAGATGTGTGACAGAAATGAGAAGTAAGAGTTGAGTGGACGTGAAGAGTTGTAGTTTTTTGTAGCTCTTCTATCAAACGCGAATTCTTCGAACGTATTGGCGCACTTCCGATGCATATTATGGGTTGGATGTATGGTTTTCACCAGGATGTACCTTTCGATTTGGAAAGTAAAAATTTTTAAATTATGTTATCATTCTCCATACGAAAAAACACCTCTTTAGTGAATAATCTGCCCTTCTAAAACATAAAATCTGCTGAAAAATCAAGATTCAACTGTATAACTACCAAAATGCCAGTGTTAAGTTCACACATTAGGTCATCTAGTCCGAAAGCGAACGCAATCCTCTTTTCTTCTTCATCACACCTTTATAAGAGGATTTCTCAAGAAATCAGGCCTAGTACGAAAATCTCCATTTCTCGAGCAATTGTTCGATTACTAATAGTCCACTAAAAGCACATTTCTGCTCAAAAAAAGGCAAAGTTAACGAACACTATTCAATGATGTGGCAGCAATTCACATAAATCGTTGTGAGAAGAGAAGAATTTTAAGAAACTGGGCAGCCTTTCTATAAAAAGCAAGTTCATAGGCATCGCTCCAATTATATCTTAAACCTTATGGCGATAAAGTTTATTGTAAACCAAATTCACTCCCTAAATTAAAAATCCCCTACTAAACTGAAAAAATATACTCCGACTGTGAAGCGGAACACACCACGATAGACTTTTCACAAATTAAAAGTATGAAAATAGGTACTTCTCGAGCTATCAAAGTACTACAAATACTTAGATAAAAAGGAAGGAACGAATGTTATATAACAGCTTAGGATACGATTACATTCATGACAGTAAGACTTTCTCGTTTGAACATATATCGTTTTTTCGGTACATGGGAGGTGCTCATCTCTGTAAAACTCATTATGGAAGTCTTTTCTGTAACAGTTCATCATTGAATGAAAGTTCCACAGGATCAAAATTTCACCATGTAATTCCAAAAAACCGCTGTAAACTTCAAACAGCATACTCGAAAGCAAAACATAATTTTCTTCTCAGTTAGCAGAGCGTACTTTGAGAAACCAAACTCATCGCTGAAATCTTAAGCTCTCAGCCTGCCAAATGATTACTACTAATCTGCTAAAAAGCTTTTTTTAGAAATGAAGAATGAAACACGAGTGCTTTTCACATAATGTGACTGTATTCATGCAGCTCGTGATAGAAAGTGAAGACTTTCAAGACAGCTGAGTGTTCTTTCTACTATAAATACATTTTTAGAATCCCTCCATTGACATTCTAAATTTTCTTAGAGGGAGAGTTTACATAACATCAAAGTTCTACTATATTATACCAAAATATTCGCTGTCGAGTTGAAACAACGCTCTTCGAGAACAAAACCTCTTCTTGTTTTCGTAGTAGAATGTAATACGAAAATCCTAATAGGCATTTTTTAAGCGATCAAATGAGCATAAAACATAGATTATAGAGGAAGAAGCAGATGATATATAAAAACTAGAAGTAAGCTTGCAAACAGTCGACCTCAGGCCGGAGTTGAATACCACCCATACCGGCATTGAAGAATCAGAGGTTACAAAACGGTGCCTCTGTGGCGTACTGGTAGCACGCACTCCCGGTATGGGTGGTACGCGAGTTCAGCTCCCGATTGAGGTCGCCTTTTTGTTTACCACTCAGTTCTTATACACAAAATTGAGGCCACTAGCATTGCAAGACAAAGTAGTAAAATGCAGGAAATCTTTCACTTTTTGGATTATTAGTGTACCCAGAAGTCGTTACACTTAAAATATTATGGACCAAATTTTTTCTAACTTCATGATCATTCAAGGAACGTGGCAGAGTGGTTGTGTCACACACTCAGGGCTGATCCCTGTCTCCCCGCCTCTTCGCTACAAATGCACAATCTAATTTCAAAGAAAGAAACAGCACTAAATTTGTTGCGTAATATTACAGCGGAGAAGAATGAAAGGGTTACTTTGGGCGGCCTCATCGAGAGCTAACGTAGTGGTGCCCCTCACAGACGCGGACCCTGATTGAAATAAAAGTGCACCACTTGGTTTTACGAGAGAGTAGCGCTGCATTTCAAACTGTTGGGAAAATAGAAGCTTACTTTGGCCGGCCACTGGCGGGCGCCGACGGAATGGTGCCTTTGATCAGCACGTATCCAGATTGAATCAAAAGGGCAGTACTTGGTCTTGCAAAAGAAATAAGCGTGCATAATAGCACAGTGGAGAAGGATGAAAAACTTCTTGCGCTCCATTACTAACGCGAGCTGACGGAGTAGCACCCTTATCGTTCGAGATTGAAGCAAAGTGCACTATCGTGTTTCAGGAAAGTAAATAATTATAGAGTGCGATTAAATGTTAGTTTAGTCGACTTTTGAGGGACCGAGATAGCCAGGTTAGACCGCTCTGATAAAAATCGTATTAAGCCATAGAGCTCTACAAACAACTTTATCGTTGTGAGGAGCAGCGTTGAAAACTAGGCGGCGCCGCGCTGTCGCTTTCTCACGAGACGTAACGGCGCTATTATCTGTGCAAACATATCCGAATATTCATCTGCCATCCACCAGACTCAACGCCGCTGTTTCAGTACCCACTTGAGATTTGACGTTGCGCGGTGGGATACAAAAATGATTCTCATGGTCCTTAAAGAGAAAACAAGTCCTTAACAACGATGGATTACCTACTAAGCTTGCTCTCCATCCGGTATATAAGGAGTTCGGCGAATGTGAGGTTTTTTATTCAGGGGTGCTCAACACCATAGGATGCGACTGAAACGAAGTCAAGGCGAAGATTGACAACGCTGACGAACGGGTGTGCACAAGCGACTGGGATCATCGGCCATGATGAAGGCTGAAGGCCGCGAAACGTTAGCAGATTAAAATTTTTTACCCGCAGCCTTTTACTAGGACTCAACCAGCAAGGAAAGGTTCTATAAGTGCCCTTATTTTGAACAAAAAATAAGCGGTGGAGCTCTTGGTGTTGATCACTCTCTGAAAGATGAGTCGGACGCCCGTCTTCAATTCTGGCCTTGTTTGGGGTGATTAAATGCATATCTGGCCTTTCCAATGACTATTGGTGGTCCGCCGATGTACTGAACTAACGCTGCTTATCCTCCCAAACAAGGCTGGTATAAATTACTGACCGCGGAGGTATAAAGAGCTCGATGAATCATGTCTTAAAATGGAACCGTCGATCTTATGTGCGGCAACGAGCACCTCTAACCACTGCGGTACATGCGGGAGTCTATTTTGAACGACATTAAAGAAATTATTACAGCGATCAGAAATTAAAGGACAATAGAATGCTTCTCAGAAACGATGCTGCACACTCATTATCTTTGTTTCCAAAGCTTACGCGAGGTGACCCTGCTCTAAAAACGGCTAGCGTCTAGGCGATTTCGCCTTTCTCAGAGTCCACACGTATCACTAGATTTACTTTACATACCCTATACTAACAATATCGGCAAGAATTCTCTATTTATCCGCTTTTTTAGCAGTGATATTATATTAGAACTGTATGCCCTATAAAGATGAGTAATATGCAAAACTTTGAATCCCGAATGCAGAGGTGAACCAACGTCTCAGCCCTTTCCGGGGCCCTTGCTAATCACTTCTATCAGCTCAACTGAGTTCATTACCGTTACGCGCCTAGCAGGCCAAACCGAAGACGGTTAGTTGCTGTCAAAATTGGCATATTGCATCTCAAAAAGAATGGCAGCAAAACGGGAACCAGGGTGGCGCAGGTGTTAGCGTCGTTCCTCGAAAAAGATGAAATGCGGGTATAACTCCCCTCTAAGCTTTATACATCTGCAAATCACTCAACATTGATAGATTAAACAGAATGATGAGATATGATATAATGTTGTTTGTATAGGATCTGAAAAAGGTGGGATGGCCAAAATGTCAGCCATTGTTTTTGAAGAAGTTATACTATCCTGGCGCAAGCTTCGCATTAAAAAACACAGTTTCTGAGAAATGCATCTCTAATATTGAATAGTATGCATAGCACCGGACTCCAAGTGAGAGTTGAAGCAGAGTTTCATTCCGAATAACGCCAAAAAAACTACAGTGATTCGTTGTGGCAAAGGATCGAACTAGTAACCTACTTCGCGATAGCCGGTAGAACGATACCGTGTCAACACATTCTACTTCGCAGTGTCAAAAGACCAAATTTTGGAATAGTTTACACTCCAAGGGGACTTGCGGAATATACGAGTATCTGACGGCAATCACCTTTATCAACTGTTGTTTCCACTAATCGAGTAGAGTGAGTCGAGCGGCCAAAAGTGGAACTTCTTTTTTCTCTTCCTACCATGTGCAAGGATAGCTTTATGGGCCCTCTTCGCTCTAGCAAGGCGTTAAGCATCAATATCTTGTTTTTAAGTTTGTCGTGAAGAAATAGGATCATCGGGTTGATGATTTTCTTGTGATGCTTTTGACAAACGGAGGATTTTAGTCGGTGTCTATTGGATGCCATTAATATGCATTGAGTCCTTGGCGCACCTTGTTTTGATTGTTTGAAGTATAGAGGCACCCTTGATCTCCGATAGTTAACTTTCTTCAGAATGTGTCGGCGACAAATTGCACGACCAGTAAATTATTAATTTACGTACATGGCTGCAAAGTGCTTATTTATTTGAGGTTTACTCCAAACTTTTTTCTTAGCTTTTTCTCTAAGGCTGCTAATAAAGCACTCTTCTATTTATATGAGATGAAATAAATTCTCTAATAGAAACGATGTAAAGGATCGTGTTAGGATAACACGTGGTTTTGATACAATAATCAGTTTGTGATAGGAAACGTCACGCTGAGATGTAGTGTTGAGGTTAATTCTTTCATCATCCACTTTTTGAGCGGTGAGGCCACTCGTGGAGTGTTCAAAAGAGATAACAGCAACCTTTGGAATAAGTACAACTTATTAAAATCCTGAAGAGTGAAGAATTTATCATTCATTAATCTGTCAGGAATGCGTAATGTTTTCAATTCCATTCTATTTGCTACTATTTCTACAGCCTTTGTGGAGGAGTGCATAAGGTAGTTTGACTCGTTCGGCCAGTGCTCGCAGGTATGGTCTATTTGTGCATTAGCAATACCGGTCACTTTAATCCAATGATGGGACGGAAAATCACAATGCACTTTTGTGCAGAGGTATCTAAAGTAATCACAAAGAATATAAGGGCACAAAATACTAATTCAACACCGCAATGGAATTTCGCAAATGGCGTTTACTGGTAACACACAATCATCACACAAAGAGGTATCGGCTTCGTTTTCCTGGATGAGGCGTTAAGATATAGGAGCTGTGTTCTGTGGGCACATCAGACCATTGCGTTACGCTTATCCAGCAATCTGAAAGATTCAGGTGATCTCGGAAGTCTGAATAATTGCAGTGGCTAGAGAAGCACTCATTGTCTACAGAGAGAGAAATGTATTTTACACTTGCGTCTTCTTGCCTTTTTCGCCAAGCAGAGCCCCTCAAGAGAGTTTTAAGAGTGAATAAAAGCTTGAACAAGCACAATTCTAAAGCTGTGCTTCTTTTTCTAAAAAGGTTTTGTAGAACAAAAAAAATCATCAAATCCCACAATTCAAAATTTCTTAGACAAAAGCATAAGATCGTGTAAAGAAGTTCGATATATCAAATATTAAAAAAAACGCAGAAATTTCTTGTAGTAGAGAAAAGATTTCTACATACTGTGCACTTTGTCCTTTTCGATTTATTGTTCCGCATTTACATATTCTTCTTCACTGTCAAGATAACAGTACTTCTAGTATTCAATTGCCTTTTTCCTTCTTCTTGAACATCGTAGATTACTGTTTAAGTGACTTGCCTTGCAATCTTAAGGATATCCTAGATGTGGCTTCCATAGGGCGCCGTTGCTGACTGCCAAGTAAAGCTGTGTTGAGATACTTGGCTCTACACGCACCGCGAAGAGCATCGCAACCACTCGGCCACGGTGTCCGCTTTTAGATGGGTAAAAAAATCGCATGTCTCTTGAATAGTGCTCCATCGCCACCTCAAGCGACGGCGATTTCGTTATTCAATCCGAAATTCTTTGTCCGTTCGAAAAAATTTTGAAGTTACTTACAGTGAGATTGTAGAAAAGACTCCGTCCCATTGCTCTGTTGGCACTCGCTTTAATGTTTGTTATAGACTACCGATATGAAGTTATGAAGAAGCAGCTATAACACTCAAGCAATGGGCTAACTACTTCAGATCTGAGAACGAACCTCCTTTTCGCTCTCACAACAATTTATAGCAATGTTATTAACAGAGCAACTTTAGCTTCAAAATTATCGATAGCTGTTACGATTGATGAGAGAATTGCAAAAAACCACATTGGAGAAGCGAGCAAATCAAACCGAGCAGGAAACAGGATTTTATTTCCTCCTGTACAACGTACTAATAAGGTGTTTACAGAAACCAAGTGATATATGATATTGCCAGCGCTCAAAATGATTGAAAAGCCTAGGGTAGAGGTCTGTTTAGCAAGAAAGAAGTTTGGAAAGAAGTGGATCACCGGAGATGCACTCCGTTCCGAGCTGGTTAAGATGGTATGGAAATCCTGCTTCTTGCAATGTTCATTTTCAAGCCTAGTAAATTATGAGAAGATCACACTATTATTGCTCTGATTAGCTAATTATTCTTCACTTTTCAGCACTGAAATATGGCATGTTTTTTTGTTATCTGCCTTTTTTCTCGGTAATCTTGTCCTGAAGTGTACTCGTGAGTGGATGGTACTGGACATCAACTATCAAGTACAAAGGTAAACTTGTGAAGAATCGTGCAGAAAGGAAACATGTGATGAATATTTTGGGTTCAGCAAACATGAGGTTGTTAATACACGTTTCTAGCACAACAGAGATCGCATCGGTGGCTAATGTTCCGGCAGTCTTACTTTTATCGGAGTCTGAAAGAGTTCTCCTAACTTACATCATCTTAGTCAAACACATCCATGGCCAAAGCAGAATGAAAGAAAGAGAGAAAAAAGGAAATAGATGAAAATTGGCTTTGTGTCTATCTCAAGAGGTGCTTTGTTTATCAGACACCTAGTACCATTCATTCATCGATACATCACCTAAATTACATTTTCGATTTGCAGATTGAAAAAGACAAAGCGGTGGTGTTGTTTGTGATAATGTGATGAAGGAAGGTAGTATGACATCACTGGACGGCATAATCTTTAGCGCAGTTGCATTTTGGACGTCTTCACATTTTTCTGAAACAGTCCACCATTGTGCGTGCGACGAGTTAATCAAACAGTATTTCTACAAGAGAGAAAAAACAATTCACAGAACATAAAACAGAGGTTTAACTCGCCACCACGAGTTCAAGATTCCATAGGAATCGCAAGCAATTGAGCACTAATTATAAAAGGGGAGTGCTTCTACGGTGCAGTGCTTGCGAAATCGTTTGAATGAAACAACATCAACACAAGTGATCACTAGTGATTTCCTTATTCAGCAAATACGAGGTTGTTGAGTTGGCGATATATTCGGTACAGATGAACAGTACAATAAATGTCATAATGAACATTATTCTGCTCTGGTTGTGAAAGTGCTTATCTGAGTGTTTTCCATATCAATTTGACTCTTTCAGGCTGTGAAGAAGGCGACAAAGCCGAATCGTCAGCCATCACCATCACGTTGATTGTGCTTTTCATCTGTACCGAATAAATCGTCAATTTAACAACCTCATAATTGCTGTTAAGAAAATCAAGGAGCTATTCAATCAATGCCGAGAATAATTAATAGTCGGTCATGAGAGTTGATCACTAATGGACTGCGAGTATGAATAGTCGAAAACTAAAGTAGATCTCCAGAAAATGTTCGATTAGCCTACCTACTTCAGTCAGATAAGTTGTACAAATTTGAATAAAGGATTAAGGATAGAGCTCTCGGCGTTGATAAATCCCTGTGAAATGCGCTGTGTATTCGTGATCTAGTTTTAGCTTCGTATGTGGTGCTTAAATGCATCTCTGGCCTTCACGATGACTCGCGATAGCTTACCGATTCGTCAAGTCCGTTTTCTTTATCCTCCCACACAGCCTGAAACCAATTTACCGACCCTGGAAGGATGGAAGGCTTGGTGCACCATGAGCGCGAGATGGAACCATCGACCTTGCGTGCGAAGCAAAGTACCCCTTACCACCGCGCCGCATGTGCTCTTAGAGTTTGATGAAGCGTATCGATGGATGTAAGAAATTGATTTTGCATGAACAAAGAATGAACAGTTCAAACAACACTCTGAGGTTATCAAGGTATCGTGATGGTAGAGCAAGCAACGCTGTTATCTCTGTGATTCACCCATCGCCTGCTTCAGTACACCTAACGTACGTGTGGACGCCAGAACATAGCTAGAGAAATTGAATACAGGTAGAAGAATACGCAAAGGCAACTGAAAAAGATAACTGAACTGCACCTTATGAGATTGACATGCAGTACACTGCAGTAAGAAATTGAAATTACCTGGATGAAAGCAGTGAGACCGATGGCTTTACCACCACCACTAAAGAAATGGTCAAAGATGAATAGGTGTAAAAATTCTCAGTGCTGGTGCTTAATTTGCTGTACAGATGAAGTTCAAATCGGCAGCAACAAACTGCTTCGACAGATAATTCCTTCACTACTGGCAATAACTATCTAATGGTTTGCTAATAGAACATGTTCAATTACTTGTTTTATTATACACGACCCGTTATCACAATTTACTCCACGGATTATTGCACTTCTAGCACTCAATTCGCTTCTTGGGATTCATCCTCCACAAAGATCTTCGCATATCTCACGCGCTGCCTCGGCTGCTGCTTAGAATCTTTGTACTCTTCATCAATGTCTGCTGCAGCGACGGTGGAGACAATTTTCCTAGCAATCTAGGAGATCGCCAACCTTAGGTTGTTCTTAGGAATTCAGCTGGTTGACTCCAAGGGAGTGCTGTGTAGTGGACCGAACCATCTCCTTGATTTCAATTTGCTTTCTTTTTTTGATACACTGCACTACGAACCACTGCGCCACCCTCATGTCTAGTAAATATTGTTATAGCAGGTGAGTGGTGAGCAAAAATCCGACCTCAGCCGGGAGTCGAACCCGCGTTTCATCCATACCAATTCCGCGTGCTACCACTAAACCACCACTGTGCATTCGCACGTTCTCTCATTCATGAATATCTCTAAGATAGCTGTCAGGCATCAACCCTAAACAGGATTAGTCGGTAAGCGATTTTGTTTTACAACACCAGTTGAGTTGGCAGCCATTGTGATAAATATTTCTCAAGATTTCTTATGTTTCTACTGCCCTTTTGGCAGTGTTATGACGTTTCACGTAAGCGCACCACTCAGTTCTCTTAGATATATATGGAACATTATAATACTGCGAAAAAGGCAGCAAAAACACTAAAAATCTCGAACGTTATAGCAAGTATTATTCAAAAGAATATCGTGCAGATGCTAAGACCTAATTCCAAATTTATTGCTTTTATTCCATAAAACCTATCCTTCAAAGGGAAGCGTCTAGAAAGAGGAACAGGTGAAGCGGCAGAAGAGTAAAAAGAGTAGTAAACTGAGCATAAAGCCAAGCTGTAATAAAATCAGGATGTCGTAAGACAGAAAACAGTCATAGTTCAAAATGTCATCCACACCATATTTTGCTAAAAGATCCCCAAGCAGACTGTAGATCATCAGATACAATCCATATATCAGAAAGGTTATATTCAGCCAATTTCTTCATGCCGATCTGTGTCGCCCTAGTTCACTTTGTTTCTCGAAAAGATTATTATTAATACTTTTGGTTCTACATAAAAAAGTTTCTCCTTCATCTGCCTTATGTCTAGCTACATTTCAGCGTTGATGATGAGAATAATCATTATTTTAACGGTACTGCTTTTCCCCGTCACCGTTTCACCGCCATCAACGCTCAACACAGTGGAATCTGGAAGTTTGACAAGATCAGACGTACGTATCAATCATTTTTCATATTAGAATGCTTTAATTTCAAGCCGATGCTACACATTATCATGGTCAAATGACAAAGTAAGCCTAACATCGCATGCAAAACTGGTTTTCACGACTAGGGCATAAATATTCACTACGACATAATGCCGACATACTAAGTGGTATCTGAACACTTTTATGTACCAGAAGCAAACTCATTCTTTCATCATATCGCAGTAAACCTTTGCACGACCGCGCAGTGTCAGAAAGTAACCCTCTCGCAGCAGCATGTAACTCTCCGGATACCGACTATATGAACATATTCTTTGCTGGATGAGGCTCTTGCCGTATATTTTAAATATTTTTTTCTAAAAGCTTGCATCTTGGCGAATTTCAGCACTTCTTTAAGTTTCCCGAAAACCCTGCTAAGTGCGCCATAAGGAAATATTACATATCTCAGTCGATACGCATTTCTTACTGGGCGACGATCTGTGAACGCTTTTCCTCTACGCGCCGTTCGCGCATGAGTAGCGAACGAATTTGTTCCCATAACAGATCAATTTTCAAGCAAGTGTAAGCAAGTTGTTCACCAAAATGTTTGCAAGAAAATGTGCAATTGGAAGATATCAAAATCGTCTAGTTTCATCTACTTCTGATTAGTAAACTTGGTGTTTATTGCTCTAGTGCCAAAACTTATGAGATGATCCAATAAACTTGTTTTCTAGAAAGAAACCCCGCAGTTTTTGATAAGTAGGAGTCATACGTGGAGTAGTTAATGAACGCATAGAGAAAAATAAGGAGTATCAGAGTTGCACCATAAACCTTGAGCATGAAAACGGATAAAATACTCTAATGGAGTAATGAGAATCGCGTTCTTCTTGCGAATCGTGCTCTGCGATCTATCAGCTGTCGTCTCAACCGTGTTGAGCATGACACTACCTTCTAACTGCGCTCCTTTTTCGCATCATCTATTGTTAGGATGGATTGTGAGCTTTTAGGTTGATAAAGAAATTCTATGAAATTACTGATAATATGCTAGCTATCGTTTCCCTTATAGCGCTTCTTCCTACCATAATGTTCTTTCAGAATCTTGAGCAACCTAGCAACGAAGGAAGCATGTTTAACATAGAGGTGCCGGCTTTCATCAAATCCATATTACATAATATAAAGTGAGAACGACTTCATTATTGCCTTTTTTGCTTTCTTCAGCCATTTTTTTGAAAACAATACTTCCATGATTTTTCACGACGTTTAGTTTCGGAGTGACAGAATCATATAGAAAACACATTATCATTGTGCGTTGTTTCGTATTCAGCTCTAGAATAGCTCCACGTCATAATGTTTGTGCTACTAATACAATAAGATAGAATTTAAGTAAATCTGGATTCAACAACATATGCGCATTCTCTCGTTATGTGTGTGAGATTGTCAGGAACTTGAATTGCTCTCATTCAGGAACTTTTTTGTTGGGCCGACAGGTGTGATCACAAGGTTTCGAAATTTTGTAAATGGCAAAGTAAGTTGTACATCACCTTATCTTCATTGAATAATTACAACAAGCTCCGGTTACGTCTTTGAGAGAAAAATTTTTTTTTCACGCTCTTGTAACATATTACGATGCTATATATATATATATATATATATATAATAATATATCATATATATCTAGAATGTTGAGTGATATGCCGAGCTTTTGATCCTGGACAGGAGTTAAACCCGCGTTTCACCCATAACGTGAGCGTCATACTACGACACTTCGTGTAATGCGAGTGTTAGCACACACCTCGGTATGGTCAAAAGGTGGATTCAACTTCCCTCTTGGGCCAAAAGTTTTGATGTCAGTTAGCATCCTTCGTCGACACTGTTATTCCCTCACAGGCAGTACATTTTAGATTATGTTTTCGACTCATTTTTTCGGCCAAAAAATAGACTTGCAAGCTAACATACCATCATCTCTTGAAGAAGCTGACAAAGCGTTAAGATCATTCACGGACAAATTACACACTGATCCTATGACAAGGACACTTTTCGCCATGTATCTAAACGTTGTGTGAGTGTTTTTGCAGCATTTTCAGCGCTTTTGTTCATCGCAACTTTTTCTCAGAATCATGAAAACAACACATTCATAAAAGCCTTCTTTCCATATGGCTTTTAAGAACTTAACGTTTTTCTTTTTCGAATAAGAAATTCTTATATAAGTTTATTTCACTCTTTCATAATTCATCATTGTTTGTTTGCTTCCAGAGTGGTGATTGTAGTTTTCTTATCAATGATTGCCAAGCATATTCAAATTTCACTGCATTCTTTGCGATCTCGCGTGAATGTGAGCCCTTCTGTACCACGGAGCACTCACGTTCGAACCATCTCTCCTGATGAGACTATGCCACGCCAACCACTGAGACGTGGCAAATCGTCTGGATTACACGGTACTATATACTTCTTTGAAATTGTAGTTTTAGGTCTTTGCTAACTTTTTGCATTAGTCTCTCTACCGAAAAGGGGTACGTAAGAGCTTCAAGTATGTTGAGTGCTATGCAGATTTTTGAACGTCGGACAGATTCGAACTCTCATTTCACCCTTTACGGGGAAGCGTGCTAAGTAAAAGGAATCCGAGTTGCTACATATATCCAATACCTTCCAGCGAGACTTGCTACAATGCCGATATCGGCAATCTAGGCTAAACCGTTGACTGTTCGTTGCTGATAGATCGCTACGACTGTGTCAGAAAGAGTGATGGCAGAGCGAGTATCAATAATGCAATGCTCAACAAGCGCCCTTGTAAAGAGGTGCAATGCGAGCTCGCGTCCCGCCCGACATCCAAAGTTTTCCAAATCACTCGACATTATTGGATATATGTTCATAGCATCATAACACCGCTAAAAGCGTTTATAAAAAGAGTGCGAGTTGATAAATTTCTCGACTGTTCTTTGATCTTGGAAAAAACAAAGCCTTTAATGATGATTCTATGGCGCATAAAGCATAGATCCTTTCAGTTTTCATAACTATTCTTTCCTGCGATTTCTTGGAAATAGTTACTGGAGATAATATCTGAATTGAGATCTTATTTTTCTTTTGGGAAGTGCGATAGGCGAGAATGGCATACAGGTGAACAATGATGACATGTCGATCAACTGGTCTGCCATGGCCAATCCATCATTGATCAGCTCCGCTAATCCGGGTACATTTCTTAATTCGTAAGTATTATGATAAAACGTCGATTTTCTCTAAAGTAGTGATTATAGTGTGTTGCTTTTTAGAAGTGAGACACCTTTACTACTCAATGATCTTCGTGGAATACTCTCCCCTGATCAAGATGATAATTCGGATCGTATGTTTAGAGCATTCTAATCCAATATTCATTCCTTCACACCAATGACACTTCCTCGCGTTTTTATTACCTTATCATTTTGAGGTGTGAAACAGCTATCCTACATACATCCTTGTAGCGAAGCTCGTCCATGTCAACCTCCAATACGTAAGTGTTGTACAACTTGATTTTACTAAGTTCGTTGATAATATCTTATTACCTCTTCAGAATCAGCACAAAAGCAGAGTGAGCCTTCGTTAACAGGAAATTCGAAGTTCTCCAACAGTGAGTCTAAAAAGTCATGTTTCTGTCCGTTTTACTACATAAATTGACGATGTTGCTTTTACAGAAAGGGAATGATCGAGACCGTCATTCTTTCCATTTAGATCGAGTTGTTAATCCGAGAGATGTGACAAAAAAGGTTTTATATGCACTCTCTACTTATGTTTTAACTTTGAACTATTTCTATTGATGATTGGTTATAAAAACAGTTTTGTTGTGTATTACTATTTAACTTAGCTAAATCAACGTCCGTCGTGTTATCTCAGCACAAAGTTCTAACAAAGCACTTTGTTTACTTTTTTTTTTGAAGTTCTTTTGAAATTAAGAGCTCCTCGAAATGAAGAGCGCATTTCAGTTTTACACAATAAAATGAAATCAGAAGATGAATAGCACTATACACTAGCATTTGCGAATGAAATAAAGTTTTATGAGCGTTCTGCTTCTAACAATTATTGATGGTCTCGAGCACAAGCATTACAGAAGTTTAAGTCATGAAGCGCATATCTGTATACACATAATGAGGAGTCAACTCTGTGTTAGTGCTAGCCTCTTGAGCGAATATGCCTATGGAGCTGTTGAAAATGAAGGATTAGTGCTCATATTCCCACAGAGAATAAGAATTGGTGGAAATTATCCATGAGAACATAGCCCGTAGTAATACAATGTGATGCGCATCGTTGTTCTCATGTTTGAATACTTACACTACTAAAAAATTTTCTGGGTTTCGTTGTACTGCATCTTCTGTTTATGTGTGTTAAATCGTTTGTAAGTGACATCAGTAAATTCTTTGCGATGATCACGTTGTTCTTCCGGCTTCTACTGAAAGGTAAAAGTAGCTAAAATCGGTGGAGACATAGCAGTGATATCAGACAATGTGTTAACAAAAACTATGTTTATGAGAAATAGCTGGGATTTACGCCATCGCAAAGTGGCATTTGAAAAACCATCAAAATTGCTTGTATCGTTCACCCTATACTCCTCTATTCGAGTAAGTGCTGATCGCACACTGGAGAAAATACTGTGAGAATATATGTAAACTGGGATTTCCGAAGAAAAATTAACTGCATTTCGATCGAATTTATTCTAAAACTATGTGAGAAATTCCGAGACGGCGCTGAGTAAAACACTGAGAAATTGATTTTGATAGGCAACAAACTGATTCCTTAAAATCTTTTAGCCGCTGTTTATGGGCAGCAAATAGAAGATCTCTGAACACCTCAGCTATTTTATGTGTGGGCATTTAGTCGAGAAGCCATGCAATAGGAGACTCCACTGCGAGACTGAGCAGAAAAATAGCCTTGTTAGCAGAAACGGTATTTTTACCATCGGCTGCAAAATTAACACTTTGCAGACGGCAGTTAATCTATTTTCACCAACATCGCGCAATTTCCGTTATTTATCAAGGAATTTTTTCTCGTTTCAAGAAAACTTTTGGCTTTTCTGCGTTGCTCTGATATGTCATAATTTTTTTCCAAGCGCTCATCTAGTCATTGTGCATTTACATTATTTGCGAAGAACACTCTAAATCTCGGACGTGAACTTCTTTTCGCTCCTACAGCGCACTATATAGACCTACTCAAAAATCAACTTTAGCTTCAAAGTCATCAAGATCTAGTGTTAGCGATCGGGTATTAGTACAGTCTGACGGAATGCCACAGACTTCAGCCGTGCAGCCAAGATAACTTCGTTAACGAACTTCGTTTTTACTGTATTATTACACTGCCTTTTTTGCTTATCTAGAGAACTTCCAGTTATGACAAATATGGAAGGTGTCCACTCACAAATACTATCGACGCACATAATTTGCTCCTCGTGGACCTAACCCACATGCAAGAATAGACACCGTTTTAATATCTTTTGACAACTTTTTTATAGTAAAAACGTCTTTATCAATAGGCAATTGAAATTGAAAGTAACTTTCTTTTCTTCCCAATTCTTCTCACTTGCCAACGATCAATTTGATCCAATGCTTCGGCACTGAGCGCTGATCGCGAGCGCATCATGCCAATGGAACCAAAGCCACGAAAGGATGCATCGTTTTTTTCTACTGAAGAAATCGCTGATAAAACACCGCACATTAATCATTCAGCGATGTACATAATGAAAGTTCACGTGAGCATAAGGGCTCTGGTGGTTGATACGGCAGACACGTTATGAAAGATGCGGCTGAGGAAAAAACAGCTTTACACCTCTTCGTCGACATTACAAGACTTCGCACCACAATAGATGGCTTGGAAACTTCTCAGATACCGGATGGCCTGTCTTCACTGATTTTGCCAGCCCCAGCACATTTCCTCTTCCTTTCTCTCTCACGCAGCTTTCGTCCAAGATGGTGGTCTGCTTCGAGCATCGTGACGCACGCAAGGCCCATTCCGTGGTTCCAAACTCGTTGCCACCTCCGCATGTAGGTGGTTGACGTTAACCATGAACGCGTTCACTCATCGTTTAGGTGGCCTACCAAGCTGGTAATTGGATTCTCTAGGAGTCTACACCCGTGCTCTTTTCGCCCATCTGCCATCTGTTTTGCTTATTGTAAGATTAGCCCATCTGTTTCGCTGTCAATTTATATACTTGTGGATCACGAAAATGAGATGATTTTCGAATATCTGAGCTACGCAACCGGCTAGACGGTGTGAGTGTCGAATGACTACTGCGAGACATCGCTCAGGCGCTTGTGAAGGGCACGCAGACTTTTTGATGTGAGTTGTAATTCCGGCTCACGTCTCTACTGCATGACAGAACGCTGGAAGGACTGATAAATCGAAAAGGTGAGCACAGAGTTCACGGTGCGCTATCTGGTTCTTAGCTTCTTCAAGAGGCCGGATGCTCTCCATGCTGCTCACTTTATTCTACTTGGAAATGTGGAGTAGTAATCCGTTTTCCAATCAAAAAAGATATGCACGAAAGTGCTCATATTCCTAAGGTCTGTAAAACGCATTTGCTCAGTAGTTTTTGCGCGCATATATATATATATATATATATATATAGTGCACATGCATATATATATATATATATATATATATATATATATATACAATTAGAAGGTACGGAATAAATTGTGATAATTTTGTATTTTACTAAATAATATTAATTTTGGCATTGATACAATATTTTTCAATTAAGGCTCATAAATTTATTGAATTCTTTGCACAATTTTGGTGTACAACCCATTTTATTTATTTGTCTATTTACGATGTCCTCAAATTACGAAATTACGGATTGTAAAAGTAAAAGTATCGCAGTAGTTGATCTGCACAAGAAAGGAATGTAAACATCCGACATTGTCAGAATCAGCTGGTTTCAACCCAAGAGGAATCTACAGAGTTGCGAAACGTTTCAGAGAGGCTGGAGAGATTGAGGACGGCACTCGAAAGCGTCGTCCAACCGCCACTCCTTCTCCTGATAACATTCAGATGATCCGTTACCAGATTAAAGGAATCCAGAGCGTTCGATGCGCAAAATTGATCAGAAAGCTCGGGATCTGCGAATGGAGAGTAAGAAACGGTGTCAAAATTAAGTCAAAGCTGCGCAATTACAAAATTGCTCGTGTCCACTTTCTGGACGAAAAATGAAACAAAAACGGCTTCCAAAGGCTCGCCGAATGATTGATTTGATGAATGTTATTTATTTTCGAAGATTCTTTTTGAGGATGAGAATTCACGGTCGAATCGCACCAGAGTCGCCACATTCGGCGTCAACTTCTCAATGGGTCAAAAGAAATCCGCAATAGCAAATGACCATGCTCTGTAGTCATTTTCGCGATCCTATGATGGTCTGGGCTGACATCTGTGCTACCGGAAAGACGCCATTGGTCTTCATCAAAATCGTCAAAATCAACTCTGCTAGCTGTGTCCAACCAGTTTTACTAAGCGCACTTCGACCCTGGAGTACTTAATACTTTGGCACTGACGGGTTCACCCTTCAGCAGGACTAAACCTTCGCACATTTGGCACTCAAAGTTTGCCATCTGTCAAAAGGAGTTCTCAGGCTTCGGCGTAATGACAGTTGGTCGTCAAAATAGCTGAATTTCAACCCAGTGAAGTACTACATGTGATCCATAGTGGAGGAAAAACTCTCAGCTACTCGTTGTGCTGCAGGGAGCTCCTAAAACGGCATTGGCACGTGTTTGGCACGAAATCACTGTGGAAATATGTGCGAGCATCGATGGAAATTTTCTCAAGCGACTCCATAATAATAAAGAGGCCGAAGAAGGCAATTTTGAGAATTCATTATGATATTTCTTGATCATTGCTATATTTGTTGATCTAATAAACGTAATTGCTCCTTCGATTGAATAAATTCATTTGTTTGTGCAATCAGTTTTTTGGTTTGAAATATCTGAAAAAATTATCAAAACTTCCTTCGCACCATATATATATAAAAATATTTAGATTACCTCTACTATCGACCTTGTAGTAAATCTTACCTCTGTTAGCTCTTAAAATGAATCATATCTCTGCTATCGACCTAATAAAACCGCAAGCTTGACTGCCAGTCATCAAAACGTCAGGTAATACCATCATCCGACTTCGGGTGATTCTTTTATACTCGGCGTCGATTCCTTTAGAAGATTATTTAGCCTCAAGAGATTGACAGAACGGAGGGATGGTGCTACTGATGAGCCCCAATAGGGCGAAATAGGAGCCTGTATAGTGCTCGACCTATCGGCTCAGAATAAGTCACATCCGTAGTATATCTGTTCAGCAGTTCCGAGGTCTTAAATATGGTATTTATTGAATACTAGTAATGCAGTACAATACAATGAAGCATGAATACAGCATAAATAATACAACAATCATGGTGACTTACGTTTCGGCAATATTCGCCATCTTCAGAGCCTGGAAAAGTCAAATTGATTCGCAAATCATTCACTTCGAAGCCTGCCTTACCTCAGCAGGAGACGTAAGAAACGAATTTTTGATCGCATAGTAAAAACTTCATTGCAAAAACAAGCTCATCGCTTAGATGTTTTTACGCCTTTCAATTGTTCACTGATGACCTGCCACATAGAGTCAGTGCGTAGGTGAGATAGTGCCTGGTTCAGGCCGGGCAGATTAGCCTGAGGTATAGTCCGAGATCACGCGTTATTACGAGGCACTCATCTTTGCGGTTCAATTTTGAGCCTTCACTATGTATTCAAAAGGCTTCCAAAGTTTCACGCATGGATGTTTTTGATTCCTGCGCAAGCACCGTGAATCTGACGTAAAAATCTGCTCCTTAATGCTTTGTTCCTTGTGCGTACTTAGTGAGGATTTGGGTCGCAGTTACGTTTTCCAGCTAGGTGCTCTTTTCACGGATGCAGATTGGTCTACCCGTTTCGCCAATGTATTCATCTCCGCATGCCTCGCAAGAGATCAGGTAGATTGTATTAAATCTCATTCAATCGCCGTCTCCATCGTTTGAGCGAACTTTGCAGTCTTTCGTTTCGCAGAGGCGGTCATACAGTCGGTAGCGGACTAATTGGCGCTTTAGTGTATTTGGTGGTATCTCGACTACTCCCACCGAGTTATCCAAACCTGCTCTTTTTGAGCAGCATTTAGTAACAGCATTAATTTCGTTTGAGATAAAGGGCAGGATGAATGGAACTTTATCCTCGCCAAGCCTTCCGTTTGGGGTGCCGATTTTCTTTAATCGTAACCTGAGGCGCCCCTACCGTGCTGTAACCATTAAAGATAGCTATTTTTTGTGCCAGGTTTGGGACTTACCTTATGCTCTTTTGCTGTGCATGTACTAACAGCTGTTCGAAACATGTTTTCACACCGCACTTTGTGTGTTGCTGATTAGAAGATCATTATCAGGTCATGTCCTTACCAGATTATACGGAGAATCTTGAGACAGTGAGATGAAATGCTAAATAAAGATATGAATAATAGTTTATAAATAGATCGATCGGCTAACATGAAGAGAAAGGAAGAAGAAAAAGTATTTTGCTAGGTCAACAAGTTGTTTAGCTGCTAATTGGTCCATTAAGATGTTCCAAAAGATTTGCCCGATAAGTGCATGGAAATTTTTTAAAGAACTTTCATGAATCGAAAGGAATGCATATAATAAGAGTTGAGCAGAATTTAACAGGAGTGAAACTATTGCATCAGAAAGCACATCAAGCAACGAACAACGTGCTCGTCTCCATATGCCCTGAAGTTGTGCGGCTGTTAATACCGGGTCTGGAACGTAATTCGACGCGAGTGGGCCTGGAACGGAAGTCGTCACGAATCACGCCCAAATTGCTTTGTAAAATCGATTTACTGTTAGCTTCGGCATGAATAACCCCTTTCGAGGAAAGGAAAACTCGAACTGGTTCAGCTGGACTCACCTAAAAGCTCTGAATCTCAGGAACGTGATACAATCAACAAGGGATATCCGACAAGTGCATATCCCCTGATGTAGCCAGTTCTGCTGATAGTTGTGATCGCGCTTGTGCTACTCTCCCGGTCTCCCGGAAATAAAATTATTTTTCACACTCAATTTTATTCATTTTTGCGGCTCGGGTTGCTGTATAGCTGCTCACTTAACTTTTAGTACTCATTAGATAGTACGAGTTTCGGAAATTCTGATGAAAAAGTAGTTTTTCAAAATACTGCTATATGACGCTGTAAGAGCGAAAAGAAGATCACATTCCACGCCTAAAATCCTATCCCACCGCTCGGACGTCATAGGTGGTTTATTGGTTAGATTTATAACTAAGAGGTGTCTTATCGTTGCATAAAAGACAGAATATTACGAATGAACCTGCTACGAAGATTTCTCGATACAAAGAGTGACTGCTCCTCTTGAAATCTCATATTCTAGCGGTAATACCACATCCCTATACAAAAATAAAATTTAAACCCTATTGAGCATTTGTATAGCCTGTCTAGCGAGAAAATAGCTCGAAAACACGTATTCTACAACTAAACATCTCTGACCAAAATTTTGTTTAGCTATTACTAATATGTAGCTCCAGTGAGTGTGAGAAGAGCGCACGTTCATCATTGTGCATGATGGGTTACTTCCCCTTATCAGCACCCATATTCGAAAAGTATTTTTCGCTCTTTCTAGACATTTTAACAGTTATTCGACAGCTTAATTCTTAAGAAATTGAAAGTTGTGCTTCATTTTTTGAAAGGTCTCTGTATTACAATGCAACTGGGAAAAGGACTATGTTATTTAACACTTGAGCGTCTTTCGATGAGCAACGCTTTGACTCAAAAAAATTTGGCAGTTCTTCGACAACACAAACCTCGTCAAATTAAACCTAAAAATTTCAAGGTAATGCTTGGTTTCTGAAGAAGACTTTTTAGTTCGTCGTTACTGCTAAAAGAATGCTGGGTTTTACATTCGGCCCACCGAACGCCCATGTTAATTGCGCTGGACGATCGACAGGGAGCCTAGTGCGAAACTCAATGATCTTTTAGTTGTAACAACCCATTAAAACACCCTTTTTGAAAACCAAGCTCAACATTGAAATTGCTAAGATTGGTGTTATCGAATGGTTATTGAACATCTAAATAAAAACCTCTGTTCAGCGAAGTATGCCTGAGTGTGAAATAAAATTTCACTTCACCTTCACAGTATAATGTGACGACCATTTGAAAAATGAAATACACCCTTCAGATTCTCGATATTCAAGCCGTCGAATGATTATTAAAACCTCGAAAAAGGACAAAACATACCTTTTATCGAATATGCGTGCGGATAGGGGAGAAGTACCGCAATTACTTCTTTGAGACACATACTTCTGACCAATAGTCTGCATACTACCAATGTTCTAAGCCTTTCATTCAAACACAGCTGTCCCTTACTGCTCAGAATTCTTCCACTATCCATAAGTACTCAACCTTTTCTTGTTTACCTCAACTCTGAATAATTGGAAATAGAAAAATGTTTGATATCTTAGCTATAGTGAGAATTACCGATGAACTATTAACGAATACAGCATGCATTATAATTTTTGGTGTAAACTACTCGTTGTTTCCAATTTTTACTTACTACAATAGCTCCTGGATCTTTTGTAGGATTATGGCAGATCAAAACTAACATTTTTGGTCTGATATCCTTCATAAAATTTACTACTGTTGATGAATTGTCAAAATCAGCATAATTCCGTAGTAAACCAGCGTTTTTCTCTATACAAGATGCATATATCTAAACCAAAATCGTATGAGCAAGAAGAGGAAATCTTTTTCTATTAAAGTGATGCAAGTTCCAAAAATTTTCGCAAGACGGCAATAAAAACCTTTATCAAATAGCGAAAATCGCGTATTTTACTAAGGGCGTATTATTTCATAGCCGTCCCTTAGGGGGTTAAATATTCAATTCTTAAGACAATACAAAGCCACACACTGCGAAGAAACGAAGAACTCGATCGGCATACACACTACCAAGGTAGGATAAAATTAAAAGTGTCAGAAGTAGTAAGCAACACATAGCAAACTTCATCATTTTCAGTAGTCGGGTGAAAAGTTTTCGAAAATCGACAGCGTTCACACAGAAGCGTCTACTCGAGCGCACTCAGAATTTTGAGCATCTAACCATCTTCTCTTTCACCGAGCTCCTTTATTTGTTGTGATGTTGGAATGAGAGGCTGATTATCCTAGAACCTATAGCCAACTGTTTTGGAAACCCCTCTAATAAAGATTTAATACATCTCGTTACATGACCGGCATGCTTCCAGTTAGTGGGAGGTACGACATGTTCGAGTTTTCTTGATAAGCGCGGGTGAGGTGTCGAAGGCATGGCACAGATGGTGGCGACGCCGTCGAAGCGTATGTATGCCACAACTTACAAAAGTCGTCAAGGCTACAGAAAGTTCTAACGGGATATCCCCGAACTGCTCTGTGGCAAACCATAATGAAGCTGTAATAACCTCCATAACAACCTGTAGTGATCTACATACTATCAAACCACTATCTGCAAAAAAGCCAATAATAATTGAAATCGATCAAACAAAAACTTGAGTAGAAACGAATCTGTTGATCGTCGTTGACTCGCGCACACATCTCAACGTGCATTGTCTTCCGAAATCACAATGAAACATATTTAAGAAATCTTTTTGTTCTTATAAAAATTGAGTTTGCGTTATAACATTAGTGATTATGATTGATGACACTACTTAGTTTGGAAGTCATAAACTGGACAAAAAGTTGGTCTTTCTGATGTGCGACAATTATATTAGCACAAGAAACTTCAACGTTTTTTTTTCTTGTAAGGACAGAAAGTTTTAGAATGAATAACGAAGTCGCGGTAGCTTGAAGTGGCATTGGAACGCAATTCAAGAGACATGCAGTTTTTTTTTTTGATAACCTAAGAAAGCGGGAATCGTGGCCGAGTGATTGTGATGTTAGTTGCGGTGCGTATAGAACCGAGCTTCCTCCTCCCCTCCCCTACCACCCCCCCCCCCCCCTACTCATCAGTCAACAACGGCGTCCTGTAAACGCCACGTCGAGGCTATTTTTAAGATTGCGAGGCGAGTCGCTTAAGCAGTAATGTACGATGTTCAAGAAGAAGGCGGAGAGGAAATTGAATGCTAGAAGTACTGATGTCCACGCAGTGAAGAAAAATACTGTGAATGCTGATCAGTAAATCGGCAAGAATAAAGTGTACAGTATCTAGGAAACTTTTCTGTGCTTCAAGAGTGTTTTGCATGTTTCTTCTGCATTTTGATATATTACGACTTCTTCACACGATCATGCGCTTTTCTTTTAGGAATGTTAGAGAGCGAGATGTGGTAATTTTTTTCGTTTTACAAAGATCTTCTTGAAAACCATGCCCACCTTCGAAATCATCCTTTTCAAGCTATTGAAGCACCGTTATGCTCTCTTAAAAAGCTGTGTTTGGCGAAAAAAATCATGAAAACTCGAGTGCAAGATTCATTTCGAATTTCAAAGGCAAAAGTACTTCTCTATTAATTGCAATCATTCAGAATTCTGAGACTACCTGAATCTTTCACATTGCTGGATAAGTGTAACGCAGTGGTCGGATGCGCCCACACAACACAGCTCCTCTGTCTTAACCCCTCATCCGAGAAAACGAAGCCGATACCGCTTTATGTGATGAATGTGTGTTACCGGTAAACTACATTTCTGGAATTCCACTGCGGTGTCAAATTTGTATTTCGTACCTTTATACTCTTTATGATTACCATAGACTCTTCTGCACAAAATTGCTTTGAGATTTGCCGTCCCATCATTGACTTAAAGTGCTCTGTATTTCTAGTTTACAGATAGACTACACCTGCGAACACTGGCCGAGCAAATCAAACTACCTTATGTACTTACCCACAAAAGCTATAAAAATAGTAGCAAAAAGCCCTATGCAACGTAGAATGGAATCGAAAACATTACGCATTCCTGACAATTTGATGAATGACAAATTCTTCACTCTTCAAGACTTTGTTTAGTTGTCCTCATTCCAAATGTCATCTCTTTCGACACAGATTTGATTTCATTCCATAGAAATAGAGGAGTGCTTTATCAGCACCACTAAAGAAAAGCTAAGCAAGAAGTTTAGAGTAAATCTCAGATGAATGAGCACGTTGCAGCCATGTACGTATACCATTCATTTACCGTTCGTGCAATTTGTCGCTGACACATGGGTCTCAAACATGTGGAGATGATCATTTCTTAGGGAGGCGAAGTCGCCGAAAAGTCAGCCATCGATCATGAAGAAGACATATCAACTTCGCGAAGGCTCTGAATAGAAATCACTTCTCAAAAATCTCTCAGTCTTGCAGACTCACGACTCAACAACTCGACGATTATGCCTACCTCAACATTTACATGATAAATGTGGTCGCTGCTTTATCAGGATGAAAGAATAGATCCGATCGCTGCGTCGTCGGAGCGAAGGACTACTTGGAGTCATTGTTTGCGTACCCGGAAGGTTGGTTCTAGGAGTGTCATGCATTATGCAACTGGACGAAAAAGCAGGAAGTTCTGAAGAAAGTTATATATCGCGGGGATCAAGGATGCTCCTATATTTGAAACAATTAGAATAAGGAGCGTCAAGAACGTAATTCGTACTAATGAAAGCCAATCGACTGTAGCCGCTACACCAACTGAAATCTTTGAGATGTCACCCTTATTACATGAATATCATCACCCCGTTGATCCTATATCTTTAAGAAAAACTTAGAAGAAGGACATTGATGCTTAACGACTTGCTAGAGCGAAGAGGGCCCGTAGTTTTGCCTTGCACGGTAGGAAAAAATTAAAGTTCCCCTTTTGGCCGCTCAACTCACTCGACTCGCTTAGTGGAACGACACTTGATAAGGGTGATTGTCGTCAAATGCCCGTATATTCCGCACCTTCTTGAAGTATAAGCTATTGCAAAATTTGGTCTTTTGACACTGAAAAGTAGAATGTGTTAATACGGCATTATGCTACCGGCTGCCGCAAAGTAGTTATTAGTTCGATCCCCTACCAGAACGCATCACTGCAGTTTTTTGGCGTTATTTGGAATGAAACTCTGCTTCAGCTTTTACCTGGAGTCCAGCACTTGCATATTATTCAACATTAGAGATGCTTTTCTCACGAACCGTGTTTTTTCAAATGCGAAGCTTGCGCGCTCCTATCTAAGAAGCTGCTGAACGGAGTAGAGAAAGATGAATGCGGCTTGGGACACCATCACTGCGGCGCAACACGAGTTCCTCTAAGAGCGATGCCTCTCGCAGAACAATTCGCCACCTCGTTCCCAAGGAGTTGATCTGAAACAACTTTTTCGTTCCTGAGAAGTGCGAAACCTTGAAGTATAAGTTGTTTGTTTAGTTAATGACGAAGATTTGGGCTTCATGACTGAATGGGTTTCTTTTCGTTTTCTTTCTTTTAACTAAGAATTCAACTGTTATATGTGATCGCCAAACCTTATATGAAACAAACAAGTCTCATTTTTTCTTTCAGTCTGAAAAAGTATCATATAGTGTGGACATGTTATCGAACCATTCTAAAACTATGTGGCGACGTTTTTACATACCTTTTTTGAAAGATGTTTACCGAGAGCAGAGAGCCATGTCTGAGCTTCAGTTACTGCTTTCCCCTGAAGGCAATCTCCTAGGGCATAGAGAAATGCATCGGCTAACACATATCTGTGTTCTTGCCATGGAAAGCCTGAAGTCATCTTTTGATAAATCGTCAAAGATTTCGTCGGATCTGGTCATAAAATCAAAGTATAAGCTATACAAACATGCAGAGCAATAGAAATCTTAACAACTGCGGTCATTTTCGCGTGCCAGACCCGCACGATTGCGGTCACTGGAGTGCGGTCAGAATGAGGATTGTTATAAAGAGTAATTTCCGTGAGATCTTTCAGAAGCACTACGCATTTGTTTCATGAGGAACCGTTCTAACACTCGATTCTTTCACATATTTTCCTTGTCTCTCTAACCCCACGTCTCTCAAATATTCTTCTGTCCACGTTTCCACGTTCATGAATCTTTTGCATGGTCAAACTCGTGGATGATTGTTTGAGGATTTCTGTAGCGAGGAAACAAATCGACTGCAAGAGATTATTGAATCCGCACAGTGATAGCACGATGCCGGGTCGTTCAATAACAAAATACGAAGCAATTTTTTCATCACCTATCACCGACATTGAATGAATGTTCCAGATTGTCGTGATCGTATTCACATGTATTCAACGACCTCGAGTGATATGAGGAACTATCGAATTTGAGCGATAGTTGAACCCGTTTTTCACCCTTACCTGTGCATACTCTAACCACTACACTACCGAGGCTATTGCTTTGTTAACACTCTTTGTGCGATATAAAGTTGGCTACCAACAGCTTCGATACCTCATCTCGCATGATGATAGCAGAGCACCTTCCTTGGTAGTGCAGTAGTTAGCACACACTTCCGGTAAGCTTGAAGCATTAACTCCCTCCCGTCTAAGGTCCAGAGTTTTGCATTTATTGATACTCTTGGATGTATAGTTATGGCATCATAACACCTCTATGAAAGCGGTAAAATAAAGAATTTTTCTAGATTACACATCCAGATAGCTAAATAGTTGACAAAAAGTGTTTTTGTATTCAGTGTTGCCTACTTTCAACGATACTCAGGACCCTTTGCTCGGGATTTTGAATGGTCATCCAGAACGACACTTTTCACCAAAATCAAACCTTCAAATACGGGTATTTAAAAGCCTACTTACAACGCTCTGCTTTTCTTTCGTTTATCAGTTTTCAAATACGGTGCCTTGCTGAAAATAATGTAAAAAGCCCTCATATCTCAAGAATTATTTTTGTTTCATCAGACAAAAGTTATGTAATTGAACGGCCGATATATCTATCAAATTTTTGCTCTCAAGCGCATATTTTACTCTTGCGTGACTAATAATATTAACAGCAAAGCGAGCGTTGAGGTAGCCTGGCATTTCGAAATATGATATTAATTTTACGAGAAAAGGACTATGAGGTCGTAAAACACTTTGTTTAGCCGCAAAGAGACTTGTTCACCACAGCTCAAACTTTTTCTTACAAGGGTCCAAACTGCTCTTCGTGGTAAGACGACTTGCAATGGGAACCACTACACGTGGCACACATCAAAAAACATTCCATCGCTTCACATCTGTTTACTGAGTAACTCTAACGTCTGAATAGATATCAAATGATAGAAAAAGAAGATCCCATTCCAGACATTCGCAAAATTGAACCAAAAAGTGAACACAGTCCGTAAATCACCGGGGTTCCAGTATATAAAGGCATGAGAAAAAAAACAAGAATTAACAGCAATTCTACTGAGCAGTATACGCCTACTAATTACAACATAGACTTCCAGGCCTTCATAGACTTTATTCCCATTGACTAGGTGCGACTTATTCAGATCAGTCTTTCTTCGACAGTATGAAATCTGCAGTCAGTGGTATATGATACTGATTACCAAAGGTCTACATACTTGTCTTTTGTCGATCTCCGTTGAGTCGATAGTTAGCGGTATACGATGTGTCTCATTCGAATAGAATTCCGCTCTGTGTCGTTGAATATGACTACGGATTTGCCGAGACCCGAGAAGTGTGGAAAACTCAAATTCCATGAGAATTTCGTGTAGTGGAATAAAATCTCAAAGAAAGAGAGGTAAATAGCATTTTCTATTTAGAAATGAGTGGCGTAATCCTCGTGAATCATACAGCAAGAAGTTCTTCATACTGTAAAAACTGCACATGAAGCTAAATCCAATCCTCGTGGTTAACTGTCTGATATAATCCTGCTGTGTTCCTACCATAATATCGCTATAACGTTCGTTCTAACACAGTTATCTAACAACACAATACTCTCCCGTAGGGAAGACATAGAAACATCAATGACTTTTTTTGGAATATTTTACTGTCAGGCTCTGATTCTTTATTCATCATGTTTATTTGTAACTGAGAGAAAGAAACGCAGCAAGCTTATTTCGTTTATTTCCTAGAGTGAGATTGAAAGAAAAGTAGAGATTAGTTCGATTTACATACAGAAAACAATGCTTAAACCCATAATCGGGACCTTTTTTTCAGTTATCTAACTGTCATGTAGGGTGCATCAAATATGTATTGGAAACTTCCAAAAAGGGCTGGATTTAGTGCTTCTTAAAAACATGTGCTTTCCCACTGCCATTTATTATCATATCTTCTTCGCTGTCGTGCTGCTTCACAGAGGCCTCCTATCATGGATCCCGCCACAAATATGGACTCTATTCCGGAAGCGACAAGTAGTGAAAGGACCACACTAAATAATCAGAGATCGAGCCTCCAACTCTACGTGCAGTATGTTGTAATGCTTAAAGGCCATGTGCCTCAAGCCTACTTCCAACATTATGTGACTGTTTTCAGTTTCTCCTCGAAACGCATCAAAAGCTAACACACATCCTTTAATCTTCGATAGATGTAGGTATTCGTATTGTGTAGTGCTCTACTATCAACCGCATAAAGAGTAAGTTTTTACTTTTGTCTTTACATATCTTAGTAACACTCGTCACAAAACTTCTACGAAATCTAATTTCTTCCATTCCTATCTTGTCAATAAACCCGTCTCTGAGACTGAACTCGCTCATTGCGTATTCGGCCATCAAACATATTCCATCCACACTACTGAAAGTTTGTACTGCAACGATAAGAAAGCGCACTTCCTGAACTTGATTTGTCCATGTCAAAAAGAACGACCAAATGACACTACACACCACTGCAGAATGGATTCAAAATAGGTTCTAATAGAAATATTCTCAATGTCGAAGTGAACCGAATGCATTATTGAGAATGTGCTTTTATGAACTACTTTATCAAATTGTACCTTAATCCTATCGATGTATCCATTGGTTTGATTCATAATCACTTTGTGGACCATTGCACGATCCTATTCGAACTTTTCTGCGAACATTTGATGCAGGTTAACTCCTGAGAAGTGTTTGACGGATTATTTTACAAATACGTCTCTTGTATAGTTGTGATTTTGACACTGATTTCAATCCCGTGGTTTTTCCCACATTGGGTATTATGAATACAGTTTAATTATAAATAAGCAAAAAAACAACCCGTACCCTCTTCTGAAACGTTGATCGACCTTCCAACAGTGCAGAATTCGTCTTCCTCAACGTCATCGTCAGCCACCAAGAGAAGGCAATTCAAGTCTTCAGTGCGCTGCGCAGCTCGCTGATGGCGACGTGATCGAAAGCTGAAAATTTTAAAGCTTCAAATATTTCCGACTAGGATTGTACGAACCATAATTATTATATTATGAACTATTAAGAGTGATTTGCTTGTTGATTATAAGAAGCTTCTCTATGATTATAGATTATTCATCGACGTTTAGCCTGTATTTTTCTCGGCCGGTCGGTTGTTTGGTCGGCAAATCACAAGATCGTTCTCCTCTCATTTTAGTCATAAAGAAGCAGTCCCGAAGATTTAGCACAACTTAGTGCACCTATCTATCGGAGGAAAGTGCACTCTGTCCGCGTTAAACATCTCAATCATGTGAGAAGACAGATTCTCAAACCGCAGTGAAGCACACGCGAGGTCTATCTATCTGGTCTTGCGTCTAGTAATCCATCGAAATTCGAAGTTAAACCCATCATCAACGGGCTAGACGGGCTAGCGGATAGAATAATGTGGTTTTTAAACGTAATGCTAGTCCAGCTACTAAAACACACTCCAGCCCATCTTACCAATACCCAAATGTTCTTGGATCGTCTACGTAACGCGTCTCTCAACAACGCGTACGTGATGGAATTGTTTGACGTGACCGCTCTTTATACAAATGTGCCGGATGGGCCCGCAATCCAAGCCATATGCGAGTTTCTAACGAAGCACGAGAACTATGAACATTTATGACTTTTCCAGTCGGCAGGTCATGGCCCTCTTACAAAAGTACCTAAACTGCTCATTCTTTAGGTCTGGGAATTATTGTGCAGATCAGAGGAATGGCAATGGGACAACGACCAGCTCCGACCCTTGCTATCGCTTCTGTGTCAAGAATAGATGCCCCAGTAATCGATCTCCGGCCGTTACTCTACTCTGATTAAATAGATGATTGCTTTGTCGTCTGCTCAACGCAAGAGGAGATGGACAAATGCTTTGAGTTCTTAAATAGTCAGTCAGAGTATATAAAGTTCATCCGTGAGAAACCTAAGGCAAATCGGCTTCCATTTTCAAACGCTCAAATTAACCTCTCCAAGAACTTCTACAACAAAAAATGGTACCGCAAACCAAGCAACAAAAGCATCCTGGTTCATTACCTATCATACGCATAAAGTTTGGGGAAGTTGGTTCTATGTTAATATATTTGCTGCGCCTTCGTCAGGCTTGTATCCAGCTCTGTTTTTTGATTGAGAATATGAATTCATTAAACATTCTTCTCTGACCTACTAGATTTCTTTGTCAACGCGAAATCGCTTTCCCTAGCGGATCGCTTCACCCTAGGAACGCGAAAACATTCCAATCACTTAGAAAAGAAAGCCAGCTAACAATAGAAGAGGAGGAATACCAGGTAAAACACCATTGACAATTACATGGACTCAACGAACTTTTACGGCTTACACTTCATATTTAGGAAATATGAGACTGCTAGGGTAGAATTCAGTCGTTCAATTTTTGCAAGTTCGCACATATCCACAAAATCTTGTGTAGACATTCACTACGCCTTTCGAAATTGCTGCGCTGGCAATTCACAGTGCCGCTTGTTTTGAAAACATATGTGGTTAACTAATAATACACATGATCAGCATAGGATACTTACGATACATTAAGGAATAAAAACTAATCGAGAAGTAAGCAGTTATGCCTCTAAATTATAGATTTGCCTGTTTAGAAACTTGTCTATGTACGAAAATCATTGCCATCAAATATACCTAAGAGAATTGAGCGGTGAGCAACAATTCGATCCCAAGCGGGAAATGAACCCGCGTTCCACCCATGCCGGGGACGTGTGCTACAACGACACCACCGAGGCGCCCGCTTAGCCACGACTCATTAGTCAATATCTCACTAACATAGCTATCAGCCACCAACCGTTAACAGGTTTGGTCAAGTGAGCACATATCGCTTGCCAAACCCAGTTAAGCTCACAGCCATTGTGCACATATGCTACTCAAGATTTCTAGTAGTTTTGCTGATTATTCGCAGTGTTATGATGTTTCAAATATTCATAAGAGAACTGAATGGTGAACAAGTGATGCAGTGGTAAGATACGTCCCTGGTATGGATGAGATGCGGGTTCAACTACTGTCTGAAATCGAATTCTCGCTCACCACTTAATTCTCTAAGGTATATTTAAAACATCATAACACCGCAAAAATAGCAGCTAAAACATGAGGAATTCTGAGAATCATTGTGATTGTAGGTATTATGCACGCCATAGAGTTAAGAGCTCGTGATTATCTCAAAGAACTCGATTTGAAATTAAACTGGCTGATGCGGGCTCTTTGCGTTTGTATCAGATCTCAACACTTTATTCTCCACTAGCAGTCTCTATAATGGAGAGACTTGCACGTTCTTTACTAACAACAGCAGAAAAACTCATAAAAAGAACAATTATTATGTAAATTGTAGCATGAATAGTTCTTTCTGATCAGAAGGGAACAAATGAAAAACTGATCTCGTTCTCTGGCAAAGAACTTTTCATAGGAGTGCTGGTATCCACTCGAAAGCTGAGACTTGTGGCTAGAGCCCCAAGTTGCCGATTTTTCACAGCACCCCTCATTCAAAATAAAATCATGTTTCATGAAACAGCGTGTTTTTTTTCCTCATCTCGCTTGTATATCGCTGGCCAAAACTCCTCCCTCCGAGTGCTACTACTCTAACTATAACACAAACTTTAAAGAGCTCAAAAAGATGTTTGCTTTCCAGAAAGCTCTCTTGATCTTTCTTTTGTTCTCGCCTGGTCCTTTGATTTGTGCTTCAAACCTCGCTGGGCAGATCTCTTTCTTAAAGTGCTAATAATCATCTGATAGCGTAATGTTTCCTGATTTTAGCGATGTGCTTATTTTCTGGTAATAATGTTTAGCAAGGGAAATAAGATCGATTTTACATTTTTGGCAAGCTTGCTTAGAGATTATTCGACAATGCGGAGGTCGTGGCAGGAATGAGTGAGGCGGGACGATCGCTATTTTGTTCTCCAGTTGGGAATTCTTCTTCCGCTTTGTAAGAAACTCTAGATAAAACGAATGACTAAGATACATCAAAAATTTCTCTACACATTGGTATTTTTTTTTTGGCCCTGCGAGTTATACACGTGATAAAAATGAAGGCGAATGGCGAGTGTGAAACATAGTTTTTGATCTAGATGCTACAACATTACAGGTGTTTTGAAAAATCGGCGGCATAAGGCTGTGGCCTCTAGTCTCAGCTTTCGGATGGTTACTAAACTCCTATGAAAATATCCTCTCCAGCAAATGAAGCCGGTTTTTCATTTGTTCCTTCCTAATCAGAAAGAACGCATATATGACATCTTTTGTGTGGCTTCAACAGGATCTCTCCCAAATAGGTTATCAGTGGAGTGCAAATAGTAAGGCGAAAAGTCTCTGCATATGTAAGCGTTGTAAGAATGGGCCATTGCAAAGAATGTGAACGATAACTCCTTAACATAGTCCTAGATTTCTGTGATATTGAGGATGTAGTCCGATCCGCTTGAGCTATATATATATATATATATATATATATATATATATATTATATATATATATATATATATATATAATATATATATATATTGAGAAGCATTATAAATCATTGCCGCAAGTAGTACATGTGTGTTAGCATATTTCAGCTTTCATTTTGGGTTTCTCTCACTAAAACAAATGGTAACCGACGCCTTAATGCTATTTTGACGGTAATATGAAGCAATGCTTTGCTTAAAGCTATCCGTTGCCAATTTACTTGTGTGAGTGCACTTATGGTCGCAAGACAAAGCAAAAAGGTGGCCGCGTGGGTGATCGTCTCAAGTTACGCTCGTGAATTGGCGATTACATTCATATTTCTTCTAGACGAAATCTACGAACAGCATTGATTCAAGTTATCTATGCCAATTATTTCATCGTTACTGAAGAATGTTCGGGTATGTTAGGCATTTCTCATTGGAAAAGCTAGTGATTCATAAGAATCTCCCATTTTACCCCTACATCTTACTGTGTGAATTGTATCGCTCCGAATACCTTGTGGAAAGGTAAAAACTAATTTATTATTGTTGTGAGTAGATCTATGCTGAACTTATCAATAGAAAGCTTAATCTTTTAGTAAATTTTTTTCAAGTACTTCAAATGTGGCTGAAGGTAGCGAAAGTGAAAACCATTAGAAAGGAAACGATCAACTCAATGCGACCAAATTTGAATCGCTTTTTTTTTCAAATTGAAATCTGTGATATTACGGATATTTTGGATACAATTAGAGTCCCCTAGTCAGCAGAAGTTCCCTTGCTTGACAATACGTTGTCACCTTTGTAGTTGTTAGATCTTTATGATATCTTTTTTCAGCACTTAAAAACAGTAATGATTGGTTCTATAATGATCATATAACTTCATTCTGGCGTGTATATGAACTTCAGGTCAATATTCATTTTTCCGAACCACAGAAACAATGTCGATGTCACGTTAATGACCCGCCACCTTGGACCGGAGAAATTCACGGTCTTAGTCAAGTAAGTAGAGTTATGAAAAGAAAGACTAGCAAAAAGTTATCTGCACAGTAAAACCTGAGCAAACCACAGCTGTATTATTGCGCGAAAAAAAAACTGCTGAGAATTCGAGGTTATATATATATATATATATATATATATATATATATATAACTGAAAATATATGTATCGATTTATTTTCCAAAATGCCACACTGTATGACAGAGACGACTTCAGTAGACTTCAATAAAGCTATAGTTGACTGAAATATGCCAAAGCAATTATAAAACAGTGAATTGTTCAACAAAAATGATACTGCACATTGCATTACAATACTACTCCAACAATAACTTGTACAACTTTCTATCATTAGTGAATTTTGGAAGCTCACTTTTTTATAGCATTGCAAAGAGGCTTTGTTCTAATGTAATGTGATAACTCATACTATCAGCTTATACCGATATGAACATTATTTATCCTACAACCTTTGTCACAAGTTATGCGCGTTAACTTTAGTGCTATACTTATTTTTTCAGAAACCTTTTCACAAGTCAAGCTCGCCGTCAAAGTCAACATTTCTTGAGCTATCAGTTGATTGCTTATAGTTTAGCGAAACGGTTCTTTTAAGAAAAAGTCCGAAGGAACGTGAATACATTCCACTCACTTCATAATAAATAGTGGAAGTTTTTAGGTAGACTGGGCATTCTATCTACTGAAATACGTTTACATGAGTTCATCCAATTGTAATCTACTGTTCGTAACGGCCAAATTTGTCTAGCGTCAGAATATCATTGATGATTCCTTTTCCTCAAACTGCACAAAATGACGATACAATCCTTTTGCTGGACAAGAATTTTTCATAAGAGCTGATTTTCTTTTTTTAGCCAAATACGAGGTGTTACATTAATTTCTATTCAACAGCTGACAATTCGGCAGCTCGCCTTTTCAGAACCTGAAAAGGTCAAATTGTCCGCAATCCAGTCAGTCAAACACCTCCATTACTCCTTGAGAAAAAATCACCAGACCTAGATTTCAATCGCATCAAGCACAAAATCAACTCTCAGCATACTCACCGATTTTTTGTGTATTCCACTGAAAGATTCAGTAGAGACCACCGTATGGAGATTATATAGGTTCGTAATGCACCCTTCCCAGCAAAGCAACAGTCCTATGTGCTGACACATATCACGGGTGATAACGAGGCATTTCTCCCTGTGGTTTATGCTTGGATTTCTCGTGTTAATCTAAAGTGCCTCCGGATTTTTCGAGCTGATGCTTTTTGTTCGCGCGCGAGGATGATAACTTCGATCTCAACTTCGACTCTGTCGTGTTTCTGTGCTTCATGCGTCCCAACCGGAGTGTTCCGTCTGTTATGACGCTTATCAGCTAGGTGTTCTTCTATGCGGGCATAGAGCGGCCTACTCGTTTCGCCAATATATTTGTCTCTGCACGCTTTATATGAGATTAAGTAGGCTGTACGTAGGGTCATGCAATTACCATCTGTCATTAGGACATATTTTGCAATCTTTCATTACACAGAGACGGTCATATAAGCGGTTACGAACTATTTGACGTCTCGAAGTATTCGATGGTATTTTAAAGATAGCTGCCGATTGCTTTGGACCTGCACTTTCCAAACAACGTTTTATAGCTGTGCTAATTTCATTTGAAAAGACGGGAAAATTAACGGGACTTTCCTTGCATTTGAGGCGGCGTACTGTTTCTTCTAGAGCTAATCCAAGGAGTTACAGATTCACATTCATTAGAAGTGGCTATTCCCCGAGCAAGTTTCACGGATTATACTCTCTGCTCCTCCTCCGTACATACATTGGCGGCTGTTCGAAACATGTTTTTTATCAACGCCTTTTCGTATGTGAGGGATGAGAAGGGAGATAGTGAACAAGGATATTCTTATTACTTGGCTTTTGGTACCACTTTGTTATGTAGCCGCTCTCGCTCAAGCTTATTTGCACGCTCAAGAGAGGGAGCCAATCATCTTTTGGTGTCTCATGGGTGAATTTTTTATACTCTGACTGTTCATTCACCAATCTAAAGCAATTATCTAGCTCCTCTTGAGTGGAACAGATAACCACACATTCATCTACATACCTGCAAAAGAGTAATGGCCGAAGATCCATCACTGGTGTTTCCACTATCGACATAAACGCAATGGCCAGGCAAGGTGCCAGTCGCTGCCCCATTGCCAGCCCCTCTCATTTGAGTAAAATATTTCCTGCACCATTTGAAGATTGAGCAGATCAGGCACTCTTCTAATAGAATGATGAACTGCTAAATCGACGAGCCTTACATGTTTACAGCTCCTTGTTGCTGTGTCAGAAGCTTATCTGTGGCTTGTAATGCAGAGTCATTCGACACTTTTGTATATAAAGCAGTAACGTCAAATGACTCCATTACGTACGTGTTCTTCGGATTGGCGTTACGTAAATGGTCAAGAAACATCTGAGTGTTCGTAAGATGAGCTGAGATGTGTCTTAGCAGGTGGGATGTTGTTAGAGGTAGGAATCATGCTTTTTACTCGTCGGTCCGCCTACACAGCTGATGATCGGTCTAATTATGTCCTAACGGCAGAGATGGTGATTGCATGAGCGCAGGTAGAGTCTCTAATCTCTTGAAAAGCGTGTAGCGATAAATATATTGGCGAAACTTGTAATCCGCTCTATGCTCGCATAGGAGAACACTTGGCTGACAACCGTCGAAACAAAAGGCGAAATACCCCGCTGGGGACACATAGAGCACACAAGCATGACGGAGTAGATTTCGGCATATAAGTTACCACTTTTGAGCAGGAATACAAGACATCAGCGCTAAAGAATTTAGAAGCGTTTTGAACAAACCCGACGAAATCAACTATACATCGCAGGAAGGAATGCCTCGTTATCACCCGTGATATGGATCAGTATATAGGAATCTTGCTGTGACGAGTAGGGTGGATTACGAGCATATGTGATCTCCTTCCGGTAATCTCCACTTGATTCAATAAGTGGAACACATATAAAAAGCTGTGAGCTTGTCAAGAGTTGATTTTGTGCTTGATGGATTGAAATCTACGTCTGCTGATTTTTTCTAAAGGAGTAATGGAGGTGATCAACTGATTGGATTGCAGACAATGTGACTGTTCCAGGCTCTGAAGAACGCTAACTGACGAAATGTCAGCTGCTGAATAAATATTAATGTAACACATCGTGTTTGGCTCAAAGAAGGAAATCAGAAATTATATTAAAGCATGCCGAGGTTAATAGACAGTCGGTCTTGGATATTTCATAAGGGCGTTAATTATCATTCGAAAACTTGAATCCTCTGGTTATTGCATAAACAAATTGTTTCTTAGAAAGCTCTTTTGTAGTGCTGTAACAGGAAGAGAACATTTCTATTTACACAGGCATATTTCTCTCAGGATAGAACTGTTCGAATCGCAAGTGTTATTCGATAACGAAATTTTCGACGAATCCGATGTTATTCTTATTTTTCGGGTGAACCATTTTACTGCAGTGTAGCAGAACAAACAAGGTTGAATTGCACAGTGTAGCAGAACAAATAAGATTAAACTGCACACACGCGGCGCATTTGCTTATTGGATAGTATGTGGACTGGGTGTCTGCTGGTCTTGTACTCGATATGACGTTGCGCAATCGATTGGTCGATCACGTTGGCGCGACTCGCATGTAGAGTGCAATTTTCGTTATTTATTTTTTGAATTTTTTACCCTTTCAAAAGACTCTGAATGAAACCTGCGAATCTGACACCGCGAGATTTCCTCTGCAACATCATATGCTTTTTGTACATCCTGCGAAGAGGCAATGAAGACACTCGATTGGTGTTTTACTTTGAATGCTACAGCTTTATGAAGGGTCCTTCAAAAAAGGAGCACGTAGAGTAGCAGCTGAAGACCGAAGCTTTTGAATGAATACTAGCACTCTTATAAACAGCTTGTGTCTAACAAAAGGAAACATTTCTTCCTTACGTGCAGTCTAACGGCAAAGTATCCAATACATAATATCATAATATTCAATATGAAGTTGGAACAACACATTCCGAAAACGAAACGTGATCTTCTTTCAATAAGTAAAACGTGATATGAAGATTTTTTTACAAACGAAGTTTAATGATAAAATCGGTATTTTTTAAGCTATCAAACGACTACGAAAACTTGGACCACAAAAAACAAGCGTTAACAAATATTTTATAATAATTGAAATATGTTCCTTTCTGGAAGAAAGTGATTTTCTTATTGAAACATAAGAGGTTTTTCTGAGGCATGAGCGCTCTGTGCTGAGAAGAACTTTTATAGGAGTCTCTTATATGATATTTCATTATTCAACAGTGATAATGTATTCTTGGAATTTAAATTCACCAGATAACTTCCCACATTTCCAGTGTTGCGTGAGCCGTAGAGAATCCTGCCGAGCGGCTCGAGACGTTGAAAATGATGGCACATATACGAGCCGTAGGGGTTGATTCATTGGCAGAACCTTGCGAGATAATGTACATGTTAGACATGCTTGACCTGCCTTTACTATGGAGCACAGCTCAAAGACTTATTATAAGAAAGCGCTTCTCTATATATTTCAATGGAAATTTTGAACTTCTCGGCCAAGATGAATCTTCCATTGGTAGTTAACAATATCTTCCGCCTAATAGAATTCACAAGACCTTTCCACCATAGCGATGCGATTAACCACAAAAGAAAGTTGAAATCTTAGCAAATAATATTAATAATTAAACCTTTATGAGCTTCTATAATTCCAGGCTTTGCTGAGTGAAACACCAGCGATGAGAACATTCTGGTGGGTAATTATGATTGTATGTATTATGTGCGGTACTGTTACAACAACTCTCGTAATACTCGAATATGTAGATGGACCAACTGCTACATCAACGACAATACGTCTAGTGAGCGTTTTTAATGAGCTTTCCGCAGTATTCAGAATAACAATACTTTTGAAGATGTTGCAATATGGAGAAAATAAGCGTAAAAATATTGTCTGTGATGCTACAAATACTTCTCTGTGTCCAAATGCCGTCAATTTTGACTGCTTTGTAGTTCTTTTCAGTTCGATTCAATCTTTACACTGCACTTACGTTCTCGAACACTAGTGCTTCTATAGATTTTATTTGTTTTATAAAACTAGGAGTACTGAGTGATTAAACACTAACAAAAAGCAAAATTTCTAAACAGAAACGCGGAATGTTATCTAAATGTGGATTGATATCCAGGTGGACAGTCTCGAATTGCCTGCTATTACTATTTGCCCGAAAATTCCGGACGCGTTCAATTCGACGGCACTACTAGGAGATATACGAATATCGCTTCCAGAAGTTGACAACGCTATAGCCATCGATTTAGTGAAGTAAGGAGCACTTGTTTTGTTATTTTATGTTTCCACTGCGATATAGTATTCAAGGATTGACCACTCACTTGATGAGCCATGCTATATTAAAGGGTTGAAGGATAAAGGATAAAGCTCTCGGCGTTAATCAATCCTTAAAGGATGCGCCAAACATTCGTCTTCAATTCTTAACTTCGTTTGAGGTGATTGAATGCATATTTAGCCTTTACAATAACTCGCGGTGGCCTACCGCTGTATCGAGTCAATGCTGCTCATTCTTCTGGGCAAGTCTGATACCAATCTAGTATCGATCTACCGACTCCGGAGGGATGGATGGCTTGGTGAACCTTGAGTGCGAGGTAGAACCATCGACCTTGTGTGCGACACAGTGCACCTCTAACCACAGAGCCACATGCGCTCTTTGCGCCAATTGCGCTCTTCTTTTATTGCTTTATGTATATTATATATATATGTTATTGTACTTTTTTATGTAATATATAGACACCTATTTGCTCCCATTGCTTTGACTGCTTTTGAAGCTAATCGTACCACGGCTTACAACTTGGCATACTATGTCGTCTGTTTCGCGCGGAATCACTGAGAACTTCGTTTAATCTCTTAGATATGGAGCGCTACGTTTCGTTATCACATTTCTTTTATAACCAATCTGTATACATTATTATATCTTATCCAGCTGCTCCATCTCCCTTTCACAACATTCATATTATCTTCTTTTTGTACTATTCCTTTCGAGAAGTTCTTAATGCATCAAAGCAGAAGTGAAAATATATGACGCAGTGACTAAAGGTGCCCTGCAGTGGTAGTAGAATGGGTTCCCTTTAATTATAAGGGGACAAATGGAAAAGTGATCTCATTAGATGGAGAGAAATTTTTTGTAGGAGTAAGCAACCACTGGAAAGCTGAGACTAAAGACTACAGCCCCACGTCGCCAGTTTTTCAGAAACCCCTTTATAACGCTGTAGCGTCCACATCAAAAATTATGTCACGCACTCCCTTTCGTCTTCATTCTTATGGCGCGTATAATACGCTGGGAGCCGTTAAGCACATTAATGTGTGGAGAAATCTTTGTAGTATCCTAGTCAATTGTTTTGCCTGGAATTCCTTCCAAAGCGGAGAAGAAATCCCAAATGAATAACAAAATAGCGATCGTCCCGCCTCGCCATGACCTCGCTACGCCCTGACACGGCCCTCGCTTTGTCGATTAGCTGGTAAACAGCTTTTCCAAAAATATTAGACTCGATATTATTTTTTCTGCTAACCCGTATTTCCAGGAAATAAGAACATCGCTAGAATCACAAAACATTACCCTATCACATGATTCCTATCAGTTTTGAGAAAGAGCTCTGTCCAGCGAGGCATAAAGTGCAAATAGAAGGCCAGAGAAATCAAAAGATCAATGGAGCTTTACAAAAGCAAACACGCTTTTTAAGGTCTTTGAAGCTCGTGCTATAGTTTGAGTACTAGCACTCTGAAGCAGGAGTTATGTCCAGCGAAATATAAGCGCTATAAGAGAAAAAACATGGGGTTTATGAACCATGATTTTATTTATAATGTTACAATGTTATAAAAGGGTGTTTGAAAAACCGGGAAAGTGGGCTATAACCACAAGTCTCAGCTTTTGAGTGGTTAATAACATTTCTATGAAAATTTTTTCACCAGTGAATGAGACCGATTTCTCATTTGTCACCCCTCTTGATTAGAAAGAACCGTATATATATATATATATATATATATATATATATATATGTGTGTGTATGTGTGAGCACGCTACAATGCTAGATCAAGTCAAATGCATTGAGCATCGTTCGAGAAATCTAGCGCCAAGCTCTTTACCCTTTTTTTTACTAGAGGTTAAGATCGTGCTAATGCTTTCATAAAAATATAACATCTTTTGAGCCATGGTCTGAGTGCTATACAGGCACCTGTTTTGTTTTACCGGGACTCATCAATAGCACCCTCGTTGATTCGGCCGATCCCTTGAGGCTATCTCTTCTTTAAAGTAATCGTTGCCTAGCAGTACAAGCTTTTACGAAATTTTTCTATCATCGAAGTGTCCAGTAGTTTTTTCCAACTCAAAATATTGAAACACGAACTCACTTGGATTAGCCATCATTGTAACGTTTTGACCATATATGAATATATGGCCAAAATGAGTTCGTGCTGCTCTTTAGAACAAACATATTTCTGCTCATTGGGCGGCTTTTTAATTAGATTGAAAACGACTAGGAGCTACTCAACTCATTCGATAATAAACCAGTTACCTCACATCAGAAAGGGATTGGAAGATTATAGAGACAATGAGTCGTTCTTCTTTTCTTATGATTCCTAGAATACCTAGAGCAATCAAGTGGCTGAGCAAACAAAATTTCAATCACTGGAGTACGATTTAGGTCCCGACATCGCTGAAGTCGGCGTTTGCTGTTTTCGCTTTGAGTTAACAATTTACTACTCATCAAACTAATGCTTCGAAACTTTTTAGTTTAAACACTTCAACGTATAAATCACATTTCTGAACACGTATAATGTCATTGATAGACCATACATAAAGTTCTCAGATCTTCAAGTGCTCAAGTAATTCGGTGATCGAAGTACCTGCGTTGTTGCAAATGTATCAGTATGCCTATAAAAAATTGGAGAAAATAAGAAAAAGAAAGTCCAGCAGTTATGAAAGAATGACGTTTTCTTGTATTTAAACGAGAGTTTTGGCCTCGGAAACGATGTTAGTCAGAATAATTTCACATAATTGAATTGCCTTTTATCTGAAGATTACTTTTTTCACTGATCTTGATGTTTTTCGCTACATATCCAAAAAATTTGATCAAATGACTTCTCCAGATTCTGGATTGGTGGCAACGGTCTGGAGAATATGGATGACCTTTCATTTTTTAATCGAACATACATGAGTTACTTAAGTCACCTCTATCATAAATGGTCTTATGGTCATTCGACTGAGGATTTTTTCAAAACAATTCAGGTTTTTTATTATCTCCCTACTTTTCTCACGGTACATTACTCGTTTCTAAGTAAATTAACGAGTTCTAAAATGTGTTTTCTGCAATATTCATTATTTCAGGAGAAATACGGGTATTCTTGCGATGAGCTGTTTTATGAATGTCAACTAGCGGGTAGAGTCATGAGCTGTTGCAATGATCTTTTTAAGCGGCAGGCTGTTATGCGACGAGGAATTTGTTATCAAACACGAAAAATGGTGAATCAGGTTAGCACGTTCTCCAGATTTTTAATCATCAATTAAAGTGCATTTGCACTTTATTTGCGGTGTAACGTGTTCATCGTACGATGCCTCTATGTAAGGTGAATTCCCAGAGAGGGATCGGCGCAGACGAGGGGCACTGTGCAACTGACGAGGCTGCAAGGGCGAAACACGTGTATTGCACTGTATAAGCAGACCACATTGAAGGCTCAAAATACACAATCTGTGTATTGTTTATATCATCTTTAGTCATCATCGAATCTCATAATCAATGAAGTGTCATAGCCTAAATCATCGGACGCACTAAATTTTATTGAAACTGTTCTTGACAAGAAAATATTTACGAAAAATTGTCGAATACACCGCCGCAAAGGTTAATTCATAGCCGAGCTTCCAGGCAAAGAGTTTTGATCACTTTCCGCATAGAAGACCCTGTTGTTGATGAAATGAATGTGAACACAGCAGTTTATTATTGAGGAATGATTCGTACTTGATAAAACGGTTTGGGAGAATATCAATTATATTAGCTGTAACCAGATAGATTTGTCAGTCACGTCTCATGCTTTTGTCACATTTGGGAAGTCGAAGCTTAATATGATCTATCAGACTATTATTTCAGACGGAAGCAGACGATATTGGAAGGCTCATTATTAGTATCAAAGCACCACCCAGTGTCACGAGTCCGCAGTACAATTATATTCAGGTTGGAGGGCTGGTTACTTGATTTGGCCTGCTCTTGATCACGAACTTCACGTGGAAATGACATATACCATTCTTCATTTATTTTTCTTTTCATATATCTTATCTAATCGTCCTCGATTTATTATGAATTTTCTAACAATCACATGCCTTACAATTGATCGGTCGTCCTAAATGGATCATCTGTTAACTCTAACAAGATTTACATTTAAATAGTGTAATACCAAATAGGTAAGACATTTTCATCGGATCATGCAGAATTATTGGTGGACCCATAACAATTTATCATCACAGAAGGTCGTTGGTCTTTTGATAGCAAAAGGTACTTAGCGCCTTGTGAATAGATTTCTTCCAAAACGTGAGTGATTTTTGACGTTTTTTTTTTACGTTCTAGGCTTTGAAACAAAGGTGATGAAATATGACTCAGCTTTAGTGGTCGTACTGGAGAAGGTGAAGGCAATGTTTTATAAAGCATTTTCGTGAACTCGTTAACCCGCTTTCGACAGCTAGACAGAGTATTTCAATCATTAAAGATTATGAGGCAATAATAAAAAAAAAGAATGTATTGTTCTAATATGGCGACGCCACTTAAAACCTTCGGTAAGAGCGTATTCTTTGCTGTTATCTGACGAATGCATGATTATCTGATAGCTCAGATCAAGTGAATTCTAAAGGTAATTTTATTTTTCATATGCTTGTTTTTAACGCCGAATCAGTCAAATTGAGATTTTGTTTCACATTTGTAGATATCTCGCGTGATAAGAGTTTTTTGTAACAAAATCTTAACCATTAGAAAGAGCAAATCTTTTTGATTAAGAAAATGTGTTTGCTCTTTAGAAAAAGCTTCTGTACACACATCTAGCCGACTAGAAGTACTTACTAAATGTGAAACCCAATATTCTTTCAGTCGTTACAAAGCTCAGAGAAGTCCTTTCCGAAGCTAAATATACCATTATATTCATAAGGATTTTCTCTATCTAACGATTAACAGTCATTACAATGAAACTCTTATCCAGTGAGAAGTCTTCGAATTAGAAACAAAATCTTATTTTGACTGGTACGGCCCCAAAAATAAGCTATCCGAGAAATTAAATGTGCCATTGAAATTCACTTGGTTTGAGCTATCAATAAATTACAGAAACGTTTTGTAAAACTAAAAGTCCTTTCTATCGAAGGCCTCAAGGGGCGACGCCGTAATAGAACAGTAGCAAAAAGGATAAACCTCTCGGCGTTGATCAACCCCTGAGGAATGCACGATGCATTCGTCTTCAATTTTTGACTTCGTTTAAGGTGATTGAATGCATAGCTGGCTTTTACAATCACTCGCGATGGCATATTGATGCACTAAGTCAGTGCTGCTTATCCTCTCAGACAAGTCTGCGACTAGTCCGGTATCAATTTACCGACCACGGAGGGATGAATGGCTTGGCGAATCATGAGCGCGAGATCGAACCATAGACCTTGTGTGCTACGCAGAGCACCTCTAATCAGTGCGTCACGTGCGCTCTTCAGGGCAATATTACTTGTATTCGATACAGAAAGTGTACACTCATAATCAGCACCTTGGGCACGACAGGCCCACAGCGCTTGTTTCCTTTATAATCATGCCGATAGAAGATCTTCAATACTAACCCATACCAAAGAAATTGTTGTGAAGCGTTGTGAGAAAGAATCTAACCAAACCTACTTCCTGATGGCCGGCATCACTAACCACTCCGCTCGCGCCACCTTGCGAGACTCCAGGAGGGGCTACCGCCAGGTGTTTATCGTACGCGAAGTGTTAGAGCGTGAATGTCAAATTAAACACAACAATGTTCATTTTTGAAGCGAAGCAAAATCATTTTTAGAGTGACTGTCCTTAGACTGATTGGGTCTATTATGTACCTGTAATCTTTTCGTTATTGACAGGAACAATAACAGTTAGAAGAATAAACATTCCTTGCGTTATCTGAGTCAGAAAAACTTAGCTGTTTTAGCCGACATGAGATTCGTTGATGACGTTGCTGTTGTCGTTGCTGATGTTGACTTTAGATCGCAGTACGAGCAGTTGACTGCGATTTCGGCGACACCACTTCTTCAGAGCCTGGACCTACACTGCATCACAATTTGTTGAGTCGGTAACCCACTTCCAGCAACAGTCACGTGGTTCGCAGTTCCTTCACCTTTGGCACCACAGATCTCCTTCGTAGCATCTCTCGTAGAACCCGTTGTCGCTTCTAGCAATAGCGTACCAAAACTCGAAGCTTTGTCCGCCGCCATCAATTGATATTAGAGGAGTAAAATAAAATTTAATACACTGAAAGTAGCGTTGCCTTGGGACTTTCTTATGGAACTATTTTTGGGATTTTCTCATGAATTCAAAATAACCGATACTGTGTACTACAGGCATAAAATTTGAATTTTGGCGGGTGTTAAGGAACTATTTCTTCAACCTAGAATAAACGTGGTAAGTTGTGGAAACGGAGCCAAAGGGAATACCCATTTGCAGTGAGCTAAGCTAACTTAGTACTACACTTCCTTATATAATCATACTTATTTATATTTAGAAAAAAGCGTTAACAGGAAAAGATGTTGGGATACAGAAGCGTTCCTGTTCTTGTAGGAGAGCAAATTATCTAATGTCTGATTGAGTATAAAATCAAAACAGAAGGCACAAAATGTCGATCGATCAAGGAAATGAGTCTGTTTTCCCCAAGTTTAGCAGAACTTACTCCTTCAAATAGATCATCAAAGAATGAAGCTTTATTTTTCACTAATAGGCCTGCCTTTACACTATTCTTCTTATCAGTTTACATGATATTTCATTTCGATCAATTTATTTTGATATTTTTGGTGAATACGCGTAACACTGTTGTGCAGCCTGTAAGCTTTTTTTTATTTTTTAGACATTCATTTTGAATATCAATCTCAACTGCTTAAATATGTGAAATTTAGCCCCAAATTGTTGTCTACATCACCGACAATTTCGAACACGTTGTCGATTTTCCTCGTTTTTATTTATATCCACACGAATGGAATCGTATGCGATTCACAGCTCGATATATTGAACTGATCGAGAGTGAGGATGTATGCACACCAAAGGTACGCATCAAATATTTATCAAAGACAAAACCAATGTTCGATTTTGCACCCTTCTATCTTCTAGCTTATCTATGGACGGTACTTGTAGTTGAGAAGTACTCGACCCTTCTCTTATTCGAAAAATCAAGAGCCAGTCTTTTGCGAAACCGTGTGTCAGCTTTCACTACCGTAGCAAGAAAAGTGAATGCAAAATGGAGACAACCGCTTTTTTGGCCTGGAAGTTATATGAATTTTTGGGCACGGATCGGATCTTCTAATAACGCGAAGCATCTTCATTCCTATACAGTTTGTAGAGATCGCATCCCCACCACATTATTACAGGGGGATTGAAGATTGAAGCACCATCACGTGCACGAACAAATGTAGTCTTTATCGGAGCTCACACAGTCACTTCATTTTGTAGAAAAAGATTTATAGGAACAGATAACTACGACACCAATGAAATCGGATATCTACGTTCACTTAATGTCTTACCTCTTATAATAAGTAGCCGTAGTCTGTCGATCGCTGTGTTATGCAGTTTGAAATGCTACACACGCGTTGAATTGGCTCGCCCTCCAAACCTACATGGGAGCTTTTTTCCGATATTATATCGGTTTATTTTCACTATCCGTCTCAACTTCGACTATGCCGATCTCATCACTTTCTGTTTTCGTCTTGTTTACCCGCGATCGCCGTTCCCGAATGTCTTTGAACTCGTCGTCTTCTTTAGAGCCTCGCTGCAGCAATTATGATTTTTACGCTACTCAGCTCGTGTGTAAATCGTCTCTTCCACTATAGAATGAGCTATACATTTCTATTTTCCACGTTTACTTGACATTTTTCTGAAGGCAGCTCTAATCTTTCTTTTATTTGATTCTCAACCACTTAATTAATGAATTTTATCTCATCTTGGGCGATGTACACAGTCAGTTATGATCAAGTACATCGATGCCTGTGCGTTTGAATGTATCTACTCTTTCGTGTATTTGAAGCGTCACAAAAATTCTGCTCCTTGAAAAAAAAACATTTGATTTCTTGGAATTTACCTCGTCTCACATTGAATTCTCTATCGCTCATCGTGCTATTTGTTCAAATTGCCTTCAATCGCTCGTCTTCCGATGCCAGCGTTCCTTTACCTAGACCACTGAATTATTACGAAATAAACTGAAACTCGTAAACCACAAACTGTTTTGGGCTGCGATCACAATCCTAAGACGATGACTATGCTTCACTCGTTTTCTATGCCGTCATCGTAGGTGGTACACTATAATGTTCCTCTTTCTCGTAGTCGAACAAGCTTCAATTCTTCCTCATTTTCGTGCTCTAGAGAGATTCTTCTTAAAGGTCTGAATTACGTAGCATGCATTCATATCGATCTACATCTTCCAACAATAATAATATTGAACTAATTACGATTTCTTGGTATTTCACACAAAATAACTCTTACAGAGGACTTATCTATTCAGTAGGATCGGTTTCACGTTGTAAGATTTATTCAGTAGGATCGGTTTCACGTTGTAAGTCTTGACTACCGACATTTCTTGAAATAATCAGTTAACAAAAAAATAACAACTAATGGCATACATAGGCTTTCTCAACAATAATAGCTGTAGGCCGATCGGAAACAACTAATCTGTTTAGAAGAGTTTTACATCGAGCAGCTCTTTGAACTAGGGCATAGTGTGTGACAATGAATAAAGCATTTCATAAAGTCTTTCTGTTTGATTGATTCGTACTCTACACATTCATGAGCTTGCATGAAGTTGCTATAAATCTCTTTTATGACTATCTCAACAGCCAGCTTGAATCTATAGAGGCGCGACAAGTAAGCTGAGTGTCAGAACCAGTCTTTTCTGACTTAGATTTCCTCAGCTGCATTAAGTAAGATTGAAAAGATAACAAGTCTGCATGCCGCTCGAATCAAGTGAATCCACCCAAATGTACTATCAAAATGGAAGAGTGGCTTGTATTTCCATTTGTAAATAATGTGCTCAACAATAAAGCCAATTTTATGACATTAAGCGTGAGATCAAATGACTTGAGATCAACTAAATTTTCATAATAATAAGAAGATTCGTAAAGTAGTTAATTAGCCCAACAAAGTAATCAATTTTTGCAATTTAGACCTTTGGAAAAGATGCTCAATGTGTGATACGGAAGTGGCTGCTATCAAATATCATCTACCCCTTCAATTGTACATTGTCTTACTTGGAGCATATTGATAATCTTCCACCAACAACCGGTGTCTGTGCACCTGAAGTGATTGTCGAGAATTACTATAACAACATTCAGTTAGTCTGGAATAGTGTGGCCGTAAAAGAAGAGGTTCATTACCGAATGTTCTCCTTTTCAGTCATTTTTATGATAAAATATGTGCAGGCAAGTATGTGCGCGTACAGGAATTTATTTATGTATCCACGTGTGCATGTGTGTATATCTGCATGTGTGTCAGTGTGTATGCGAGTGTGTGCGTGGGTGTGTGTGTCTGTGTGCGTGTCTTTATGTGCGTTCGCTATGTGCGATATGTATGCAGGATATGTGCAAGGTCTGCGGAATGTTTGTGAAGGGCGTGTGCAAGGTACAAGCAAGATATATGTACAGGGTGTGTTAGTATGTGTACAAAGTGTATGTAAAGTGTTTGCATGGGTGTATATGATAGGTGCAGGGGGATGTAGAAAGTGTGTAGGCCGCGTACACAGAGTGTGCACGATCTTTGCAGGATGTGCAGGGAGTGTGCAAGGTTTGTGGGGGGGGGGGGGGGGGGGGGGTGTGCAGTGTGTGGATAATATATATATGTATATATATATAGATGCGTGTGCATCCTGCGGTCGATGGTATCCGTAATGAGATGTAAAATTCAGATTTTCAGTGTATACCCGGTTGTCATCGCTGGGATTATAAAACGGCGCTACAGCAAACTCAAACTCTATCTCCATTCTCTGATTATACGTTCAACCTCGAGGTCTCATTTAATGAATTGCAGGTTTGGATACAGTTACACATATAGTATGCAACATTCGACAAATACTGACGTTTTGTGGATTTGCAAACCATTATTTACTTATTCTAATCAATAATGTAATACTTGTTTCAGTACGAGTACCTAAGAGAAGTATACACCACTTCTGTTCCTGGATTTATGTCGCAAATTGGAGGTACGCACTTTTTCGGCTCAGTAAGTATGAGTGGTTAGAGTAACTCATTTCATTTTCGAGCGGAATCTTAAATAACACACGTACTATTTCACGTAGCTTTTCACGATGCTACCCTTCACACGTAATAATCTGGGAGAAAATTGTTGCGAAAATGCTTATATCACAGCAATGGAAGTTTCTCACAGAAAATGTTGGAGGTGAAGAGAGTAGAAAGGTGTATTCTCTGCTATGCACTTTAATATTTATGTTCGGCGCTTAGTATCACTTTTCACTTATAATGAAAAACCCAGTGCAATTATAAGCTAGTAACCATATCGAAGCTAGAGTGCTTTAAAGATACGTTGCTATGGCAGACAAGTTTTACCACATCCGCTATAAACTTGAAAGTAGGCTTCGTCCCCAGTCTCTGAAATAAGGCTTCAGTCGCTTTCGAGAAAACACAGTGGAAGTTTTTCAACTAAAGCTTGAGCTTCTATGAGATATTATTTGCATAAACAACTTTTCACGATGGCTCATTTTGAAAACGCTCAACTGTAGAATTATTAAGGTCAGTTCGGATTTTTTCTCGGACTATCAATCATAACCCTACTACAAATGATTTTATATGGAATTCATTTCGTGCTGACTACAGTAGCCGAGAAATCCAAACGACTGTGTTCCTTCTTGAGAACATCCGTGCAGCCTGCCAACAATGAGAGCAAAGGTCAATAAATGGTAAACTTATTATATCAGCAAGTCCCAAGAAGTTCAGTTTGCACAATGATGCTAACTATGGCAACCTTTGGATTTACATATTATTTACTACATCCTTACATAAGCGTTCCCGAAAATTACAGAACAGAAAAGAACCATAGAGATTCAGCTAGCCAAGGGTGAAATTTTTGTATCTAGAAACTAAGTGAACACTATCCCCAATAATTTCCTTGGTCACTGATGTTGAGGAGCTTCCGATGAACTTTTATTATCATTTATAGACTTTTTCATCGATTAATTTTTCAGGAAAAACTGGGACCTTGAGGAATTCGCATGGTGCGATAGCCGTCATATCACGAAATTCCTTGGAAGAATGTAATTCTGCAGTGCATCAATCTGCACTTTGAAATCTAGGTTAGAAGCCATCTAACTCGGACACTATGCGATTCGATTGAGACGGCGGAAAGGTGTCGGAGTGATTGGAATCTAGTTGGAAATCACAAAATATTGCTGCGGCGTGACAAGCTCATATTGAACCTGAATCACTCAGCTTCAACTTATAACACTTTGTAATAGCTCAAAGTCCCACTATCACTCTTTTTAGACCTCTGTATGAGCAAAGGAATGTAGAATTTCTCGTGAACTGTACTTTTCTCTAATTTAAGCTTGCACGAGGGTTAGCACTTCTCTTTTCTCAAAATTTGATGGCTAACGTTTTGGCGACCCCACCTTCGTAAGAGCCTTAATTGTACTTGTATAAGGGAGGTCACCGACCTCATGTGAAACACTTTGAGAAATTGATACTTTGTGAATTTAATACAGAACAAGAGAACATCACTTTCTGGAAAATCAAACTGAATCGATGTTGTCAACGAATTTGTTGGATTTTTTGAGTGGACTGCGTGATTACCGTTATTTATCTTAACTGATGAAAAGTTCTCCAGGATAATTTAGTGCAATTAATTTTTTTACTATGTCTTCTATTTAACTGACTTCGTCACTATGCTATAAACGAAGATATGGCAACCACAATCAGCGTTTCGGGTTACAGGTCTAGATTGCGGTTAAGAAAAAGACTTATCTTAGACTAAGTCACAATTAGCATTGTTACACTAACAGTTTTACAGTATGTAGTTGTTCATATGAATAAAAAGTGGTTTTCACTGCTGCCTTACATAAAATATACATACCTGTCTTCTAGTTCAACTGTTTAAGCAGATGCACGATAAGATGTCGACGTTGTAATGGAGCCGCCCATGACATGCTGCTCGTGAAAAGCAAAATTTTTCCAAGCGTAATTTATAGTTATCTTGACGGAAAATTAAAAGTGTCGTAACACTTTCTTTTTCGATCTTAGTATGCGCATGCAGAAGAAAAATATTCACAAAAATAAAGTTGAATCGATGAGTATCAACGGAAAAGTGGTATTGAGTTGGTGAAAAAGTGATTGCGGTTCTGCTAATCATATTCGTTTTAAACTGTAGAAGGATGATGATTAGTGCAGACGCAAATGGATACAAGCAAAAGGTGGAACCCTAGGCGGAGTAGAATCGATGACACAATCACTCTCTCCGAGGTTTACGGTTATGTTGTGCACCATTGAACTCCCCGCTCTGCTTTTTATTCTGTCATGTTCTAGCCGTAGCGACACTACCAGCAATTACCTGACTATGGGAATGAGCTGGAATGCCCAGATCGGCATTGAACGCTGTTAACACATGGTTGAGAGAAGTAGAGTGAGGGTCTTGATTGTGCCATGCGTAACACGTGAGTCCTCGAAAAGGGTAATCGCCATTGCGATTACAATCCACCTCAAGCCAGTTTAGCTTGCATCTCAGCAATCCTGTGATCATATTTCACATTTCTCCTTGCCATGGAAAGAAGGATAGCCAGTGAATATAAGGCAAGCATTGTTATTTCATTGTTGACCGAATGCAAGAAAAAGTCAAATAAAGTTATCGTTGCACACTTTCGGGCTGTAACTATATTTTGAAAAGGGAAAGCATTTCTTGCCGAAGGGTGACCATATAGAGAGGAAGTTTGTAATATGAGAGAATAGAGGAATGCACCGAGCAGGGTAACCACAACAATCACATTTGCACTGTGACTATTAGTGATTACCCTAGTCAGTATCATCCTTGTTCAGAAGATATTCCTTGTTTTTTTTTTTAAAAATGCCTATGAAAGATAAGTGTAAAATGCTATTTCACAAGTCCACCATATTTCATATGCAAGATCAAAATCCATTGAGGCAAACTGACTTTACTTTACATCTTAGCACCTCCATTTGTAATGACGAATAAAAAGAATAGTAAAACTTTTCACTAATGCTTATTTTAATTCGATATCCCTACATAATCTAATCAAATTCTTTGTTTCAGTGATTATTAGAAGTAATATAATCTTGGATAGCTTTTAAATTGACTGAATACCCATATGTGCTGATCCGTTAAACCTGTTAAAGGCTGGTATCTAACAGCTACCATGGTTTATGTCGAAAAAAGAATGGTAGCGAAGCGGTGGTTTCGGTGGCTGTATCGAGAGTCTCCGTCATGAGTGAAACGCAGGTTCAACTCTTTCTTGGAGTGCAATGTTTTGCATACCACTCAACATGCTTAGATCTACATATAATTCTGCTAGTCATGGATTAGTGAACCACTAACATTATGAAAATTTGTTTCACATAGAATCTGTCAAGATTCCATCATCGAAAGATAATCATTGATAGAGATGGCTCTATTGTGGAACGTTTTCAGCAACAAAAATATAAAAGGACTCCCAATTCCTGTTCAAAATATTTTGAACACTGCTTCGAATAATTGAGCAGAAGGTTTTTCAAAAATAATTCTAGAATTCCTTTACAAGATCGGACAGCTGTTAGCCTTTCAGAAATCGACTATAGTTCCCAGTAATTCCATTCATCAAATCCTAGCGATCATCTAGACACAGAAGTATGAACTTGTATAGAAAAAATATGGCACAAGAGAAACCCCGGTAGTGCAGTGGCTATCACGGCAAAAGCACCAAAATGGGTGAAACGCTTGTACAACTTCCGGTCGAGCTTCAAAATTTTCGTAGCACTCAACATCATTGATAAACTCTTCATCGACATTTTGATTGAAAATGGCTTACTCAACAGGTTAACACCTATTTTTGTTTATTCCCACCTTGTAGAAACAGGTGCACTCTCCAGCAAAAATGTGAAAGAATTCAGAAAATTTTCGTGCTAAAATTCTTTTCAACTTATTGTCAAAGTTACAAGTTCGAAATGGACTGCTAGTACTTGTATAAGTTTGCCACGCAAGACGCCGTTTTTGGCACAAAACAAGACGTCAGACTGGTGTAATCGCGTAGATTTAATCGTTAACAGTGCATCGCTAATAATATACTAATACTAGAACTATACACCGACACTATTATGAGAGATTAGACCAAATTATGAGAAGACAATGAGCGATAGGTGCCAGCAAAACTAGAGGACACGTCTACCACAAGTTGGTGGAGTGACACGATGGGTGAGTGGATATTGAATACAGTACTTCGTTTGAGGTGAATGAATGCATATCTAGCCTTTACAATCATCGCGATGGCCTACCGATGCAAAAAGTCATTACTGTTTACAAGTTTGGTACTGATTTACCCACCCCGGCGCGATAGAAAGCTTGGTGTGCCATGAGCGTCAAAATCGAACATCGACTTAGCGTGCGATGCGAAGCACCTCTAAGCAAACGCTCCACATAGAGGAGTTGGGCATATTATGAGGCTTATGAGCCCATGACAATAGCGTGATAAGCTTATCTCATATGCAAACTGGCCAAGCAATAGCCTGGTCAGTACCAAAAATTTTTACACAAAGAATAAATTACAGCCAAAGTGAGAAAGACGATACAAAGTTACCAACTATAAGGCAGACTAGATGAGGCAAATATATATCAAAGAATATCGATAGAGTAGAAGATGCAATAGAGTAAAGAAATAAATTGATGTAGCAAAAATACCTTTGTAGACCCTTAGTAAGAGCGTAAGAGCTTAAGCAGACAATACTGTTAACACATCGATGACGTAAGAGTTTGACACTCAGTTATTAGAGGAGTTCTAGTATGTACAAGTTGGAGGTGATAGTGGATTAGATAGACCAGAGTAATGCAGAGATGTTGAAGAATGTGAGCGATCTGTACGTGCCGTCTGAAGGAAAATGGCACTGATGGGGTGTGTCAACATCGCAGCTAACGTTTTGATGCGAATGCAGAGTTTCTGAAAGAAAAACGCGAAGTCTTTTCAGCCGTTATGTCTTTTTAAGTGTGCAAGAGCAAGGGTCTCAGAATGTGTCACACGCAGATGTGACAAAGTACATCCAGATGACAGCTGCCCATGCAGTGCGCGAAATTTCGGGCAAAGACGAACAGTTCTTTTATTTAGAAGAAGTTAATTTGCTTCTGACAACAAATTTATGTGAATATCTTTAAACGGGATTGACAACATGTATTATTTCGTGAAAAATGTTTATAATGAGGTTAAACATAAAGTGGACCATAGAATTCCTTTGAATTTGTCGACTTGAAAGAGCGTTCAACCCTTCACAAAAATATCAAGACTTTGTGTAGGCACAGCCCATTGAAATGAGATCTTAACCTCTGGGTACCGACGTTAATAGGATGCTGCGCTGCGTTGAGTTCTCGCGCTTTAGTAGGCGAATTCGAAATACAGGTGGACCGTATAATCAACACTATGATGTAGTTTAGCAGCAAAATTGAGACATTTATCGTCATCAAAAGAGATTTCGTGATCAGTGGACGATAGAATCAGTGTAGAATTTTCTTCAAGACTATTGGTGGAACGAAAAATGACAAAACAAAACCCGAAATTTCTATATTTACTGCATTTTTCGCAGTGTGATCTGTTTCATATATACCTGAGACAATTGAGTGATGAGCAAAAACACAGTCTCAATCGGGAATTGAACTTGAGTTTCATCCTATCTAGAGCGCGTGCTCTACCACTGCACCAGCGACGTTTAAAAAGCGAAATCGCATGCCCGATCATATCTGCTAAAGGTTGGTAGCTGATAGCTAACATAGAGATGTTGAAGAATAAGTGATAACATAAATGTGCCACAGTCATGTAGTGGTAGTAGCACGCGTCTCCGGCATGGAGGAAACGCGAGTTCAATTCCCGCCTATGGCCGTGTCTTTGCTCCCCACTCAATTCTTTTGAGTATATATGACAAAATAATTATTGGTTTGTCTAAAAGGTTGCTGCGTATGGCTTGTGAGACCTCCATGGATACCTCTCGACAATTTTTCGATTATATGTCAAATTTAAGGGTTAAGACTTTTATAAGGCTGTAAAAAAAGCTCTGCTTTATTATCTTATGAGCCGTAACTTTCCATATATCCACTTATACTATATTATGAAGTTTAAATTAGAAGTTCGACTGTCTAGAAGCCTTGGCATATTTACCTGATATATGAAAAACGAGAAAACATCTCGATAAGCTGACGCGAGATCGGTAAATTAGTCGTAGTAATTCGGCCGACGTTTAGGCGATCCGCCTTCTTCATAGTCTGGGCTTATGTAGTATTAGTCTGTTTAAATGATTCGGAGGATCTTATGTAGATGCTGCCTAGGTCAGGTTGAAAGGTCAAACGAAAAAAGAGCGCGACATCTCTTGTGAGGGTGACGCACTCGTCCTTCCGATTCATTTCGGGGTTTTCGGCGTTTATCCAAGATGCTTGTAGAGTTTTACGCGTCGATGTGTTTTTGATTCCCGCTAAGATTGTGACAGACACACCAAAATTTTTGTCGTTGTGTTTTTGTGCCCTATGTACACCTAAAGGTTTGGTTTCATCTATTTTAGATTTGCTATCTAGATGTTCTTCTATGCGGATGAAAAGTGATCTACCCGTTTCGCCTATATATTCTTCCCCGCATGTCTTACACGATAGCAAATAAATTGTGCCCGATCTCATGCAGTCCCCCTCCTTTCTGTTGGAGCAGATTATACAATTTTTGGTATTGCACAATCGATCGTAAAGTCTATTGCGGATCAGCTGATGGCGTAGGAAGGAGGTGGGATTTCGATAACAACCACGGAAATTCCAAGACCGCATCTTTTTAGGCACCTTTTAACCTCGCTACTAATTTCGTTTGATATGAATGGCAGTTCGAAGGGAATTCTATTCAAGTGTGAAGTATTGTCCTTTCAGGACCTTATTTCACTTTTTGAATATTCCCGAGTGGCAAATGTTTTGTAGCCGCTGGAAACGGCAATTTTTCGTGACAAGTTTAACTGCGTTCCTTTCCTCTTCTCCTGTGCACACATTTTTAGCCGTTCGAAACATGTTTCTAGTTAACGATTTTTTCATATATGAGAGATGAGTTGGATTTCGATATCATTTTGTACTATAGCCACTATCCAAAAGCTTTACTTGGCTGTTTAAGAATAAAAGCCAGTTTCATTTGGACTCTCTCGCGTAAATTTTATATGCTCTGATTTCCGTTCAAGACTTCAAAACACTTGTCCTTTCTTCTTGTGTGAAACGGACAATGAAACAATCGTCTATATACCGGCAGTAGAGCAATGGGCGGTGAATGAGAACTGGAGCTTCCACCTTATACATAAAGCGATGGCAAGATTAGGTGTCAAACGTTGACCCATAGCTAACCCCCTGAGTTGTGTGGAGTATTTTCCCGACCACCGAAAGATTGAACAACTAAGACACCGTTATAGAAGGGTCATTTGTTGTTGAAGTGAGAAGCCATACATATTTACTTTTTGTTCATTTTCAGTTAAAAGTTCGAAAATGGCTTGCATTGCAGAGTCATTTGATACGTTTGTATAGAGTGAGGTAGCATCAAACGACTCCATTACGTGCGAGTTGTTTGATTGCGCGCAACGTAGGTGATCTAGGAACATTTGGGTATATGGGTAGATGAGCTGGTATGAATTTGAGCACCTGAGCAAAAATAAGGTTTGGAAACCACGTTATTCTATCTGTTAGTCCGCCTATACAACTGATGATAGGTCTAACCTTGTATGTTTATGGATCGGTCGACACCAGATTATCAGTCGATGTTAGTTTATGTAAATCTCCATCCAAGTAAAGCTTTTAGATAGTGGCCATAGTACAAAATGGTATCAAAAACCAAGTAACAAAAACATTTTGGTCAATCACCTTTCCTCTCATCCTTCACACACGAAAAAAATTGCTAACTAAAAACATGTTTTGAACGGCTAAAAATGTGTGCACAGGAGAACAAAAAAAAGGAACGAATCGTCAAACTTAGCACGAAAAATTGCCATTTCCAACGGCTACAAAACATTTGCCACTCGGGAATATTCAAGGAGTGAAATTAGGTCCCAGAAGAACAATACCTCGCGCCTGAATAGAGTCCCCTTCAAACTGCCATTTATATCAAACAAAATTAGTAGCGCGGTTAAAAGGTGCCTAAAAAGATGCGGTCTTGAAAATTCAGTAGTAGTTATCGACATCCCACCTCCCGCCCTACGCCATCAGCTGATCCGCAATAGGCTCTATGATGGATTGTGCAACACCAAAAATTGCATGATCTGCCCTAACGGAAAAGAGGGGAAAAGAAGGAATTGTATGAGATCGGGCACAATTTGTTTACTAACTTGCAGAACATGCGGGGAAGAATATATAGGCGAAACGAATAGACCACTTTTCGTCCGCATAAAAGAACATCTATATAGTGGATCTGAAATAGCTAGAACCAAACCTTCAGGTTTACATAGGCCACAAAAACACAACAACAAAGATTTTTGTGTGACAGTCACAATCCTAGCGCAGGAATCAAAAACATCCACGAGCAAAACTCTCGAGGCATTCTGAATAAGCGCCCAAAATCCCGAAATGAACCGGAAGGACGAGTGCGCCACCATCACAAGAGATTTCGCGCCCTTTCTTCATTCAATCTTTTAACCTGATTTATGCAGCATGTACATAAGATATTCCGAATCATTCAAATAGACTAATACTACATACGCCCAGTCTCTAAAGAAGGCGGGTCGCCGAAACGTCAGTCGAATTACTACGACTAATTTACCAGCCTCGCGTCAGCTTATCAAAATAAGTTTTCTCGATTTTCATATAGACTTCAATTATCACTTCAACCTAAATTACTGATCATGTGCACTAATTTCATGTCCTCTGCTCGTTTTTTTTTTTTTTTTTTGGAATGATGTGCCCTCGAGATGATTTCCTCCACCTTTTTTAGCTTCTACCTTTCAAAATAAATTCAATAACACTGTTTGTAGCCGCTTGTGACCATCAGTCAGTAAACAAGAGCCCTGATCCGCCATCAGCTTTCGATGGATCTCATTCTCCGTTGCCCATGTGAGCAATTTCTGAGGCTGGTCCACTGTCATAGTTTTACCCAGAATCCCACCCTTCTATGAGCGCCGCTGTGATGTTGAAGGCAATGCAGTGCGTTGATGTGAGGGTCCAGTCGACTACTACAAATTTTTCTGCAGGAAGTTCAAGAACTGGCTGTGGAGCAGAAGATTGTCTATTGTCACCAGAAATAAAGACTTTGACTGAATGGTTTTGTTATGCCCGCAGATGAAGAATAGGATGTAATGCTCATCGCTTGTTGGCAAAAAATGCCAAGGATATAGCATTCGAATTAGAAGTGGGAATTTTTAAGTCATGTGGCATTTTTGTGCTAAATGATACGTCCCTACTATGAATTGCTCCTCTTTTCGCAGCATCGAAGTTTTCTGAAATCAAAATTTCAATTATGAATAGCCTTCATTCGCGGTAATGTTCAAGCAATAGGCTATTCAATTCATTCAAAATACTTCATTCTTTTTTTAGTTATCAAAACGTAATGTGCAAGCCTTCCCGAAAAATAAGTTTTAGAATCTATATTTCACAAGATATCGAATGATTATTAAGATATATATAAAGTAGAAAATCACCCATCGAGAGTTGAAAAAAATGTTACTTCTCAAAGAGAACTGAATTTCTTCTTGTTATATTAGGAATTTCAAGACACATGGGCGTTGTTTTTGATTTTCAGATCTCTATAGTGACGTTCTGTTCTTTGGAAATATTATTATCTCTTAAAACCTAAGTTTGCTGCAAAAATTCTCATGTTTTCATAACGGGGTGCGCCAGTACGAATTTGCCATGAAAAGCGCCGCAGCTACAGTAGGTGAGAGAGACGCGGCAAAGCGCATCATGGTACAAAATGTAGCAAGCGGTAACCAAAAGGTCAAAGCCATTTGCTTAATGCCTCTTTTGCCCTGTGATTGCAGCATCTTTCCACACCGATATGCTATGTTAATAAAAGGCTCTCTCCCTAAAACATTCCCATGTAATTGAAGAGTAATTTTTGCATTGAAATCATCGCTATTGACCTTCTATAGATGCCTTTAGGACCCATGAGATCAACTCAAAAAACCGCTTGGTAATCCCATCTGTTTCACAGGTAGAAGTTTTATACCAAGATATTCTTTATACGATATTCTGCTATAATAGCATACGTTCTATAAAACAATCGTTTTGGGCTCCCTTTCATAGTATGTTGCATATTTCGAGTTCTTCGGAGTCATACAATAACTATTTTGCAAACATTCTTTTCATTTTTCGCTAACATCTTTAAGTGTTTATTTATTATCACTTTAAACTTCACTTTCAACTTTCCACTTCAAAAATCCAATCTTGAGGATATGATAATAAGCATCATTTCGAAATGTAAGCAAACTTGCAACACTTTACATGAAAAGAATATAGCACAAAAAATTGAGATGATTCTTTAAACACTTTGAAAGCGCTGTCGGAAGCATGTAATAGTTGAAAATGCGGAATTTAGTGACAAATCTTTAGTTCAAGCCCCTTCATTGATTCAGCTACTCAAATTTCACTGTAATAAAACAGTAAGCTAAAGTAAACAGTATTACATAGACGGGGTTGTGGTAATTAGTATCAATCTTCAACAATGTTCAAGTATAGCAGAGGTATTTCTAAATGACTTGTCACCGTGATTTTTTGACATTTCCTTTACCAGCAATAGTCGTAACAAAATAGTTAGTTTTTGTTTCTGTCATCCAGTGCAAACGAAGAAACGATCCTTTTCGTTGAGCAAGAATTTCCATAAAAGTTTTAACAATCATTCAAAGGCTCAAATCTGTGACTACTGAGCTACATGTTCGTTTTTTGCAAAAACCCTTTATAATGCTGCGGAAGTCAAAATAAGATTATGTTTTACATCCGTCGTGCGCTTCAACTATTACTTCGCTGAAAGCACGAAAAGCATATGAATCGCGTAGAGAAATTCTTGTGATAACAAAAACAAGTTTTGTCCGGATTTTCTTCACAGCGGAGAACTGATATCGAGTCAAGTAACAAAAATTACACTCCACATGTGTGACGCTACAGTGCGATCGATCGATCGCCTTATGAAATTGACGGTCAGTATCCTTTCAACCCCTTCTCCCCTTGTCCAACCCACACTAGCCGAAAAACAGCGCCCGCGTATGTGAAACTCAATTTTATTTCCCCTGCTACACTTCAATGAAGCGGTTTTTCGAGAAAATAAGCACAGCTTGAAGTCATTAAAGATCAGCAGCATCATCCTGCTCTGCTCTCTCCCTATCATGAAACGAAGAAAGAGGGAATCGTCATACCACAGTCTCTACCTTTCAAAATCCGCCATGCTTCTTTCTCGGTAAAAACCTGACAGTTGCATGTTACCTCTGAGAATGCAAGGTTTGCGTTTGAAAAAATCTTCACAACATCGGTATCTTTCGTCTAATCCTACTGGTGATCGTCTCCTATAGGCTCATCAATCGAGTCATCCACAGGATGACGGACCACTGGAAAATGAATGACCATGTGACAAAACAGAGTTTTGAAAAGATTCGTCGCAATAATCACATTCACTCTATCGCAAGACGTATCGGAGATTTATGAGTGCACATATGACTCTCCCTCACAATTTCATCGACTTGAGGAAGGATCTCGACTTTGCTTGAATGGACAGATGACAGCACTTCTAAATAATTAGGACGCTGCTTCACAGAATATAAATATCCTTCGGAAATTTTACTACTGAGTATCTTCTTCTGTTTAGCCACTCCGAGGTGCTATTGATATTATTTATTAAATATCAGCGGAGCATATAACAATACAGTTAATAATGCAGCATGAATATTGCAACAGTCGTGGTGGCTTACGTTCGGCGAGGTTCGCCATCTTAAGAGCCTGGAAAGGTCGAATTGATTCACAAATTATTGAATCAAGGGCCTTCATAACCCCAGCAGAAAAAGTAAGAAATAAATTTTTGGGTCGCATAGGAAAAACTTTATTTCAAAAACACTCATCGGTCAGATGTTTTAGGTCTTTCAATTAATCGCTGAAGACTTGCCACATGGAGTCTGTGCTTATGTGAGACTGTGCCTGGCTCAGGCCGGGAATATTAGTCTGACCGAGGTATGGTGCGAGGTTATTCGTTATGACGAGGCACTCCTCTTTGCGATTCATTTTTGGGCCTTTGCTATGTATCCAAAAGGCTTCCAAAGTTTTGCGCGCAGATGTGTTTGGGTCCTGTGCAAGGACAGTAAATTTAACGTCGAAATCTGCTCTTTTATGCTTACTATATTTTTATATTTAATTATATATATATATATATATATATATATAATATATATAATCTTACTACTTCATTTTTTTCTCCGAAATCGAAACCCATTGCCATTTTACAATAGGGATCAACATCGATGTAAATAGAGTGGATCTACAAGGCATTCTATCTCGTTGTAGTTATTCAAACCCATCCACAGGATCGTCATGCCAATACTACAATAGGACAACAAAAGGTTGGAAATTTATAGGTCAATTTCATCATCTTTATCTTGTTAATGGTACCATTCCTATTATATCGAGCATTAGTCACTCTGACAGCACTTGCGGGAAGATTCGTCCTAGACTAAATCTTAAGAAAACGAAGCTTATGAAGAATAGATGTTTTTATACATGATTCATGTTAATGCTATAAATACCTCTAACTGTTGCAGCTGTGTTCATCTCTGTCGCTGATTACTATAGTGTGCAAACTGGATTTAGAGTTGGGTATAAGAAAAAGGGGGGCTTAACAAGCTTTCACGTGTTTGGAGACTTGCTAACCAACACTCTTTTGCCTAAGTTTACATTGTAAGTGGCGGAAATCCGATCGTCATGTAATCTGGATGAGAATTTACTTAACGTTATCGAAGACGGCGTTGAAATATGGATGTTAGAAAAACCTCATGTCTTTCCAATAAACAGCAAAATTTAAGCTTTGTGATCTAATTTTTCGGTGAAGAAATCGGAGATACTGTCATAGACACGAAAACTTCGGAAGTGAAGCGAAGCGAACACAGTGCACATTACAGCAACTCATGGATCGCATTCGTTAACAACTTGATTACACTGGATCTCATGTCTACACTAACATTAACATTTACCGATGATCTGAGTTTGTCACGATCATTTTAAGAGGGAAATACGGCGCTCGATGAGATGCGAGAGTGAACAAAACCCACTCTGTTGGTCACGCTTACACTTTTTTTTGAGTCGAAATTAAAACTTCACAGGCTCTGATCGACTTACTCAACAATCAACAAGATGATAGAAATTCAAACGACTTAATGACACTATGCTGGCATGAAGCGCAGTAGTTTCATGCTCTCTTTAATTAGCATAGAGACGCTACTTGGTTCCATCGTGCGTCGCGACCTGATCAAGCTCTCCATCTGTGCGTGTTTGTCGAATCGGTAGAAAACCTGTCTATAAGAATTTAAACACTGACACCATACATCAATTGATACCACTACGATACGTGAAAGTATTAGTTGCATGGTGCATCACTAAAACACTGATTAGGGTCGAAATCTTCATTGTGAACCGTTATAGCTAATGCTGATAACCTACTGCGCACAAGGAAACTTGCACAATTCCTCAGACGCAAGCAGAATTGTCGAGATAAAGAATTGTAGTTTGTAATAGTTCCGCGTTGCACTATCGAACAGATGTTATGCCTACACCTCGAGGGATAGATAAGTGTTCCATGCTTCCCCTTTCCAGGAATCTGACCTATGTGAATTAGGACTGGGAGTTGTTGAGGCGACTATGAGATGCATAATGTAAACGGAAAATAAAATAGTAGAGGAAAGAATATCTTGAAGATAGGCATATATGTTAACTTAAAAGATTTTTTCAAAATGTAAAAGTATCATAAGGAACACAAATGTCTTCATAGATTCAAGATGAAGTTATCGTCGCGTTGATCAGTCGCTTAAGGATGTTCCACGTATTCAACTTCATCAAGCATCGTTAAAAGAAATTGTACTCATGTAGCCTTTACGAAAAGTCACCGTCGCTCACCGATGTATCAGATCAGTGCTGCAACCTCCTAAGCAAATCTGGTATCAAATCGCTTTCCTCGGAGGGATGGAAGGAAGGCTTGAGAAACCTAAGCGCGTAATCAAACCATCAAGCACGTGTAAGTCGCAGGGCACTTCTGACTGTCTAAGCACTGCGTCACACGCGTCCTTGTTAGCTGAAGATTCAATGACAGAAATTTAAAGAAATGAGAAAGAAAATTCGGCTAAGGAGAGTTGTTTAAAAGGTGTGTTTCAAGTTTTTGAGGAATTATCAGTGGAACACTAATAATTCATAGGTAGCTTTGTTGACAAACTTTTTTACAGAGTTCTTTACCACAATTTATTGTGAAGATTCCAGCACTTTTCAAATTCAAATAATTTCTTCGCATTCGTCCTTCGAGAGTTTAGCGTGATGCTTAGACCGCTGCTTGAGGATTTTGTCTTCATAATGAACCTTGTGAAACGCTAGCTAAGGCAATCTTTCTGGCAATCTCGTTAGAAGACAAGCTTAGGCGTTTCCTAGAGCTTTCGTTCATTGATCGGAAAAAAAGTGTTGCATGAGAGATCGAATTAGGGTGTCGCTTGAAATCTCGCCTTCTGATAACCTGTATCACTTTCCACAGCGATACATAGCCTTCTTTGACATTACTCACCAAAAAGGGCATTATAACCAGTTTAAATGGTCAAAATTACGAATTATTTAGGTGGAAAACATTGCGGAATCTACGGCAAAAATTTCCAAAAAATGTGAACCATATTAGTCGGCAACCATAGAAATTTTTATAGTAATGTACAATGGTTCGACACCGTATTCAAAACTTATCAAACCTTCTATCCCTCGAGTGTTTGACGAACTGGTACAAGACTTTTCTGTGAGGATAGCAGCAGTTACTTGATGCATTGGTAGTTCATCACGAGTCACTCTAAGAGCCACAGCCACAGAGGGTATTTACCCACCTCAGACGATGTTTGATGAAGTCGATTTCAATTTAGATTTGATATGGTGCCGCACCATTCTTACATACAGATATAGCCAAAGAAATAACATTCTCTGATGACAAACACGTACTTTATGGATATACAGTTAGACATACTGTATGTATAGGAGATTGATGGTGTATATTTGATTGGATTGTGCATCACTCCCGAATTTTCAGAAAACGGGATTGATTCAGCCTCTCACGGAGTCCACCTAGCCTATAACAGTTTTGAATAGTTTTGGAAGCTCTATGATCGTGCTAAAGAGGATAGTGACCTTGCTGATTTCTCAAGCGTCTCTATCTAGATAGCACTCCACTGGTACAGTGCACACGCTTTGATGCCATTGATATGGTAATTATTTCTGCTGTTTTTCGTGAAAGGATACCCACAAGCGATGTCCTCAACTCATCAGAACTCTTATTACTTGACCATGCACTTGTTCATTTAATTACAAGGTTTTGGAGGAGATTTCATTTCAACAAAATAGATTATTTGAACATTTGAAATAGTAAAAAGTGATATATCACATGACTACAGAGCAATGGGGAGGGGGTATTACCTACGATGATTAGGTTAATAATCAAGTACGTAGATATTTCTCAAAGAACTAACTTTCCCACTTTATATAAAAGATACTTTTTGGAGCCTAGATCTCATAAATTTTCTGAATAGGAGCAAATGCGTGTCATTTCATAGACAGTCGAATATTTTGTTCAACAATACAAAATCCAAGAAAAGGTCATTTGGATGTAACTGGCGATATTCATAGAACAGTAAAAGCTTTTCCAATCTACTCTATAACAATGCGTATAGATATAGTGATCTTATAAGCGGACGACGAATGTCGCTTTTCTCTTTATCAACTGTGACTCAGGCGTGATCAAGATATGTGACACTGGATTTTTATAGATGTTGAAGTAAATCTGGCTGAATGATATCGTTGACCTCAATCGGCAACAAAATCCACGTGCCACAGAGATGATCCCACAAATTATTTGCTTCAGTTCTCAGATAACACTAAATACTCAACTACTGCTCTTCACCTGTATCGTTTTAGCAAAAATGGCTCAGTATTGTCCAAAAATAATCGCTCACTGGTAGAGCAGTGCACGTAGTAATTTATCAACAAGTATGTTTATTCTCTCAAGAAATCTCTTTGAAGAAGATCGATATTAACAAAAACGAACCAAAGGTGAAATTTCTATGATTTGCTTACAGTTAAGGGAAAGAGAAAGTCTCTGATAACTTAACCAGACGTTTTCACGCTCATTAAGAAAGGAGGAGATGATTCTCAATTTCATAGACACTTTGGAAAACGAATATTTGAAAAGAATCCTCATTTGACTAGGTTATCAAGACGACATTTGATGCGACGCAAAATCTATAATAACGCTATTGAAATATCACTGGAAGGCAAAAAATTGTTCTAAAATTTATTACACATGTGGAGGGCTCAAACAATTATGAAAAGAAGAGAACACATTCTAGAATATCTGAAATAAAACGATGCACCGTGAAAGCACCAAGACCGGACTGTTCATTTCAAGCAAAATGTCAGCGTTTTACGCAAAATACTACACGTTTGCGACTTCTTCCAGAATAAGACCGTTCTGTAATTTATAGGCAAGTTCAAATGCCTGTCCTAACGTGACGATGATCTCCGTGGCGACATCCTGAAAATGAAGATTCGCACTGATTTATCATAATCGATCTAATCAATCATGATTTCGCGTGACTTTTAAATTTTCAAATCTCCTACCATTTGAGTACAGATGCGTGATATGCTTAATCGATGTTTTCGATAACGGCACCTTTCAAAGAACCGCTTTTTTTGCGGCTTTATTACACTTTTGTGTAAAGATAATTCTGCATGAAAAAGACGAAGATTTAATGCCATGTGAATATTTGAAACGACAACAGTGCAGTGATGTGGAACATTAACTTTCTCGAATCAGTTCATGATTCAGACCATAGTGTGGCGTGCGTGCATCGTAGGTATAGATCATTGATTTCAGTGCACCATATTTATGAGGTCTTAGCTGTAACATTTCATTTTTTTGATACGAAACGTAGACTCATGGGGGCAGCAACGCATATTCAACTTTTTTTGCATCTGCTTCGACACGTTGCAAAGATATTGTGCGATGTGGTATATTAGCGATATGGTACACACTAAAGTGGAAGCAAAAACAGCACCAAATCCTGCGGTGAAGTGTAGTGATAGGAGATCGAACCACTAACCTTCTTCGCGATGACCGGATTACTAACCACTCCACACAATGGAGTGGTCACCGTCAGCGCGGCGACAAGATGCCAACGCCACGGGTTGTTGTACGAAGGGATAAGACACTAGTAGCACCCACTTCCATGCTTGTCCTAACATATGGTACCGTATGCAGCTATATCAGTCAACAGCAAAAAATGAAATCTGATATAATCTGATAACATATTCTGCGCCTTTCTTTTATACTTTAGTGTAAGAAATTCATGACCCACTAATGAGGCTGAAAAGTCGAGACACGTGTCTTGAATTATGTAGGTGTCATAACAGACCTAATGAAAGACTCGAGATATATTATCAGATCATATTATTTCAACGAGATGTCAAAAAAAAAGTCGAAAAGGGAGCTAAATTTAGTAGGCGATACTTAACGCTATAGATACTGATCGTTCAAAGTGGTTTGCATACTGTTTTACGTGAAATTTTCGCACCTCCATAAAAATCACAAACAGTGATTCTCGTTTATAGAGCAGTAGTGACAATCTCGTTAATCAAGCGGGCGCCTCAGCCTACCCAGGATTCGCTTTAATCCTATTTGAGCCCACCAGACTTTTTATCCCTTCGTGTTGAGGAATACGCTAGCGAGCTTTTCTATAACGCTCCCATTCCCTCAATGCACGAGAAGAGCGCTATTCCAAGACCAAAAAAAAAAAGAATCGACTCGAACGGCGTTCATAGCATTCATGGCGAAAACGAAAAAATCCTCAGACAGCGGGAGAAGCTACATGCAGAAAAGTTTGAAGACCTACGTAGTAGATGTTTGCAAGGATACATCAAGTGCAGGAAGTGCTGAGATATGCACGTGTGATACATCTGATGTTGATTTATTCAATGATTGTTATAATGAACAAGCATACCGCGGTCAGCACGCAAAACACATGACACAAATTCTTCTCCAGATCCTGAGATATGTAGGTGAAACAGTTGAGATCCCTTTCATCCTGGCATACAATTTGGATTTGCGATATTTCGTGCTCGACAGCCAATCGCTGAAGCGAACATTTTCAACGCTGGTACATAAAAACCTGGTGCACAAATAGTAAGAGTAACAAGAATATTAGCGGTAATAATCGCTGCATACCGCCATCTCTTGCAAAGTCTAAGCAAATGTTTGTATTTATGTTAACATTTATCTTTTTCCACTTTTTCAAAAAGATAAAACGGACCCGATAATGATACTTCATCAGTGTTCCTCTCTAAATGACTGATAATATTTCTTTTTCATTTGATTAATTTGCCAGTACTGTATCATGACAACCGAACTGATATACTTTATACTTTGTATGAGAATTACCCCGGTTCTGCCGTCGAGGATACGCACGCCATGTATTGATATTTCCAGAATAACCTCTGGCACCTTAGCTATTACGCGTACTGTCTTCTGTAAAACAACATCGAAAACTTTCTGGGACATTAAAGCTCACGATCTGAACTAAAGTACCTTAAGTTTAGCCATCGCTCGTCGACTCTCCTCTGTACCATCGATATTGGAGATTTCCATGCTACCCAAATAATGAGCTGAGAATGATGCATGCGTGTGAAGTAAGTCAGTCCTTGCTGGATAACCATTTTCAGTGTCATCGTTCTCAGAAAATGATATACTGAAATCGCAATCACACAATTTTCACATTTCTTCTCATTCTGCAGTCATACAAAATCATCATATTGCCCACTCAAAACCCGTCAAAGAAACAAAAGGCAGATTCGATCACATACGTTGTTTCGCTTGGAGTTTCCCTGAGAATGTTTGACGACGATGGAATATCAAGCTCTCGAATATTCTTCATTTCCTCTCTCTTATGATAAACTTCATCAACTCTAGTATTCACCAATGAATACAGAATACGGGCGATATGACCCGGCAGAGTTATACCCATTTTCTGAAAGTCAAGCCCTTGGTAAAACAAAATAAAACTAAATGAGTAATGGGAGCAGAAAATCCGAGGTGGATGAGTTTACACTCCAAATGGATGAAATTCAACAAAAATATACGAATTTTGAACAGCAACCTCTAAATGATCTCGTGTGAGCCCCGCACTTCTCACAAGTACCATCGTCTTCAAACCAGCAGTAACAAAGTTTCCGAGATAATCTGTTAACTCTAACGAGCACAACCAATCAGAAACATAGTTGAAACTGTCTGAAACATTTTCAACTTCATGTATATTGCATCATATTACGATTCTACTTCGTAATCAACAAGAATAACGCTCAATGAACAATGGTATCTTCAGATATTGCACGATGAAGCTTTCAGAAGAGTAAACTCACTGAAACATCAAGGATATCTTTAAAGAATACTGCAAATGAATCAAAAAGAAACTAACAGGCATTCGGCTTGACATTTGTGACACTATCTAGGTATGTGAGTATTTGTTGTTGAATCGGTTTTTCGATTCCTAGAGCCGATAGTTCTCGAGCCGTCAAACAGCCATGCTGAAATGTCTCGTTTCCATTTGCCGTTAATTTATTGAAACTAACGATCATAAGGAATAAAGCCCTCATCTTATTACTAAATCGCACACGTCATCAATGATATTACTAATAACAGAGATCGAAATCAAAAACTAAACTAAAATCATATATTCAAGAATATTGAATGATATGTAAAACTATATTGCAAAATAACAAAGGGGGCATGTCGCGCAATGGTTAGAGGTACTCCGTGTCGCACGCAAGGTCAATGGTTTGATCACGCGCTCGCTCATAGTTCACCTAACCACCCCATCCCTCTGTGGTCGGTAACTTGTTACCAGATTTGCCTGGGAGGATATGCAGCAATGACACAATACAATACCTCAGTAGGCCACCGCGTGTCATTGTAAAGATCAGATATCATTCAACCACCTCAAACACAGCTACAAAATTGGCTCGATCCTCAGGAACTGATCAACGCCGACACATTTATCTTTCGGAGATTTTGTGCAAAACAATCGACCCTATACGAATGTGGACTCCGCGTTTCACCAATGCTGGAGGCCATAGCATAGCACCTTTTTACCAGTAGCTGTCCACGTAGTTTGTCTAATGCCCATATATGCCCCGACTAAATTTGTTAAGGATTGGTTGCTGACATCTTCAATAGAACAAGTCGACAGAAAGATTGGTAGCAGACTGGTGCACTTCTGATGCAGTGGTAGCGCATGCATGCGGTACAGGTGAATCACTGGCTTAACTCCCGCCTGTAGTCGATTGTTTTACGTATCACTCAACATGCTTAGATGTGCAGTTAAGGCACAATACACTGCTAAACAACAGTTTCAAAACAAACAGCTTTGTAAATTGCGCTGAAATCACAACTTGCAATTGTTTTGGAACTACTCAAAGGTCACTGTAGATATCTAAGAGTGTCTCTCCGCCAGCTATTCTCCTGTTTGTCGAACTGCTATGTATAGTGGAAGTTCATCGTCCCAGTATCAATCACCCGTGCCAAGAAGGAGCCCGACGTTTCCAATCGGAAAACCTATGGTACAGCTGTGGAAGATCAGAGCCTGGATGTTTACCTGTTTCTACATTGTTGCCAAGCAAGTGAAAATGATGGTCTTTGTAGAAAAATAAACGCTCTTCGGGCACTTTGAGCGGGTGAAGTCCACCGGAACGTACTATTACGTAACTCGGATAAATAACGCTTGAATGTTCATGACTAAATATTACTTATAACATCGATTCCTTGGTATCTACTGTAATAGTGTTTTATAATATTAGCTGCCATGAGTTTTGGCACTAGAGCAAAAAACACCAAATTTACTAAGCAGAAGCAATAAAATTGCATGATTTTGGTTTCGCTCAATTGCGCGTATTCTTGCGAACATTTTGGCATACAAATTCCATATATTTGCTCCAAAATGGAGATGCCCTGGAAACAAATTTGCTTTCTACTCATGCACAAATGGCGCGTAGGGGAAAATGATGACGAAGCTGCACGCAAGATTCAAGAAGCATGGAGCGATGAAGCTATTATAGAAAGAACGGCTAGGAAGTGGTTCGAGAAGTTCAAAGCTGAAAAGAACACTTTGGAAGACGAGTCGTACTCATGCCGTTCACAGGAAACACCATTAATCTCGCGCACCGCCTTGGTGACATTTTGCCCTACTCGCCATTTGTGCGCGAGTGGCAAGCGAATTTGTTCCCATGACGGATCACATCTTGTAGCACGTATAGGCAAGTTGTAAACCAAGATGTTCACAAGAAATGCGCAATTTATTGATACTAAAATAATGTAATTTCAATTACTTTCGGTTAACAAATTGGTGCTTCTTCCTGTAGTGCCAAAACTTCTAGAACAACCAAATTTTAATATGGGAAAATTACGCTTCTATGACATTTGCTAAGTATATTTGTTATAGTTGCCAGAGAAATAGTATAAATATCAGAAGAAATACTCTGAAACTTGCCAACTGTCTGAGCCTATCAAACCCAGCTCGTGTCAAAATTTGACCAACTTCAGCAGCTTTTGGATTTGGAATGCCCACTGTTGTGCACAGCCACTGACTTAATGTGGTGTATTCCTCAAGATAAAAACTGTTGACATCAGAATAAGAGGAGAAAAATAATTGAGAGATTGTTTTTATTCTTGCTAAATTGTGAGAAGTTGCTTGTTTAACTCAAAAATCACAAAATAAGATGGTTGAATATTTAGCAAATTCTGTTACTCCCTTAATAGTTCATTCTCTAGACAGCATGTCACATAAAAAATACGTAAATTAGAAGAAGTGCTGAAGTAAATTCATTGAGGTTTCTGAAGATTTGTCGCCTCTAGGTTATCCTGTATTTTAATTAGCCAATCACCTTCTTTCTATTGAGAAAGAAATTTTTTCTGCTACAGAGCCTGGTAAGTTCAACATTCAGCGTCAAAGTTTCCTTTCAGCTTACTTCTTGCGATAGACAATGACCGTCATTATAGTGATGAATTTACAGTCAATACAATACAAAATATGCAAAACTCGAACTAAAACTATAACTGAACGAAAAGGTGAATAAATTTTGAAAATGACAGAGATTATTGTTTGACTGACCGATTCAGGTTTACAAGTTGACAACGAGGAATTATTGAGACTGTGACGATATGTTGATGGTTGTGAAGTAAGCTGCAGGGTTAGTGCTTGAGAGCGGCAGTCCCTCAGAAAAACGGCCACCTGCGATTCGTAGTTGGCTGCAAACACCGACTCTCGACAAACAGCGCCACCAAACGACGAGAGAATATCATCGATCTGAAAACATACCTACAACAAAATCAGCAACTATAAGTTGAATGTAAACTGACTGACAAGCATGATATACTTGAACAAATTTCCACGCAAAGAAGATTGTATTTCTTTGAGTGCGAAGTGGTATGCAAAATTGAAATCTCATATGGGAGTCAAACCCACGTTCCACGTATGTCACTGGCCCATACTTCCACTACACCACGGAGGCCCATATTTTGTTATTGCTCTTTCTGCAATGCACATTATAGATAAATATACGCATATGCACGTACATATACGCATATATATGTGCACATATGTATACATGTATACATATATGCGTGTATATATATATATATACATATATATACGTGTATATATATGCGTGTATATATATATATATATATATATATATATACATAGGCTTACGAGGCCAAACCCATTGATGGTTGGTTACTGACAGCTTCGATACCCTTACATCGCAGAAAGAGTGGTAGCAAATCAAGGGCTTCGGTGGTGTGGTGGCAGCACACATCCCCGGTTTGGGTCAAACGCGAGTTCGACTCCCGCAGGAGGTCTTAAGTTTTGCATATCACTCAACTGTTCTAAAGGTGATATTTGAAGAAATGTCCTTTTCATGGATTTGCCGAACGTAGGAAGGCGAAACTACGTAGTGTAGAACAGCGATTTAACGCAAAGAAAGAGGTATAGACATAAAAAGTGCTCTGCGCCGCACATATGGTCGATGATTCGATCTCATGCTCATGACTCATCAAGCCATACATCTCTCCGGGGTCAGTAAATTGCTACCAGATATGTTTGAGAGGATAAGCACCACTGATTCCATACAGCGGTAGGATACAGCGAGTCATTGCAAGAACCAGGTATGCATCGAGTCACCTCAAACTAAGCTAGAAATTGAAGATGAACACATAGCGCATCTTCACGGGATTGATCAACGCCGGGAGCTATATCCGTTATCCTTTACATTTGCATCTATGAGGACTGTTTCAAACGCCCACGTATTGAGGAGTTCTTGTTGATATCTTGAGCATAGCAAACACTCACTGCTACAACCTACTAACCACCCGGTATACATTATTCATCAGAAGAGTAATAATAAAGTGACTCAATTTACCAGCTTAGAAATAACAGTCGTACTTTGGTAGCATTTGTTACAATAAGACAGACTTAGAGACTGACGCAACGTTAGGCGATACAGGAAAGCTCAATTTTGCGTAGAAGTTGAAGCCAGAAAAAGAGGTGGAAAAAAAATCAAATAACAAAATTGATCGAGTTGATTTCAACATGATAGGGCCATGAAATTTACTGTGTTGTCTCACACAGCTGTGCTGAAAGTTTTTTGTTCAGCATTCACATAATTGAAAACAAAATAAATACGCATAGTGTAAATCCTTGATATATCCAGAGCTTCACGAACACATCAATGATCTTCAGGAAAAATCATTTATTTTGAGATATAGTTCCTGCTTGTCAGTTGAATATTTTACTGTTGAAGAAAGAAACACGAGACGTAATATATTAATCTACACTTTGCAAAATACTTCTTCTAGAACGAACCTTTTTCCATTCTTCAATTTCGTTGATTGACTCGTTGGCTTTATTCAAATCCATCGCCGAGGTCCGTTCGGTGGCTGTGTCAAAACTGGATCGCAATTTCACCACACTTGGCGGACTCTCATCTCCACTTGAACAAGAACTGATGTTGCATCAGCTTTGTAAAAGTAAAAGCTCAGAAGTAAACGCAAAGTGCTCCCATTCTACAAGCATCACACCTGTTCTGATGATATAATTTGTAGAATGACGTATCCGACGGAGGAGTGGTCGAAATTCGCGAAACCACTGGCAATGAACACGACGACGTTATCGTTCCGTCACTGCATTCTAAAAATCACTTGATGGTTAGTGGTCAAACATGGAAATGTCATGAAGAAAAAGTGGAAACTCAACGGATAGAGGGGAGAGGTTGACAGTGAAGAGATCATACACTTTTTCGAAGAAAAAATAGAAAATGGTAGAAAAATTCTTACCCACTGAAATATGACACCAACCTGTTGCTGCTGGAGAAAATGGAAATTCCTTTGATGGAGAAGTCTTGTCACATGCTTTCGACTGAAAAATGTAGTTCCAAAGAGTCTTATGACTCTTTTACTTTAGGCGCCGACAAATGTATATTCGATCCCATTTGCTAGGCAAGAAGTTTCCATAGAAGTGATTGCAATCATTCGCAAGCTTGAATCTTTGGCTAGCGCGGTACGTGACCGGTTTTGCAAAGCACCCGCTTATAACGCTATCAAATTCAGAATAAAATTATGCTTCACATCGACTCCAAAATTCAACTATTACTTTGCTGGGAGGCACAAAAATCACATGAAATTGTAGAGCTAATTTTATAATATCAGAGTCATGCGTTTTATGTGGATTATCTTTCGAGGTGGAGCAAAAATCTATTTGAATAGCAAAAATCGCACCTTGCTTTTGAGCCGCTCTAAGATATTCAATTGCTCAATCAATCGCGGAACGCCGCATCAAATCTGCAGTCACCAGACACCCAGACTGCACGTTAGGCGATGAACAAGCGCGCAGATTATGTGCAATTCGAACTCATTTTCCTTGCTGCACTGCAGAGAAATGGTCTTTCCACAATAAGCATCTTGTTGAGTTTGTTAAATCTTCCGTTATTGAATGATCACTAATAGCCTTAAAAAGAGTTCTGCCTTTCGAGAAAAATGCGCAAGTGAAACACAGATAGTTTCCTTCCGCTGAAGCGTTATAATAGAGACTTTTCTGAAAAACGGTCAAGTACCGCGCTAGCCAGAAATTCAAGCTTTCAAATGATTACTACTACTCCTATAAAAAGCTCTTGTACTTCGAATGAAATCGAATATTCATTTTTCGCCGTCCATTGGAAAAGTACCGTCTTACTTGTAAAAACTAGAACTAGACAAAGCAAAATTGAAAGCATAAAGGGAAGCGAAGGAGAAAAGAGTCACATTGAAACACAGTTTGTTGAAAATTTTACTCCGAGAAGAGTTTGGAGAAGGAGGCATATCAGAATAGTCAATCGTGAGTGTGGATAGGGAAATCTCCATGCTGGAGCGATTGTTTCGTCCAAGTCGATCGTCAATCTTAGAAACTACATTTTCATATAGATTTCGCGAGTCGATATAACATTCATCATGGTATGATATGAAGAAAAGGAATTCACTAACAGATGCGTTCGGTGTCGAAGATGTTGCTGTGGAGATGTTCGAAGAGGTTAACTGCTAAAATTTATGTATTACTAGCAGTCGAATATATCGAGCGACATTTCTGCTTTCATTCAACTTTCCAGTATTTTCCTGTTATTTGACAAAAATCACATTTGAGTCTTATGATTTTACATGAATGAAAAAACGATCCATTAAGACCGCTTTTTCGTTTAGTAGTAGTTAGTTTTTGAGAAGATGGAGCGATCCAGATTTAATTGTGAAATGAAAAGCACAGTTTCTCAAGATTTTGAAAGAGTATATACTCTATTATATTGGAGAGCTCATCAACATCTCAAATGTCTTACAGCTGTTGATTCGCGTTCAGGCGTAACACTTGAGCTGAGAATACTTGTTGATGTACTGCCCGTCAATTCCTCTGGCATAGCAAGAGGTGCTCGACCAGATGGATTGGAACTTGAAAAACCAACTGGCGAAGACGCTGAAAGAGATATACTAGTCATGAAGTCTACATAAACAAAGTTTTAGACTAATCATTTGCTAGTTACAATGAAAAAAGATTATAATTGTACTCTAAGATAATAGTGAACGGCGATCCAAATGATGACGTGGGGTCCGAAAAAAATTGAATATTGCTCAAAAGAACTTTTCTATTACAATTATTGCTTTTGTTACTTTGCAAAACTAATAGTAATTACTATAGGAGAGGACTTACATCGACCTAATGTGGAGCAGCCAAACGTCGTTGTCGAGTTCTTGCGCGAGCTAAATTGTGGACTAAGATTTGAATCGTTAGAAGTTTCTAGACCCCGCATGGAACTACTGTCTGAAAAGAAAAGATTTACCCGTCCAAGACGACGTGCATTATATTTGACACATTTGTACTTAGATGACTTTTTCGCTGGACACATATATTTGATCATTTTAGTAGCTATTCGATAGCTTGGGAAAAGGCGATTTCATTAATGTGTTTGGTTTGTGAAAAGGTTTTCTTACCGCACTGTGGCAGCGAAAATAAAATTATGTTTACTAGGTGATTGTTCGTTCGGCTAAGGTCTGTGGATGGCTTTTTGCCACACCTTCAAAGATCATTGAAGTCAATTTGAAGCTAGAAAATCGGTTTTGTAAAGGTCTCTTTAGCGCACTGTAAAAACGAATGTTATGTTTTACCCCTGAAATGGTAGAGTGTTAATTTGAGTTCATAGCGACATTAAAAGGAAATGAAAGCTTTCACCTAAATAGCAATGAAACAAACCCTCTTTTACAATTTTAACTCAACAACTCTTAAAAAATTTCCCGAAACGGAGAAAAATCTCTTGAATGAATGAAAAAAATCGCGTTGCAAGCAGGATTTCAGCTGCTGTCTCTAAATGCGCTTTCGCTATCTATTTTGAAATTCTTTCTCTGTTTCGGAAAAATTTCATGACTTTTTCATAACATTCTCATACTCCACAACTTCCTCCTCAAACTCGTATGCTTCTGGTGCATACATCTTCGAGTGAGAAACATAATAATACTTTCAGCCTCACTAAGACCTTTGCAAAGATCCAGTTTCAAAATTACCGTTTTTTAAGGTATTGATTGAGTACTAAAACCCGATAAGAAGCCATTCACAGATTCTACCGAGCGAAAAATGCGCCCAGAAGATAAAACTTCAACTTAATTTTCCTGTGAGAAAAGATATTCTCAAAATCCAAACACAGTACTGGGCCGAGATTTAGGCTATCAAACGAGTGTTAGAAATCTAGGGGAAAAGCGAAGACGGCCACAGTCATGAATGAGTTGTTAGAGTTGTACTTACATTTGAACATCATTGTTCACATTCAATTTTTTAGTTCAAAAATTTATTACGTAAGTAGAAATATCACAAGTAAATCTGATGTGTATCAAAATAAACCTACGCTTCAATCTGATCCTTAATATACATCAAAGAAAGCTCAACGGTGATGTATATTCAGATCCAAAGGAAATTAAGAATTGCCAAAATTTTGAACGAATCGACTCTTAGTCCTTATTTTGAGGACAAAAGAGACGATATGCTTGGAAAATTTCAACGATTTCCTTTTTAGAATTTCCTACATTATATGTGTAATCGTCTCTTTATTACCACTAGTTGTTTACATAGCCTCAAACTGTTCATTAGTTACCATAACCTGCAAAACGAAATCGTCTGGTGCTACAGATAGCTTAAATTATACATAGAATAAATTTTCTGACCGAACAGAATCTATACTGGGCTATGAATTGTGTAGTGGTATTGATAGTGCAAAAAAATAACCTTTTTTGTCGTCCTGAGACCTTTCTTCGAGAGTCTCGAATGCAGAAGTAAACGCATTTAAGACTGATGGTCGTGTTCGAGGACGAGCTAAGAGGAGGGAAGACATTAGATGGAAGAAAGTGTTATTGATTAGAATGCGACTTGTAAAAGATAGATAAAAGTCTGATAGAGAAAATGCTTACAAGTCGTAATGGTTTGAATTTGCTCTTGCCGGGGAGACGCCAACATTGATAAATCACTTGCTTTCCCTGACGATGACGAACAGTCGTGATTCCATCGGCTTAATTTGAGACCATTTATTGAAATGAAAAAGAAAGTGTATCAGGCACCTCAATGAGTAATCTTGGCAATCATTTTGAAGTTGAAAATAGACGAATTTTTGCTGTTTTAATAGTACTGAGGTGCATTTATTGGCGAGGCTCTTCGCTTAAAAATGGATACTGAGGTGGTTAATGGTGTGTCTTCCCGTCCCATTTCCGGCACCAGTCTCGGAGATTATTATGGGTAGAACGTAATAATGAACTTTCTCTGTAAAAGGAAATAAGCGCTTGGCATGTTGTCGGATTTACTTACACCATGCACATACAGAATTGAACATTCGTTCTTTGGCATCGTCAAATGTGACCAGATTATTTACTAGCTCGTTGTGAAACTGATTTGAGTGGATGAAGGAGGCACACAAAGCGTAGTTGTCATAGCTACCCTCTAACATGTAAATCCGACAATCGATTAGTAAGTAGAGCTAAAACTTTGATATAAATCCTTTGTTATCTTGCCGCCATTTACTTCGGATGTAAAGTTGAGAATGCACTTATGTTCTGAAGTGCCAAGCTGTAGGTTACCTTACCACAGAATACGAGTGGAAAAATAATTGAGTTCGTGTCAAATGTTGGTTCATGTACCGTCAACAAGAGGAAAACTGAGCAATTTAGCTCGCGGCAGCGACGAATGCTTGTACTGATGTCGGTTCGAATCACTCGGTGATTAAAAGGTTGAAGATGATGGTGCTTTGATGGTTCCGTTAAATATAGGTTAATACCTGTGAATAGACGCCTAATATAACTACGGTCATTAGCAATACAAACCAAAAAATAGTTCGTTTTAGGCATCTTAACCTTAACAGAACTTTTAGTGAAGGTAATCCTAATGTTGTCTCGTATTGAGCTACAAGTCTGTCGCACATGTTAAGCGCCACTTTCTCGAAGATCATTTAGAGCTTAATCAAAAGTATACATGTAAAAAAGGGAATGTGGAAGGATTAAGCGCGTTTAATACTAGATGAAGTTGGATTGTTTATATTAAACTTTACATTAGAAGCATAAGAACCTGTGACCTGGCGTAGGTGCATTGTCGTAGACGATGACATTTCTTGGTATGTTGTCGTACGGATATGCTGGATTGTATGTGTGTGTAGTGCCATCATTCTGTACGAATTTCTGATACCACATGTCATATACCGGAGGAGCGCGGTAGATACAACAAGGTGAATCTGACGACAGAAGGCTACCTGAATCAGAGTAAGATTGTTCGGTATCAACGAGAAACCCGATAATAATTCGTATTGTTTTCTTCGATTTACAAATTCTTTAACACTGTCGCAACGAGTGACACCTGTAAGTGTATTAATAATGTTGCGGTAGTGGCCAGTATGACGCCCACAAGTGTCATATTCTTAAGGGTAATTTATTTTGATGAGCATGAGTTTTGTCTCAGACTTCTTGCAATCATTTCCCAGCTAATTCAACGCAGAGGCCCACAAGAAGGGCCTTATTAGTAACTCCTCACTTAATTTCTTATTTTCGTAGGTAGACTATTGGTATTGAAAGGAGTACGCGACCGGGAATGCGGTGGGTGAAGAGACGCAGTAATGTCTCTGTGCTGAAAAACTAGCGCAGCCTGCAGCCGGAATATTTTTTACGACAAATTTATTGTCCTCTGATTCAATCAATATGGTAACTTTTGGAGGGGCCGTCGCCGGTGGTCATTATGCCTGTCGCGAAAATGGATTGGTCTTCACCATCAACCCTCCGCTACAATTGATGACGGACTCCTTAAGGAACACCGCAGCCAGGTTATCCTCGATATTGGAAGGAGACGTGCTCAACGAGTATTCCTTGATGCTCAAGAAGAAAATGGAAAACAAATTTATTGCTAGAAGCACTGAGATCCGCGCAGTCAAAAAAACCGCGAGACGGAATAAATAAAGTGCTAAAAATAAAATGATAACTCTTGGATAATGGTTGCAATGAGAGGATGTCAAAATCACAATCGAAACACGACAACACTTTTTGCTTAACTTACACTTTTTCAATGAGTACTGATAGTAGTGTAATTTCATAGTGTACGAGTGCTTCTACTTCACATAGAAAAGTTTCAAATGCACCAAAACTTGAGATGGTGTATAGAAGATCATGGGTTACACGAAGCGCAAAGAGATATGGAATGGCAGGTCGAAAACCGCAATACAAAAAGCGGCTCCACAAAAACTGCCCGAATAGTCAGTGAGACGTCCATAGGTGTGACAATGACTACTGCAAAAAAAAACTAGATACCGTCGACCCCACAACAAAACAAATTAGTCATCGTCGCGAGGGTGTCAAATTTCTGTCCCACTTCAAGTAATGTTCTGAAAGTTTTTATGTCCCTACTTTCTAAATTTCTATATAAAAGTAAAACATAATCAGAAAAAGAGTAGGATAAAAGTGGAGCATATTTAAGGAAAAATTAATCACGAAAATAGGCTGTTGTATCCTGTATTACTACTTTAGAAACTGTCAACACTGGCAGAGTAGATCTTTTTTTTTACACCACAACATTTTGTCCTGGAATACCCAAACTTAACAAGAAAATTTCATGCCCTAATTCTAAGTAACTCTTTCTCTAATTAGTCTAACAAAGGTCAAGGACTAAGTAAATTGAGTGAAGAGGAAGGAAAAAAAATAGGGAAAAGAAATCATAAAAAATATCATTATGGTATCTTTAGTTTTTGGTTTGATGGAGATTTGAGTGAAGCTTAGAGGCACATATGGCTTTCAGAAGGATAACTATGCAGTAAAATTCATTGAAAAAAATTGTTAGAAAAAGGACAATATTGGATAAAATGGAAGACCGTAAGAACCTCGTGATGGTATAGTCGTCCTCAATGCATTGAATTTCAATGGAAGCGTATCGCTAATGCGTTTTGATTGCTGATGACGAGTTTTGTTTACCGGTGATGTTAAGGGAAAACGAGCAATACCGCGTTCAGCATCTGAAGCATTCATAACTTTCAGCACATCTAAATTTTCAATCTGCTATTTTTACCGACTTTTAACCAACCGCGAACGTAAGTGCAGCGGAGTGAGTTATCGCTCGTGCAAAACACTTAACCGGTACAACCACCCTACTCAACTCAGTTTAATTTTACATGTCATTGATTTCAATAGAATCTTGATGGGATTGTAACTTCCACTTCTGTGGATTTATAGACAAGATATTGTTTCTAGTGATTTTCCACTAGTTCGTTTTATAAATTTCGTACTTTCACTTACCGTACATTCGACTATTCCAAGTGCGATGAATAGGAGCCGGATAAGGTTGAGGACAAATTGTTCTCACGAATGTATCATCCCTTAAATTCACAAAATTGTTAACCTAAAGTCCCGGCCAAATACAAAATAATATAACTCCGATGCTCACAATGTAATCTCTTTAGCTGGTGCTGGATTCGTAGATGAGCTATTATGATTACCAACTGCAATAACTGTGGCGTTCTGAATATGTTATTTTCAGTTTCGCATTAATATTACGCCATAAAAGAAATTCGGCATTTCTTCATATATTCCTCATCTTCTTTCAAAATCTAAGAGTCATATTTGTTTCCGACCCTTCAATAAATCCAAACAATGCCTGAGACCGTTCAAAGCACTCTTGAAAATTCTATGTATACTCTGGTGCCTATTCTATTTCAGTAAACTTCAGAATATATAATGTATATTATAACACAATATATAGTATATTAAACATAATACGACCCAGCGTAAGAATATATAATATAATATGATACAGTACAGTACGAAATACAGAATACTATAATATAAAACAATCTAATACATATAGGGGTGGCCGTGGCCGAATGAATGTGATGCTCGTTAAGGCGCCCGCGGACTAAGTCCCATCCACGGCACTCCTCGTCAGTCAACAACGAACGCCTTATGGAGCGCCACAGCCAGGCTATTCTCGAAATTGCAAGGACACCTGCTCAACTCGTATTCTACGACGCTCAAGAATAAGACAAAAAAACGAACTAAATGCTAGAGGTGCTGGGATTCACACAGCGAATTACACATGGGACGATTTTCGTTATATACAACCCTTTAAGTCACTGTGCAGTACTCAGCACTTCTGGCATTCGACGCATTTGCTGAAATTTATCCACCGCAAAGGTTTCGAATATTTCACTGTTTCTTCATCTGCTGCTTGAGAATTTTCTCCTTACAGATGTCACAGAATGCAAGTCGAAACGATTTCTTTTAAAATCTCGAAGACAGCCGAATTATGGCCAGCCTAAGCTTCCAACTGATTGGTTGTAGGAGAGTGTCGAGGAGGCGGATCGAACTAGGCCATCGCTTATCGCCTCGCTTCCAGAAACGCCTCACCACTACCCACTGCGCTACCCACTTCCTCCAACAAAGGCTATTGCTCGATGATGGACTAGAAACACTCCAGCATGATTACTTCGCGATTTAAGGGAGAATCGATAGGTACATCATTCGACACATTCGCGACTTGATACATTACCTTCAAGGCATCAGCCAAACTCATAAGCAATTTAGAAAACCCACTTGGATGATGCTCTGAAGCAAAACCTCTCTCACTTATAAAAAGCTCGTTTTCTCATATTTCTTGCTGTAAATAAGCTGGTACCAGATTCATGCCAGCTTAGAGTTCGGCGAGTAATATATAAGGTATGCATTCAAGGTTCGGTTCGTCGGATAGTTGTATCGTGCGTTTCAAGGTGGCAATTACGTGACTGACCCGTAAAGCAAGGCACTGCACTAGTGCGTAAAAAATCATTTTTTACGTCCTATGAGCTCTTTCAGAGCTCTTTTTTCGAACCATTCTCATGTTGTGTGAGCCGAACAAGAGAAGGACGATTTCAACAAAAACATCCAGTCGCGCCAAACTGATTGGTGATAAAACAAATGAATCCTGTACAATGTAATGTAGTGGCCCGGATGTTATGGGTTAAAAGCGAAATGTACACGAACTCGTGCGTATGATAGGGATGTGGTCGTGTGTATTACAATCTTTGCATGCCGATTCAACCGAAAACCTTGATCAAATGACGATTAAAACATGCTGGAGGTAACCTTCAACAAGTAAGATTGCGTGGACACCAAGAGACCCGGCAAAGTATCTGAGATTAAGCCCCGGCTCTTATAGGTCATACGTGGTGCCTGTGGACATACTGTAACAGAAAAAGGGTATAGTAAAAGCACATACGAAAAATAACTGGTGACAAAAGGAGAAGTGACAAATGTGTGTGTTTTTCAAATAACAAACGGGATTGCGCTGTGATGCAAATGAAGATGTTTCATGTGATAAAGGGTAAGTGATCGGTAATCTTGATACAACTGCACGCCAAAGGGTGAAACATCACTAATTACGTAATGAAATACCTGCACAGCAGACGATCTTCCGTCATTGAGCGGCTCCTTTGCATCATGCAATGATGGCTTTGATGTTGATGTTGCTGATAACAAAGACGTTGCAAAAACCAGAAAAGATATAAGCAAATCTGGCAAAAAATTCTAGTTTCATTCTGAATTAAGAAAAAATTCTTACTTAATAAGATAATCAAACACGTCTAAACGTCAATTAGCTCCTTTGAAATTGTATTATCCTAAATGTACTGAGCAAAAATACCTTCTTTTCGACTGTTTTTTTGACACCTCGTTTGAAACAATTTATGATCTGAGAATACATTTTAAGATTTGAGATGATGTCTGTTATAGCACTTATAGAGTGTTAGACGTACGTTTCGACCTTTCAGCATTATCAATAACACGATACCTTTCGTTTCAACCAATCCCTTGTAGCGGAGTATACCTCCTATATGTAGTGTAATCGCCGACGAACATCTCAAACTGCACGAAAAAGGTGATAAGATCACCCCGCGAGGTTCAGTGTTTCACAGTCGATTATCACCTTGCGCGTGCAGTGTAAGATGTTCGTCGTCGATTTCTTTATATGTATTGGGTATATTCTATTCAAGGGCTTGGCCTAAACGAATGGCACCGTGCTACTGATGAGGGCTGGAAGGCCAAAACAGTACGTCTAGCACTATATAAGTGCCATAACATACCTCATAAAAAGTTTGCAATTATGTTATTAGATTACTGAGCAGTAAAGTTTGATAATAAAAGCACAAGATTGACATAAATGGGAAGGTAAATTGATAGCGTTAACACATCTACTACAATCATGATAACTCTACATCACCTGGATGACGAATTGAAACCTCTGAAACCAATTTGCAAAAAAGTTAATCTTACTTACCATGTGCACCGGATGGCAACGGACGCCATATATCGCCAATCACTTCTTCATCGACGATGCTCCGCTCCGAATCTCTTCGATCGATGCCCGAATCGCTTGACGAGTTGAAGTGTTCGGATTCAAGACGTTGAATGTAGCCTTCAGGAAAAAGTTCAAAGTAAGATAACCACACCCGTACTCACTCAAGCTCAATCAAAAAGGACAACATAAACATTTTAGATTATGTGAAAGAGTAACAAGTGGAAATCATGAGCAGAATTACGTAAGGAAGTGAAGACAAATTTTTCATACTGTCAATAATCTTTCGACATTCACTCCATCCTTCGCGACTCTGGATTATGTACGTGAGATCAGATGTTTGATTTCCTTCATGTTCACGCAACACTTCAAGCGCTGTTCGGCCCTTGCTATCACGAATATGAGGATTGATGCCTGGAATTTTTAAATATCTAACCCGACACATTTCTCAAACGCTAATCAGACGTTTCATCAAGACAAAGTTAACTTTTGCGCAGCATCACCTCTTTAGTAGCTAAGCTTCGAAAGTGATTTTTATAGACATTTTTTAACCCTATAAGAACCATGAGAGTCATTTTGATGTTCACTGAGCGACCTCAAACCTCACTCAGCTACAGTGATGGCGGAGTCGCGTCTCACGGGAAAACAGGTAGACAGCCAGGCATGCATGCACAGGCATGGAGATCCTCTTATCTAGTCGCTTGTCTGACTGCCGCGCAAGTGACGGTAAGACACTGCCCTGCCTGTCAACGTTGGTCATCAATGCGATAAAGTGTCCTTCACCTAACAAACAACTTTTTTTGGAGGTACTTCTATTTCAAATCAAATTAAGTTTTTTGTATCTAATACTACATACGCCCAGGCTCTAAAGAAGGCTGGTCGCCGGAACGTCAGCCGAACTTCTACTAATTTACCAACCTCGCGTCAGCTAATCAAGATAAGTGTTTTCGAGTTTCTTGTATGTCAGCTCCATTATGCTTGTCGATTTGCCAAGGCGTTCAGTGCAATAATTGGAATAAAATGTAGGAATAACTGCCATCTGACTACTTTTCTAAGTACACAAACACATACTGAGCAGTGGTAGAGATGCTGCTCAATATGGACAAGACCGTGGATCGACACAGCACCAGACCACGCAAGTCCTTCGTCTTTCGTCAACTAGCATTCCGAGAAGAATCGACTCGACAGCATGCAATGACTTTGGTGACCGGGACGAAAAAATCCGCAATCAGCACCAAAACCACACACAAATCCGACGATCTTTTTTAATATATGGATGCGAGACAACGCGTCGTACAAAAGATGTGCAGGAATCTACTTAGATCAATCAACTACACCCAATAAAAATAGTTTTCCAGTTTGAAACTGAAGATTAAAGAATCCTCTTGCTTTTTCTTGAGGTATTGCAAGACGAGAACACTACAGTCTTACAAAAGCATCAATTTTCAGCATATTTAAACTTGAGATATCAAATCATCGATTGCTATAATAGTTAAAAAATAGATAACTTTAATTAAATTATATATATAGTCAAACAATTGTATTGACCATATTTCATATTTACCTTCCTCAGTTAGATATTTCACTGCCTCAACCTGTCCAAACACTGCTGCTACATGAAGAGCAGATCCTTCGTCCGTGACGAAGTCAATATCAAAGCCACCCAATCGTAAAATCTGAAAACAATCGCCCTCAATAACTCTAAAAGCTATTTCAATTTAACTACGTTGTTAATCTTTCATATCTTTTGAACACTGACAAATTCAGTAACAGCTAGTCAATTGTTTGTGCAAAAAAGAAGTATGTGTTAACGCCTCTTACTCATTAGCTATGACGCTTTAATCACTTTGCTTGTTTATTTCAACATCTCTTTGAAAATGTTCTTTGATTAGAAATAATATAGCACTGAAAACAAATTGAGATCTCACGCTCCAACCACCGATGCATGACAATCATGATGTTGAGTGCAGGAATTGAGCCAATGAAAGCTCATAAAGGATAAAGCTATCAACATTGATCAATCACTGGTGAATGCGGCATGAATTCTACTCCATCGGGCATTGTTTGAGGTGACTAAATGTATATCTGGTCTCTAAAGCGATTTGTGGGAGCCTACCGGATGTACCAAGTCTGTGCAGTTATCCTCAAATTCGTTGAGCCTGAAGGGATAAATAGCTTGATGAGTCTTAAGCGCGGGATGGAACCTTCGATCACGTGTTTGTCGCGGTGCGCCTCTAACCGCTACACTACAGCTGCCTCAATGAGACAATAGATTTTTTCGTCTAAAAAGTCATGAGGACCAATAATGCTTGCAATTATTCGATCATTCCAAAATTGATTACCAATTCGTAACTTTATTTCTCTCGTATACATTCCAACATAAGCATTTTTTCTACTGTTGTGGTATCATATGTCACTGCAAAACTCATCTTATGTATTTTTTTATTCAGTCAAATTCTAATATGGACTGTGTTTTCTTTTCGAAAATTCAAAGGTAAGTTGAAGATTAAAATTTGAGATGTCAGTATAGAATTCTACAAATCTATATACACAAATTCAAACTTGAACGTATTATAGCCACACAAATCGAGAATGATTACCTAGTCAGTGAGGTGTTTTTGAACGCGCAGTGCATTGTTTGTTCGAAAATTTTATTGCGATATATTTGACCTTCATGATGAAAGAGATCGAAAATGTGCTTGTGTTACTGACTACGATAAATTCGAGACTTCACACCAATATATATAGTTCTGTAACTCCCACGACCGATTATCTGTTGGGGTGTCTCATAAATTCTTCCACAACTTGTCTTATTCGGAGGAGGGGTAGGGGAAGAGTGTGGCCGAGAGGCTGTGATCCTCGTCACGGCGCGCACGGTGTCGAGTCCACTCGCCCAATATCCTCCAGAGATCAACAACGAAAGCCCTATTGAGCGCCACATCAAGGCTCACCTCGAGATTGCAAGGAGACAAGCTCAACAGGTATTCTAGGACATTCAAGAACAAGAAGAAAAAACAATGTGAATGCCAGAAGTTTGGGATCCGCACAGTAAAAAAAAAACTTTTATACGGTTTTCTTTTCCATTTTAAGTCGAGTTATTGACAGAAGTCTGTGGTATGGTGGAGAACAATCTAATATCACTTGAATACGGACGTCGCACCATCGTTCGCCATCTAGATGAAACGGGCTATGAGGTCTGAGATGAGGTCTTGATAAATACCTCATGTATTTATCGACCACGACCGCTCCACGCGTGTGACCATTTGCTAGAGTCTTTTCTGCTGCCACAGCACAGGAAACACTGTCGGTTTTTCAAGATTAGCTAGGCATGCTATTGTAAGAACTGTTCGACAACAAGAGGACAATGTCGACGTCTACGAGGAAGAATTGCGGAAGTAGGCCGTAGCAATGCGAGAGAAGCATCCGAAATGGCCCACTGTCGCCTTTCTCCACGATAACGCTCGCCCTCACATTGCAAATCCGACTCTTCACATTTTGAAGGAACTGTGTTGGAGCATAGTAGCACATAAACCCGCGCTCTGAAGCAGCATCTGTGGGAAAACAAATTTAAAGACCACAGTCAGCTCAAAAGTGATTCCCACTAACTTCTTCGATCTCAGCTTCATACTTTCTAAAAGGATGGCATCCAGTCTTTGCCCACTAAATGGTTACATAGCATTGGTTATGGTGGCAATTATATTGTTGATTAATTTATTTGAATCAATAACAACTGAATCAACAAAAGTGTGGCAATGTGTAAGAAATTATGAGAAAATCCAATATTAAACATTGATGATTGATAAATCGGTATTTTTTCTTCTTAGGCAGATCCAAAATTGATAGTAATAGGATTTATTGATTACAATAGTGATACAGCACAGCAAGAATACAATACCTGACGTTTCGGCGATTTAGCTTTCTTCAGAGCCTGGAGGAGTCAAACGACAAGTAGTCAGTCTACTCACTCAAGCCTTTTGACAACCAAAACACATAGAACTTAGTACGTAAAGCATTGAATAGCATAGTGAAAAGCTTCAAGCAATTTAATGCCTATGTACTAAGTTTAAGGAAATCTGGTCGGTGGTTGTGATTCTCGTCGCGGTATGGGGCTCATCCTCGCCCTCCAACACTCTCCGCATTCAACAACGAACGCCCCTAAGGAACGCACGCCACAGCAGGCTACCATCGGGATTGCACAGGGGTGTGCTCATTCAGTATTCTAGGACGTTCAAGGAGACGAAAAACGAATTGAATGCTACTATAAAATTACTGGGATATGTGTAATGAAAAAAGCGTATAAAACGGATAAAAATAAGTGCATAAAAGCAAATAAAGTACCACAATCCAACTTCTTTGGTTATCAAAGTGTTTGATGAGTAGGTTGCACGACAACCTGCCTCTTTCAGCTCTCGAGAAAGCGAAATCGTCGAAACTTTAGATTTTGCATTCTTACTGTGCTGCATTATTACTATAGTCGATAAATGCAATTATTATCAACGTTCTCTCATCTGCTTGTCGAGGAAAAGTACCAAGCTGTTTAAAAACCTACAAAGAGCTGAGTATCCCAGCTGTTTCGGTGGATCTTGTGATAATTGTAAAGTCGATAAAGCTCGACAAATGGTAGCCACATAAATGAATGATCATCAAAGAAATCGCCGTTTTGAGGGACCACTTGACTCTCCTGTGCAACCACAACGACCTTTTTTTTTAACCGTATCAAAACGTGTGATGAGAAATGGAGCCTCATCCACCACCGGTGAGGATTAGCCCAGTGGTTTGAAACGGAATAAAGCTTCGCGACACCAACCACTATCGAAATACACTAGATAAGGGTCGTAGTGATAACTTGGTAGTGAATAGCTGACTTAATCCCTTACAGCTTCTAGAAAGCGAGTGAAACGATTACGGGACGGAAGGACGTCGGGCAAAATAATGAAATTCACTAAAAAACGTCAACGGTTACGCCCCGCATCAGTCAAGAGAAAAGCACTAACCTTCTCCACTGTAACTCACGGCTAGATGCTATATTACCGTAACTCACGGCTAGATACCATATTACCGAACGCGCAAATGACGAACGAGCTAGGCTGCACAATTCCACTTCTTCATTCATACTAGCTAGAAATCCCGTCTACCGACTATCACTTATGGAGGCATTGTAAAAAATATAATCGCTGGTTCAGAAAGCAAGCTGGAAGCAAAACTGCCATAATCGACTTCATTGCTTCAGAAATTCACATTATAGACTGGTAATAATAAAACTGTTTCTTGTTGGCAAACATGTGCAGACTTGAACGGCTCTTACATAAATTGTAATGAAGTTTATTCTGCTCCCAGATTTCCCACTTCGAAAATACAAGTTCGAAGCGGACATTCATTTCCGGAAGTAGTTTAATGAGGTATATCGAAACGTTCCAGTAATGGTAAATTCAGTTCAGCGAAAAAATACGCAAATAACCCTTACGAACGTCTGCCACTTTTGATAAGATCTTCTAAGGTTGAGTTCACTGCTTAGAACGCTAGAAAATTTCAATTTTTTCAAATATTCGATAATATAATCTCTTCATGATCTGCATTGTGATGAGTGGTGTCGCCTAATGTCGAACATAGAAGGATTTTCAGCAAACACAAATCAACAGATCCATATAGAATGAGAACAAATTCTATAAACCTAAACATAAAGTAGTTTGAAGTCAACATATGTCAAGAATCTTCAATATCGCAAATACACCCGGTTGTAAAGAAACGGAGTAACGACAACTTCTAACCAGCAAAATCTTGCCAAGAAAGTATAGCGCTGCAAAATTCTTTGTAACAACGGACTGTGTATATCTGAAGTCACGCATTGTGCTTGATCAAAGGAATATACTGGAAAGAGCTCTGGCAATCGGATAGGGGCAAATTTCAAGAACAAAAGCTGGCCTCAAACTGAAAAGATGCTAAATATTAAGGGAAAATTATTGCAATCGGAGTATTGATCACCTGAAGACACTGAATGTGTGAATGTCTTGCTGCAGCATGGAGAGGATAGACAACTTGAGCTCGGATTTGACCATTCTCACCGGTAGATGAGCAATCAACAGCAGACTACAAATAAAAGGCTGACAAGGCGCAAGACCCTTCAGCTTTCATCAGAAGGTAGTAAAACTTGAGGCGTACGAAAAGTCCGTGCCTATCCTATGTTCAAAACTTCTATTATGCAAAAATGTGTAGAAAGACAGCTAGTACTTGTAAAGCAAGTTCTGGACAAAAGCCAACGAGTATTTTGCACACAACAGCATGTCCGGTTCGAGCTGCGACATCCAGGGGTGTTTCAAAACGAGCATTACGAAGACGAGGATCCGCGTGATGCTGAAATTCATCAATTTTCGTTTTCAGTTCGAGTCTTCACTCTAAGGTACCACTTTTATTGGTTAATAACTTTAATTTGTCTATTCATTCTTAAAAAGGTAACTGATTTCAATAGCGACGAATTGTAAAGCTCTGAAATTGACAAGGTAATTGGGTGGCTTGTTTGTACTTTGACGATGTTTTGTCTTTCTTTGATTGCAGTGAATGTTCTAAGTCCCATTGATTCGTTGATTCAAACGTTACAAAATCCAATTCCTATCCTTTTGGCAGCGGAACGTTTCAGAGTAGAGAACTGCGATGTTCAGTGGAGGGACATTTTCCAGGGGGGTCACTAAAGCTGGACTGTTCGGTATTGTTATGAGGAAACCCTAGTCAAAAGGAAAATAACAGTTTTCGGCTCTCACAGTGTAGTACTCAAAGCTACGTTATTAGAAGAAAGAGCGCAAAAACGTATGCCGAAACGAGACTGAGCGAGCAGCGTGATCGTGACAAGTGGCGCTTCCAGCTGCCAGCTTGAGTTAATGATTGGCAGGATTACATGTGATACAGGTGGCACAGGATTTAATAATTTTACGTACGATAGGAGCATGGTGTTATCCCCAACCAGCCGCACGCGCAGCGAGCAGTTCAATGTGTCGAGCGCTTCGTGATGTCGACCATTATAAGGAAGGTTGCTGGTTCGATCCATGCTCACGACTCTTCACAGTAGTTTTCTTCCAGTTTCATATGCACCATATCACTAACACACTATATCACACCATAACTCATAGTAGCACCGTAACACAGGCGATTTTCAATCAAACCATTTATCCAACAATCTGTCTTACTTCTCACGAAAAAGGAGTGAAGTGTTAACAACTGAGCGTTTTTTTTTTGCTACAATAATTATGTATATAGAAGAACCTTCAATACCAAACGACACCAAAAAGTCTACTGCAAAACGTCGTGGTAGGCGATCGAACCAGCAACTCCCGATGCATCACTAACCACTCGGCACTATGTAATGCCCACCGGGGTGATGCAGGGTTATTGCCGTGTACCTGTCGTTCTCAGAGGGTTATATAGGCTAGTTGTTTCAAAGCTTAGTAATTACCCGCATACATAAAGCAATGATAAAGATGACGATTCTAGCGTTGAACAATTCTTTGAGATCCGTAATGCATCAGATTCAATTTGCAATTTTCCCCAGTGATGTAAGGTGATGTGCAAAAGTTTTGCGTTAATTAGGACTCGAACCACATTTTAGCCTATCCGGGGACGCGCGTCGAACCGTTGCCCTACTGACTTCTGTTTTGTCACCACTCTTTCTACATTACAACGCATCTATTTGTCAGCAGCCAACCGCCAACGTTTTGGCCCAGGTAGTCGATATCGACACTGAATGCAGTTACGCTGACAGATTTTGGGTATTGAAGGATTAGGAGAGTAAGTTCTCGCGGAGCGCAGTATCGGGAAAAAAACCTATATATTGCAGAGCATCTCAAACCACTGCATTCACCACCTACCCTGAAGAAGTATTAGTCATCAAAGTTGACAAAAGGAGCAAGCAAAGAAGCCGAAAAGACATTTCGGTTAGCAGAAAAGTTTTGATGAAGTAAAGAAATCCAGCATGTGCACAGTTAATGAATGTTATATAGTAAAGAGATGCATGATAATACAAGCTTCAAATAACGTAAGAGCTGAAAATGGTGGAATTTTCAAAGTGAAAATGTACCTCGAGAAGCACACGCACTACTTTGTCATGACCGTGTTGAGCAGCTAGATGTAAGGGAGACTCTTGAGCATTATTTACAACATCAACACTATCCGTGTCGAATTCCACCAGTAACTGCACAGGAGAAAAATTTTGTTTTAAAGTAGTCCACATTTCACGACTTCCTGATATTTGAAATCGAACCGGAAGACAAAGAGATGTAGCACATGAGGATTAAGTTGCGATGTTTCACAAACCTTCATGGCTTCGAAATGTCCGTTCCATGACGCTAAATGCAATGGCACACAACCTCTTTTATCCCGCGCTGATGTTAATAATCGATCGGATTCTATTAGAATCCTGAAGAATAGAAAGATTTGAATAATATTTCAGTCAAGAAAAGTATTAGTGTTGAGAAAAAATCGCCGACTTGCAAATATGATGATGTCCGTGGAGTGAAGCGTTGTGTAGTGGAGTGTATTGAGTCGACGGATCCTTATATGAAGATAACCAACCGGGAGATGGTGTTGAAGGACGGAGGAAACTTCAAAATTGTCAGAATTCTTTGGCTAACAAAGTAGTCGTTTCTTTAATCCACCCTTATCAGGTTTAATTCAGTGCAACATTTATCAAGAACTTTAAAGTATCCATGAAGAAAAAAGAAGACGTACTTCAACGGTGTACGTGTTTTCTTGCTCTTCTTGCTAGCAATATAATTCTTTACTTTCTCAATATCACCGCGCCGGCACGCTTCGAAAAATTCCTAGAATTATTACTTGATGCAATTAGGAAAAAACCCCAGTGAATCTATCAGTCCTTGATCAGAAAAATTTGCGACAAGATATCACGCATTGTTTTGAGTGGAATTACCCTGGGATTCGGGCTTTCACTGTCCCAGACTAATTTCAGCAATCAATAGAATATCTAGGGGAAATGCTGATGAGTACCCTCAATGGCATAGCAGTTCCAAGCTTTATACTCTATAAAAAGCAGTGTCGTAAATGCTTTCACACAGAGAACCGCCAGGGAAACTATCATAAACTCCAACTAATTTGTACTTTGTTAATTCTTTCCGGTCTCGCTGGAGAAAGCTTTCTCGCGGTAATGGGTTGTCGATTTTTCTGCGGGAAGTGGATTTAAAAGTTGTCCTAAAGGTTGATTGGTGCTTCTCACACAGTTAACCACTCAACTTAACGGAAAAAACAAGAAAAATTCAAAAGAAAAATGGAATATTTTATTTAGATTGTAAAATCTGACACATGCAACTTTGTAGAGGAATGAACGATAAATCTAATCTGCGGCAAATTGCACTATAATCACTTTGTTTGTTACAAAAAGCAAAGGTTAAAAAAGTACCACATTCCACTTTTCTGTTAAATAAGCCATAAAACTATAGAAAACACCTATGCATATTAATTCCATGATGAACTCACGACTTGCGATGGAGTCAACTCACGAACGCCCATATTGTTGAATGCATAAATCTAAATACTCAAGCATAAGGAATATTGAAGATGTATTTGTAACTAATGTGACAATTCGGTCAATGCAGTATTACCAAATTTTAGCAGCGACACATACCAGCACTATTTCATCAGAATCTTCAAAATGACCCGCATCAGTAATATTTTAATATCTATTGTTGGTAGAGCAAAATCAACAGAACCTGTAGGAAAATATCTATTAAATACTCGCTATAAGAAAAATTCGACGAAAGCGAACGAGTGTGCTTAGCGATTTGAGTGGATAAAAACAATTCAAATATACAGCTCCGAGGTCAGATAGACCATTTGCTTGAAGGAATTCAAAAGTCATGCGACAAGGTTGCGAAATCACATAACGCAAGCCTAAGTATGTGATGAAAACAGATGATAAAGCTTCGATGACAGTTGTTTGTTTCAGGTTTACATCGAATTACCCAGATTGGCTCTCCGATGAAAAACTGGGAAATAACTAAGAACACGAAGGAGAAGAAAAACGGTGCAAATAAAGTAATCTGAAGAAAAAGAATATGATCTCTTTGAAAGGTAAACGGCTATAAGATGAATGGAATCTATGGTGCTCATCAATTGCGACATGATATGTTGTCCGATTCGCGTCCCATTTATAATTTCGTCAGGATAACGATGAATATGATGTGGGTGGTGACTTATCATAGCTGTCAGTCGATAAACAAGGCAGTTCTTATCATTATCACAGACGACCATCGTTTAGTTGTCATGATTCAACAAGTCTGAAAAGATGACTGATATGGTTCAAAAACAGTGAAGAAGGTCGAACCAGCTACAAGAAATGCAAAGTATCATTGAAAAGTCTCCCAATTACTGAATACGTCACAGCATAGCTGAGAGAAAGGCAAAGTGAGAGCGTCGACGGTGTAATGGAAAATCTGGTGAACCCCTCAAAAAGGGTAAACATGGGTCCGAAGCCACGCCACGCTCCATGTTTTCCTCGTGTCTCAACATTCTTTTAGTTACATTTGAAATCATACCTTGCCGATAAAAGAAAAAATTGAAAACTTTACGCCTACTGTAGTTTCCTACTTCAAAATCTAGCTGGATAACCGAACATACAGTGAAATCTTATCACTGGGCTTTGATTGACTACTAGCAAATGTGTGGTTGAGCGAAAGTAAAATAGAAATATTGACTAAGTCAAGCACATGAAATTTCGTTATGGACATTTGCAGTACAAAAGTGTCATGACTGTTTGGTTTGAGGACTCGTCTTATTTGGAAGGCCAGACTTGAGAGAAAAACACACGCAGTAACTCAAACCAAAAAGGAATAGAAAGAATCGCTTGAGTATAATGTCAAAAGAAATAAAATATTAGGCCAATTTAATAGGATGGACAGATGTTAAGCAATAAACAATATCATCAGAGCAACAACTGTAACCACAACGAGGAAAGCACACCTAATTCACGACTTGAAGCTGTTTTATCGTAACATAAACTTAACGTAGTAGCGGTCAATCATAATTTGATTGAAGGTTCAAATCTCTACCGTTACAAGAATAATGTTCTCTATAGACCGCATGCACATAGCGCTGCTTCCGCCTACTGCCTAATATCGCAGTGATGGTTGTTAGATCTAGAACTACGGGCTTTCTTTCAATTGGATTTCAAATCCTTTATTCGTAGAGAGCATAATGAGAAAATAGGAGAGCTTTATAGCAGATATGATCAACCAATGCGACCTTTTCAATCTTTCCTTCAAAAAGTCATGAAATTTCCAGACGAAAAAATACGTTCATCCATAAAACTCATGACAAAGAACTTACTCTAAATGTAGCAAACGTTAAGAATCTGGATGTCATTATGATTTGTTCAGGGGTGTAAAAGAGCAATCAACTAGGAAATTCGTGGTGGAGATCGGACAGGGATGCAACAATAAACTGAAATCCGAACACTATTTCCTCCACAAATAAAATGCTATCGTGCATCGAAACGTCGTCGCCGGTATCTTTCATTCCTTCAGATAGCGCCTCATTTAGGAACAAGTCAAATTGTCCCATGAAGTTCTTCTTAAAATTCGCCTTATTGAGAAATGTTTAAAAACAATATAGAAATGCTGGAAGCAGCATTTTTTCACAGTCCTCTGTATGTCATCTGTATTCACGTTTTAGAGTAAGTGTCGTGAATTTCCTATCATCACCTTTCAGCCACCAACAATTCTGAAGAGTGGGCTTCACGTCGTTTTAAAGGAACAAACACCCTTCAACCTGACTTTTCATTGCCACTGTTTTTGATTAGAGAATCTATCGGAAACTCGGTTGCCAAGTTATAGCGAAATACTGCTAGGTGAGCGGTGGTACTGAGTATTCGCACAAAAGTAAACCTATGACTGCGATACCGATTTTTTATGCATATGGGCACAATCATGCAAGTAATCACATAATGAGGAGCATAAAATGGTACAAATGAATCAATCTCACCATAACATAAAGACATTCTCTTGGCTGCTTCTCAAGGGTAACTAGATAGCTGTCGTCTTTGTTTTCCGTTTAATCTGCATCCCGCTGCCTGGGAATGCGTTATTTGATCTCAAGAACCAGTTCAAAAACGATTGAATGTACAAGGAAGACTCATTATTGTTCGCAGAATTAGTGAAAACAATAATCACAACAACACTGAAGCATAGTCCTTGAATACAGCTACTAAAGAATGGTTGAGGGAAAAGGAAACACGGATGAGAATTTCATAGCAATAGGAACTGGAAACAACTAATTTCTTTCCTGAGGAATCTGCTGATAAGAGAATTTCAAAGGTTAGTATGTGTTATCTTTGGAGTAGGTGAACTTAGGCATTGATATTCATGATCACAGTGAGCCATGCGGAACGTCGCTCAGTACACATGTACAGTAAAGAAAACCACATGTTCAAACATGCACAAGCACACAGACACACATGTAACGAAGAGAATCATCAGAAAAAAAGGAACGGAAAGAAAAGCTAAAGAGCCATCTGCTTGAAACAACAAATCTCTTTTGAGAGCAAATCTGAAACACGCTGCTAGTTTCTTCTATATGACTCAGAATGTAATAGAGAAATTGTGGACGATGATGGATGATCAAGTGTTGTTCACTAATTCAATTCTGATTCATTTCATCCACCTCACAGTTTCTTTTTTTTCACTATGCGGATAGCACTACTTCTAGCATTCAGTTTGTTTTTCGTCTTCTTCCTTGAACATCGTAAAGTCCTGGTTGAGCACGTCTCCTTGCCATCTTGAAGACAGCTTGGCTGTGGCGTTCCATAGGGTGATTCGCTTGTCGGAGAGTGTTGATGGGTGGGGATCGGCTTCACGCTGTGCCGCGACGGACATCATAACCGCTCAGCCACGGCCCCTTTCCCCTCCCCTAGTGTTATCCATAACTAAGTAAGACGCAGGGTCCAACTTAAATAGTTTCAATTAACTAGAAAAAGTCAAGAAATTCAATTAAAAGACTCCAAAAGTGGATTCGAAATGACTTTCCATTTCACTCTTGTACACCTACTAAAACGAAATATTCAAGAGTTTTACTACTTCCGTTTCATAACGGTTCTCCTTATGGCACATTTATTAAACTGGAGCGCATTTTTAGATAATATTTACGAATCTATAGTAGAGATGAGGGGAGTACTCGAATATGGCTTTGACATATTATAATTTTTCAATTACACTGAAAACGGAAATAACTCGACGACCGCTTTCAAGGAAGAGTGGGTGAAGAAACCAGACAAAGACTCATGATAGCAATTTGGAGCAAGGGGTAAAGATGTTCGCACACTGGAAAGCTTAGTACACAGATGACTATTAATTAGTGGAGCATATAGAATCGCTGTAAATTAAATTAAAAATGAAAAATGAATAACAAAAAGTAAAGAAAAGAAAATAAAATCATAACGATGAGAATAGCGTTGAATGATGGCGGAAGCATTAAAGGAGATTTTGAAGCACGGATTGACGTATGCCGAACACATTTGCGAAAAAGAAGCTCGAAGGAAAGATTGATGAATCTTCCGCGAACCGAATAACTCGAGCTAGTCGATCCAATACGACGCCAACGACGCTACTATATTAAGAAGAATATCGTAGAACTTGATAATATTATTTATTAAACTGTCATTCATATATGAAGTAATGAAGTAAAAACAGTAACTGCATAAAAACAAGATAAATACCAACAAGTAATGATATATATACCAAGAACATAATAATGACAATGAGTAAGAAGTAAGTGAAGCCAGAACTAAAACTCAAAAAGAGTTTCGTGAATAAGAGAACTATTATGCTAGAAGAAGAAAAACAGGTATCAGTCATGGCTAAGAATGAAGTGCACTATTCGATTATCGAAACAAAAGAAAAAAAAGTTCGAATCAAACAAGACGACTTCGACAAACTGGCAAGTTACATTCGTCCTTACTGATATAACTATTCGAATACGTCTATAAGATAGAAAAGTAAACTCAAAAAATTTTGAAAATACCTCTAATTTCTATTTGTTAGCATTAGAGGTAAAATCCATGATTAAAGTGGGTAGAAAAGGAGCCATCAATGGAAAGCGAACCCTGCTTCTACACGGCCCAAACTATTCTGCTCAAAAGAAAAAAGATTCAGTGATAAGAGTGAATCCGAGGGAATGTGCAGACAGCAAGAATGACTCAGTTATTGGACAGCATTTTCTCTTCAAAGTGTGATAATTGTTGTTATTCGAATAATATCGTGATCAAGTTACAAAATAGTTTTTGTAGGTGCATAATATAAACCTTTATTTCTAAGCGAAGTTAAGCGGCGAGTACTTTTGTGGCACATATGAGGTTGAAAGCGGACTAAAAGCGACGATGCACTTAACTCAAAAAGCAAGCAGAAGGAGATGGGTTTCTCCTCTCTACTGCTCATAACTTACGTAAGCCTACGTCTCGTTAATAAGCTTGTGAGCATTGTCTGGAAAGTGGTATGGATGAGAATAATGGTTAGCTCTTAAACTTGTAGCCTTCACACATACTCCTAGGATCCCTCTATGAAATACTCGTTAGCATACCCATTTCTCACTGCAGAGACCGTCGGGCTAACGTTTGTCACGACAAGTAAAGAAAAGCAAGGCTTTAAACTAAGGATACGATTCATTTTCTCCAAACCATGGAACCCAATGGGCAGTTCTGTTGCGTGACAGCGACGAATAGTGGTTTTAGTGTGCGCGCTAGAGTCATTTAATGATTAGCAGGATAACAGGTGATAAATATTTACGGCTATTTAATGGTCTCCTGTTGAGTTTATGGTTGGAAGAATTGGAAAAAGTCGAGCATAGGGAATAACCAACGATCGATCATTAGTCATTGCACATTTGAAGAAACTTGAGGAACGTTAATTAATTTCTTGTAAACGAAAAATAAGAAGCATTTGTCAACATTGTGACGTAACTTGAGTGGAACATTAACCAGATAACCAGCACCAGTCAGTCGAAGCCTCTATAGTATGTTTTGGATGCATGATTTCTTTTCGATCAGTAGTGGTAGAACACTGAGACTATATGTGTTTAGCATATACGATATGATTACAAAAGCATCTATGGAATTGCCGTTTGGATAGAAAGCAAAATAACAGGGACAAATATTTTATAAAGTTAGCACAATCCTGCACCAAGATCTATTATTTCAAAGATAAAACTACTTGGAGATTTACGTATAGAGATGAAAAAGTGTAAAGGAAAAGTTTAGCCGTGAAGAAAGTTCAAGATAATTCTGTATTTGCTATCGGCTTGTAGTAAGTGACTAATACAATCGCATGTTGAAATGGGTAAAGATTGATTACGAACGTATTCGTAAACGTTACTGAAATTAGACGAATGTCAGCTGAGTAATAGACATAGGAAGCAATTGAAATAATGAATACGAAATTGAACTGGTGAAAAACCAGACGAAAGGAGATAAGGATTAATTAACATGTCACATCGCAATTACTTCGTGCGATTGTACGCACAAGACGTACACTTTCACATTTCAGGCTTTATCTCAACTGAATATCTTTTACTTATTATTCTTTGCTACTTTTATTCGCAATCCAGAAGAAGTAAGCGAATTTTCAAAAATGGGCAACAAAACCTCTAAGAATACGAAAGTATGAGTTGTGATGTACGTTTAGGTTTGCGCGCGCTTGCGTACGTTTGAGTTTGTATTGTGTATGCGTGTATACGTATATGTGGACATGTATGTGCTGTGTGTACATGTGTGTGTCGGTGTATGTGAGTGATGTAGTCAGAGCAACTATGGACACTAAAGTCAGACTAACATCATCGTAAACGATTGTAAACACACGTAACTATGCATCGGTATCATTTCCGCGCAAAGCAAACACGCAACCCGGATGTTCATTAGATCAGGAGGTCGTTATCTCGTCATGTGCGCGACAATTTTCACGCTATTATTTTACACCATTGGTTGTAAAAGAGTGAAAAAAACAACATAAAAAATCTGCAATTGTTATCAACTTCCTGGCAACACTCCTTCATATACGATCTGTTAAATGTGAGTTTTCTAAGATAGAGTGTTTGAAGCTAGCATGAGCTTATAAAAGCCGAGAAAGTGCAGCGTTCAGGCTTAGAAAATTGCGAAATCTAGAGTAATGGCTAACTTTAACCATTTGTTGTACAAGAGCAACATTTGTCTTAGTGCGTCAGATAAGATCTCTAACTGATTTATAGAGGCTCAGAAGACAAAAAATCCTCTACACTTCAAAGATAGGACCAACTTCAAATCGTTTTAAAACGGATCATGATTGATCGGATCGTCAGTAATCCTCGACTAGGTACACATCCAATGGCTCCCACTATACAGACGTGTTAGGAAACATTATGCACCACTTATATTAACTCATATATAACTTCTATGTATAAATGACAAACTTACACAGAAAATACCACAACAAAATGATTCAGAAGTGGATGTGATTGATAAAAGACACGAGTTAAAGGTATAAATGTATGATTGAAAGAAAAATAAAACATGAAATGCAAAATAAATTAAGTAATCTTCCAAGTAACAATAATCTAAGATAAGCTCATAAATCCTTCCTATTGACGAGATTCTCTGGAAAGGACATTTGAATTACTACAAATCTGATGGCAAGAACTACGACTTTCTTCTATAGAATGCACTCAACAGATCTTATACCTTTATCTAGAGCCATTTTAATAGGTTTTCATGACGGAAAAAGATAAAAATTCTCTCAATTCATAACAGCATTGTACATAAGTGATATCAGCAAGGCACTGTCACGAAATCTACATTTACACATGATTGATTTCGCTGGACAATTGATAAGACTGTATTGAAGAGACGGAAAAGGAACACTGATAAAATCTAGTACGAAGCTATTATTATATTTCCTGAATTTAGACAAACGGTATGAAGTTGAATAAACTAGTAATCCGAGATAAACTGGAAATCATGCAAAGAATCAGTCGTGGTATGCTCCGCAGGTACTTTTATGTGGAAAACGATCAGGAAAATGGACGAACACGATTTGTTGTGAGGTGTGCACTCAACAAGGTCAAGGAAAGTGAAGAGAGAATCGGATTAGGAAGAAAAACAGAAACAACAAACGACTTGAAATCACAATAACGAATCACTATGACATTAAGTGAGCACGAAAATCTGTTGAATGGGTGAATACGTTGGCATTCAAAGTGGCAGTGTAATATTGGGTGCGCTAAGGCTTGACCAGTGAAATAGCGATGGCCAGTCCAGCATGAGAATGAATGGTTGCAATTTGCAGGACGTGGATGAAATAAAGAAGGTGACCGACGGCGGGCATAAAACCGGCTTAGCCATGGTGAAACTATCGTCCACCTCAGTCATATGGCCGAATGATGGATGAGCTTTATGTCTTCGGCATTCATAGAATAAAATCATTGAACTAACCCAAGCAACACGATTTCGTTCAGTAAACACAAACGCGGCCAGTATAATGACTCAACAGAGACTGACTATTAGTGTATAGAAAGCAGTGAGTGCAAGCGGTCAACTATATGTCAAATGCTGAGTTATGATCCCAGAGGACAAACGCATCTGGACAACCAACTGAACGACACAGACAATTGCCACACCACGCCACTAGGCTGCATGGGTCGAGTAAGTCGGGAGCAAAGTTATCGAGGGATGTAAGCCTGAGTTACTAAATTGGAGAAGGATAGTAATGGGTATTACGCCACCATCGCACTGAATAAAGCGAATGTTATAAACACTAATCTCGAAGTGACGGATAAACAGACGGATGCTTAGATTGATTGAGTAGTGTGTGAATGTTTGGATATACGGACCAATAAATCAATTTCAAGATGGACATATATATGAACCGAAAGATGATAGTCGTGTAATACCACGGTGTCATTCCTCAACACCACAAATACGATCAACTGAACAAGCTCATGTATTTTTTTATGTGAGATTTCTACTAACCTACGTAGATCTTTTGTCGACTGATAGGTCTTAAGAGCAATTTATTTAACATAAAAGTTTATGTAGTAGAAATAGTTCGTTGTGAAAACAAAACACTTCATGAGCACATTTTGTCGAAAAATATCTCTTATGAGATATCAAAAAGTTGATTAATGAGCATTTAATGAAGTAATCTTCCAGAGTGATGAGCTATGCTATAAAAAGAGGAAACAAGAAGAGTAGAAGCGATCTGTTTTGTTAAAATTAAGGTTCGCTTGTATTCTAGTAAACAACACATGACGGTGAAATTCGTTAACGATTTGTCAAAGATGACGGAATACTGAGGGCAGCAGTCGCATTGGTGAAGTGCTTCACATTTTTACGATTTGATAAGACGTCAGTGGCAGTTATAACTAGAAGATCTCGTTAAAAAAACAAGAAAGCTATCAGATATCCTTGCAAATAAAACGAGAATAGATGACAATGACGTTAGCTGACAGGGAACGCCTTCTCATCCATCAACACCGCATTCAACTAGCATACAATTTCTCCATGTTCATTTGTGATACGATTATGTTATTCAAATGTAAGAAATTAGTGATAGATGCTGCTAAAGCGTGCTGATTTAGTGGGACTATTCACTAATACCCCTTCCTCTCCATTAACAGCTTACTACGCTTTATGTCGATTAGGAGGTGTGCCTGCGTGTCGAAGTGCAGTCTACAGCGACTGATGTAGAATCTGAGTTCTTAGATATTTGTGTTAAGAAACACATACGAATAAAGTGTAGTGAGACCTTTGCAACGGTTGATCCCGTAAAATTTTCCTTTGCGATAATTTCGCCGAAAAGTTTAGAAGGGCATCTTTCAAAAAGTACAATGCTCTCCGTGTCCTTTGAGCAAGAACGACACACCCAATAGTTCTCTCTGCGGCTGGTATGAATAAAAATAACTGGTTCCAGTTTGAATTACTAGATGTCATATTTTATTATTCTAAACAACTCGCTATCAGATTTGCTGTGCGGATCCTAGTCTCATAGCTGTCGATTCCATTCCTTATATTCATTATTCCACTCGTCTTCAAACATCTCTTTGGTAGTTTCGATTGCTGCCTGTGAATTTTTTTTTCTTGAATGTCATACTACACTGGCCGAATCGAATTCCCTTGAGTTCTTAAATATAGCTGAGTCAAGGTTTTCCCAGGTGATCACAAGAATGTTAGGGAAGGGATCGCATCTGCATTTTGTTTCCCGATAACTTTCTAGTAACCCGAATTACTCGACCATCCACCTCCTGCCAGATAATTAACAAAACCAAGAATGATTTAGGTGCCTATCCAGTGATCCAAGACAACTAATTAGTTTTTACATTCGAGGTTCGGTGCGCGATGGCAGCTTAATAAAAAACGAAAAAACTTATCGATACTCGTTTATAACTACCGTCTCTGTAAGCTAATGTATATTATATGCTATTTCCACACTAGTTGAACTGTTTACTCTATCTCTTGATGTTACACTTGCAAAATTAAATCCGACCAGACATCAAGAAATTGCAAGACACAAGGGCAATCGTAAGTATTACACTCTAGTGTAATAGTTAGACTTTACAGACGATTCTAATTTACATTAATTGTCGAAGTAAAGCAACAAAATTTCGTGATATAAGAGAAAACATACTCAGAATGAAGGAATCTATCCGGATAAAAAAAACATGAATGAAAAAGAATCTAACCTCTAAGGATCCACGTGTGTTAAATATGATACACGAAGGTTTTGAGGCCCTTTTTGCTGACTAACAGTTCTCTCTCGGACATTCGCTAGTTACTCGAGAACTTAAATTTCTGCAACTTCAATGAATCTTTGATTTCCAGAAAAGTCTTTTTATTGTGTTAGAGCAGCAAAAATAAAATTATGTTTCACACTCAATTTGCTTCATTTGCTCGGATGGGAATTCTATATTGCTCTTCGCTGTAGTTTTACAAGCCATTAGATAGCCCAAATGTCTAGAAATATGGTGATGTGATTAGTTTCTATGAAAGGTTATCATGAAAAAAACGCTGTAAGAGCGAACACAAGATTACATTTCACGCTTAAAAGGATATATGTCAGAGGCATCTTATCGCTACATAAAAAAATAGAATATTACGAATGAACCGCTTATAGAGGTTTTTGTTCTAAAAATCGACTACTTTTCTTGAAATCTTTCATTTTTCAGCTGCAATACTACATCCTTGTTGAAAAGTAATCAAACTTTCAATCTTTATTGTGCATTTGGATCGCATGTCCTTCGAGATCGTAGCTTGAAAGTATATCTTCTATAACTAAACACCTCTGATACAAGTCTATGTGCAGGTAATTGTAGTGTGTAGTTGGGGTAAATGTAGGAAAAGCGCACTTTCATCATTGCTGAAAAGACAATAATTCCCCCATCAGCACTCATTTTAGAGAAAAAAAGGATTTCTATTCTTTCTTGACATTTCAGTGATCATTCGATAGCTTGAGTCTTAAAATTTCCAAAGTTGCATTCTGTTTTTCGAAGGAATTTATATTATGCTGTATTAGTAAAAAGAAGATTTTATTTCATACTCAGGAATTTCTCAGTGACCAGAGCTTTTCCTCATGAAATTGAGCAATTGTTCGATAGCACAATTTCGACATATCTAGTATTGTATTTAGTTTCCTAGGAAAAAAATTCTTGTTGCCCTGTAACACTGGAATTACAGAATTTCATCTTATATGCTGGCACATATAGCTCGCACAGGTATGTGAATGGATTTCGCAACATTGGTATTAAGCCATCGCTTTTCATTAACCTGTCGCTAGCTTGAATCTCGAGAATTTCAATGGTGTGCTTGCCTTATGAAAATGCCCATTGTTTCCTGACTACTCACACTCACTATAACGATTCTTAGATCTTGTATAAAACTAGAGAAAATAAAAACTAAAGATTCTTATTACGATATTCTTTGACAATTCAATACAATTGATTGATTGCCAAATTCAGTACGATTGCATAGTAGACCAGCGCTTTTTCTACATGCGACACACACATCTAAACAAAAAACCTATGAGCGAATAGAGAAAATCGTCTTCTATCAAAATAATACAAGGATTTCGAAAACTTTGCAAAACGGGAAAAAAGCCTCAATCATACAGCGAAAATCGCGGCAATTCGCTGTGCGCGCATCGATTTCTATAGAGACCCCTAAGGGGTTAACGACCTCATTGTATGAAAAAGGAGTTTTTCTCACTTAATCATCCACATCCACACGGATTCCTTGAGCGTCTCTATAAAACAATGTCCATGAATTTTAGTCAAAAAGCAAAAAATTTTTCGTGAAATGGAGCGTTATTTAATACTTCGTTACTACAAGTAGCCAATTCATGATGATCCAGTGAAAATCCAGCAAACTTTTACAGCTAGGTTGTTGACCAAATTCTGTCGGAAGAAAGAAGAATTTTGGAAAGTTTTTCCATTAGAAAAATCAACCCTCTCGAAATAGAAACGACAAGACGGTCTGTTACATCGTTCTCGTCAGTCAACTGATCACAGGATTCGCGGCAGCCCTGAAGAGTCATAGTCGCAGGACAGCAAACATCGCCGCGATCCACAATACAATTGGTCAGTGTCAGTGGATTGAACTCTCAAACGTTCTAGAACGAGTAGTCTGTGAACGCTATACACTCAACCAGTATGCAACATATTAATGTTATCAAAAGAATATAGATTATCAAGCCGCAAACAATGGGACAAAATCATGTCTGTCGAGTAAAACAAAAGGTAAGGCCAATTCAGTGCGTTGCAGAAATTCTCTAGAAGAATTTTATTACGATGCTTAAGTATCATAATTCAGAGAAAATGCAAATATTTTATTGTCTAAAAAACATAAATAAACCTTTCCGAAACTAACATAAGCGAGAAAAGTATGAAATTTTGGATCTAACATATGTAATAGATGAGTGAGTTAAGCTACGTTCAATAAAAGGGCAGTTGAAACACAAAACGTGACAACCCAGAAGACGAAAAGAGAGAGAGAGATAAGAGCATCGAAACATTTGAGACCGGAAGAGCCATAAAATTAGATTTATTGATGAAAATTTCTGGAACTCAATATAAAATTTCAAAACAAAAATAAAGTTTCTTCCAAACTGCCCTTTTCTTTGATTAAAACTTGCACGGAGTTGCTACGTCTCCTTTCCCAAAATTTGATGACTAACGTTTCGGCGACCTCACCTTCGTCAGAACTTAGACGTGGTATATCATACCATGTGTGATTATTTGGTTCATAATTCGTAAGGATCAAGAATCCAATACAGAATAATTTAACAGTCTGTTTGATTGAAAAAACCCCACATTGAAACCTCACCAAGTTTTAATTGAAAAGACGATAGTTTGTAAGAAACTTTGCATTACTTTACTCATGCCGAGATTTAGAGAGAGCAGAGATTTTTGAGTTATTAAAAATATGTATAGTAGAGTTATGTCTAATTGCAAGGGTAATCGGAATTTAGGGTAAAGACAAATTATATCTAGCGTTTTAATCATGTGCTAAACATGAACTGATTATTTTATAAAAGTGTAGATGATGGTGTCGTATTATTTAGTCAGTTCTAATAAACGGCGACAACTATACTATTTCATCTCATGTTTCAAAAAATGATAATTTTCCATCAGTTCTAATCATATCATACACGGCTACCGGAGGCAAAATTCAACGGAAAGCTGCGAAATTATCGAGCTAGACCCAGATTCACCTACTTTTTGTAGTGAAGAGAACGAAGAACAAGCGACTCTGTGTCTACCTTTTCAACTCAAGGATTACCCCTTCCTTAGCGTTTGCTCATGAACCTGGTCGATACGTAAGCAGGATGAAAGATCGGTTGGCGTTAATGAAAGTGCAGTCGAAAAGTCGATGCTTAGAGTATCCCGTATCTCGCTAACGAGGAAAAAGATCCAAAGCTCAAACCTACGTCAACGACCGGAAAACTAAAAAAGATGCCGTTCTACACCCTTATCGAAGATAAGGTGAGGCAGACAGTGATGCGCTTCGACGGCGACCGATAGATGAAAGCGAGGAGGATCCACTAAGTTACCCTTACACGCGTTAGAGAAAAATGAAAGAATTACTGGTGCCTGCCCGAGTCACTCGACGATCATAGGTGCAACAGGTGACACAGGTGATACAGGTGATTTTTTAAGCCACTTTTTAAACTCAAATCGCATGTTTTTCGTGTAATAATTTGAACCTTATTCTTTTCAAAATTTTTCTCCTTAACTGTGGAAAGCGTACTGCCTGTTGTAGCTTGCTAAAATTTTTCTTAACATTTTCTTTTTTTATGCTGAACTTCCTAAATCTAATAAACATTGGTAGGAGAATAATTACTTATTTAGACTAGCACATTGTGTAAATGCTGCCGTGACGTCGTTGAACAAAACAGGCTTTAGTTTCTCCGACCTTTACCACACTAACAAGATCTGAGCGTCAGCCTTTAACACTGGATAGCATAAAGCGATAAAAAACGATAACGGAAGCGCTAATCACTCTCTCAAAAATGCTCCACTTATTCGACACCACTAGGTATCGTAAAGGTGATGGAACACATGTCTCACATAACCCTAGCCTTTCGATCGCCTGAAAATGTTTCAGTTTAATGTTTTTCATTTCCTCGCTAAGTTTGATACCAGTTTGCCTACCATTGATGAATGAGAAAATAGGGTTCTTCTGCCTACTGCGAGTGATTGAGCGTCGACGGACGAAAGTGCATTGTAGGGTACCTTTAACCACTACATTACACACATTACTCTTCTCAGAGCGCTGTAGGGACGAAAATGAGACCACGTTTCACACCCGAAGCCATCACTCTTTCGCGAAGATTCAAATGACCGCGCCAGCGTAATCCTGATGTGGTGCGCGATTTTGGTTAGATTAATTTAAGATTTTTCTACGTTTTGAAAAAAGCTCTAGATAGAACCGATGTATGTGATACTTCAAGATTTCTTCCACGCATTCATAAGCTTTAAATGCATAGGCTTGAATTATTAGAGGGTTTATTTGGTGAAATAAAATGAAGGTGAAATGCCTAGGCCCACAGAATGACACAACTAAGTTTCTTCTACAACTCCAATACGAAAACCTAGGAATCCCCACGAACAGATAAAAATCCCAAATAGATAACAAAATTATGCGCGTTCATGCTACGTGTGCAATGAAATTTTTCACTACTATAATGCGGTAGGAAGGCTTTCCCAAAAAATTAAGAAAACAAGTACACTTTCAAAATCGTCTAGATTTGAGCTCTCCTGGAAGCCTATTGAAACATCTCTTCTCAGCAAAAAGGCACATGCGCCCCCACAGCAAAAAGCACCCTTTCTGAATGGATAAAAACCTGCTTGCTATTTCATTATTATTTCTAAATCTTCTGTTGCGAGGAAAAAAAACCACCTCGATAGTAGTAATGAAGTATCCTTTTGCGCGAGTATTTTTTCTACAAACAGAATTTTGTAAATTTTGTGGTAAGTGTAACAGATAGTTTCTTACTAGCCTTAGAAATATTCTTCAAAAACTTCCTCAGTACAGCGTCGGAACCTGTACATCATTCAAATTACTAACGAGCCTAAACCATTATACATCTTTGCGGTGTCGCTTTGTTTTCAGAGAAAATGAAGCACAAGAGGCGAAAGTTTCGTCCCGACGATTTCGCTCCAGAAAGAGCTCACTAAAGAAATGGTAACTAACACTCTATGTTTGAATCGTTCATCGTATTGCTCACCGATACTGGTCAACATCATTTAGGTGGTCTACAAGATGTCAAGGGGAACGAATCGATGATTTTAAGAAGTAAAACGATTGAGTTAATGATGAAATAGGAATCTCTACGTGCATTTGTCAATTTCCGCTGGTCAAATTCGATAAGTCCTCCTATTTGTAACCCAGATAGTGCAACTGGTCAAGTTCCATGTGTGCCCTCGTGCGGTGCATTACAGAACGAACACTGAACTTAACTTCTTGAATAAAAAATGATGAAAAAATTGAAGTTTCTCCTACAATCAGCAAATATTTAGTTGCTGTTGACAAGATGATAATAATCATCCAACAGTAAGGTGCGGAAATATCGAGATCAAACAAAATTAAAATCAGCCCGGAGAGGAAAAAATTTTTTGTTCGTCTATACATACATGAAAAAAATAGGCTGTCGACGATATAGGCAAAATAGGCTGACTGAGGGCATTCTGTCGCCGTAATGCAACTAACTAGGAATGTTCTTTAGTAATACATGATAGAAAATGTGTAGAATGCCTTCAGAATTTTCCTTAAAAGCGCGTACTTCTTAGCCTTGCTGATGAATGCGGTCGCAATTCCCTTCATCTTCTAGCAAAGCGTGGAATTGATAGCAGATACTCTACTCAGAGATTTTTCTTCCCATCACTCACGTTTTATGCTGCATCATTTTCGTAGGAACAGTGATCACAAATTCCTCATTTTGAAGATCGAGTTATGATCAAAGATGTGAAGAATTCCACAGTCTTCACAAAAACCAATACCACGGCAGACTCTTTTGACTTCGAAGCTATGAGTCAGAAGCCACTTCTTACAATGCAAGGGAAAACATATCAGGTGTCGCCATCTACGAAGCAAACAATCCCTGTGAGCGGCGTGCTTTAGAAAATGTGAACGTAGAAGTTTCTAGACTTCGCTCTTCTTGTGGTGATATCAACGTCTAGGTAAACAAATCAGTGTAATAGGAACAAGTAGAAGTTTCTCACATGTATTTTAATTTGATGAAGAAGAGTTACTCTTCTATGATACGTTAAAAAACCCAAAGGTCGTTTTTGTAAATGCTCATACAAATGCATCCTCACAAACTCTCACACGCATCAATTATCGAAGTCTCTATAAAAGGCTTTTTTATTTAACTGATACACTTGTAAAGCGATCAAGGCGTTATGCAGCTCACGCTCAGCTAATTCTCCTACAGCTCTGCGATATGACAGAAATGAATGAAGACTTCATGATTCCAGATGCGAATCATTAGATTTGACGGAAAAATTAGAGGTGTTATAGGCGACACGAGAGTCACTTATTGTATCGAGTGACACTTAGTGAAATGCAGATAGAGAGTGGAAGTTTAGTACTCTTTCATGCATCTTAACAATGAGACATTTATCACGCAACACTAGCAAGTAACCAAAATGTAGAAAAAAAAGTTATTATATAGGTAATTGAATGAAATTTTTAAAAAACCCTTGGAAGATGACATATCTTAAAATAGTATCTTATTGAAATGAACTGGAAAATACGATTTGCTTTCAATGAACTTCAAGAAACTTGATCATTATCGCGAAATGGAAATAATTTAATGCATTTCCTAGCGAAAAAATGACTTTTTATTTACAAAAATTTGCATTCCTATCTTGAAGTAGATCTTACTAACTTATATCGATGATTATATGTTTTTTTATTACTCTGAGCAGAGATTGGATTTAATACATCCTGACAGCATATTTTAGGCCTTTCACGTGTATTAGCACTATATAAGTGCCATAACAGTCCTCACTGAAGGTTGAAAATATGCTGTTACGATGTATCAAATCTAGAGTGAGATCTACAGAAACAGTCAAACTTAAGGAGTATGAATTAATTCAGACTATTCCTCTGTCCAATCAATACATCTTTACAAACAAATACTTGGTGGAAATAAAATTGTACAAAAAGAATTCGGCTCGGACTCGTCAACACATGTTCATTCTCAAATTCTGTTCAACTTCAAATATATTTTCAAAGAATGACAGATAGATTAGAAAAAGCGAAAGGATTAATGATTCTGAAATCTCGTATGTTGAGTGTAAAAAAGGTGGACACAAAATATGCATTTCATATGAAGATATGACTGTTTGAACATTCTTCAAGCAGAATGGATGAGCTTCTTAAGTGATAATAATGATAACTGTTTGTATTGGGTGCTGAGTAAGAAAGTGACCTACATGTTGAGTATCAAATACAACCATTGTCATACGTAATTGTTACAGTATAGTGACAAAAAGATTACATTGAATAAACCATCACACAAGTGAAAGAAAATGGAATTATTTCCTTATCCGCACTCATTTTTAACCTTTTGAAAACGCATGCTTTCTTCTTGCAGAAAATTTAACAGTCATTGGACAGCATAAATCTCGGAAATTTCAACAGTGTATTCTGTTTACAAAAGCGGCCTCTTACTGTGCTGAGATACTAAAAATAAAGTTGTATTGACACTCATGCATTTTTCGTTGGTAAGAGCTTTTGCCCTAGACTTTCAACAATTACTGAAAAGCTTATATCTCGAAAACGTCAATGATACAAATAAATTTTTAGAAGGATTTCATAGTGCAATGTAGCAGCACAAAGAAATTTGGATTTCATATGCAGCGTGCATTCCTTGCTGATAGCACAGAGCGATTCACATGTGGCGTGCAATTTTTGTGAATTAATTTGGAGTTTTTTTTTCCCATTTCGAAAGAATCCTACATAAAGCAAATGAGTCTGATACGTCAATCTCTCTACACAGTCATATACTTTTCGTGCGTAGGCATAGGTTGCTTAGGCTTAGGCTGCTTATGTTAAGGCTTATTACCAGGTTTACGCCGCAATTCAAAATGAAAATGAAATAAAAGCGAAAACTCTGAGCCCATAAAACGGTAGGAGAAATTTCCTGCACACTTGATTTTGAAATTGTCTGAGTTTATGCGATCGCATAACCATTATGCTGCAAAAGCGCGATGCCTTTGCGCCAATACCCTAAAATACCTTTCACATACTGGGGCCAAGAATGTGCTGCAAGTGCGGAACTCAACCATCATCTGGTTGCTACACGCAATAAAAATTTTGTTTGGAAGTTCATGAATACTGTTGAAATTGTCGAGGTTTAAGCTATCGAATCATTGCTTAAAATCCAAAGTACAAGCGTTGTCCATTGAAAAATGTATGTGATTCTCAAATAAAGCAATTTTTATAATAATAGTAATAAAAATAATAATACTGTTACAGCGCATTAAAAAGGTCACATAGGAAATGAAACGCACCGTCGAAATTCTCGAAATTTATGCTATCGAGTAAGCATTGGAACTTTGAGCCCAGGCAGGGAACGCGTTTTTCTCAAAGTGTTGAAAACTGGTGCGGAACCCGATTCTCGTCTTGCCCAATAACTCCTATATTCTTTGATGATTGAGCCAGTAAGACGAAGATCACGAAGAAATTTAATCGACAAACGCTTTGACGTCTTCGCTTCTTCGGAGCCGATGACTAGGTCGATTGCCCAAAGTTGTTCGTCCTCGTTGTGATCTTCGCCTTCGTTGTCGTCTTCCTAACTCAGCAGCTGTCCTATATATATAAAGCATCGCCGAGTAAAGTTCCTTATTTGAGTGGTACCCATCAAAGTATATCGACAACGAAGATGAAGATCACAAGTTAGACGAACTTTCACGAGCAATGGACTTGAATCATGGGCTTCGAAAAAAGCGAAGTGAATGAATGAACGAGTGTTTGACTCGGATAGAGCAGTTCCGTCAATGCTTTTCATGTTAAGTTCACTAAAGAATGTGCACTACCAAGTGGGTTTACATCATTTGTACGACGTTCAACTCCACTGGATTTGACTCCATAGAACTGCGAAAATCCAATAAAAAGGAAGAACAACTCCTATGGACCTGCCTTTGTTTCATAAGTGCAACTTTTGAAGAAGGCGAAACACTGAAACGTTAGTCTAAACAGCGACTTGTAACAGTCGAGTGTTTGCTTACACATCAAGATATTAATTACGCGCACAAAACATAGAGGAGCATTAGTTTCCAAATATCCAAAAAAGTTTTGCTTCTTTTAAGAGACATAATTAAGGTCATGAACTTCATTATGATTTATTAAGGCTGACCGTTGCTCAGACGTGATAACTTTGGTAATGTGGTGACACATGGATTTCTCGCAATTCCAGTGAAATCCTGCCAAAGCAGCAACATATCAGTTACGTGGAAAATGGGTTGCGAGGTATCATTAACTGATTCACAAAATGACAGTTTGACTAAAGAGTATATAGATTTTATAAATGATAAACTTGCAATGTGATTTGTTAGTAGACATGAATAGGAACCAAGCTCTAAACTGATTGTACAGAAGTCAAGATGCCCTGATAATCGTTCAAACTGATCTAACTAGCTAGCAGTCTCAACCATTTGATATAGGGTATACCGCTGATGTATGACATTAAAATGTTTCCTCTTTTATCCGGTCATTAATGTATAGAGGTTATGAACTGCTTTCTTCATTAATTGTAGGGCAGTGAGTCGAACGCGATAGCCTTTAAATTTCTCCTTTCAATGAATATAGTTTCCAGGAAGCAATGTCTATATCCTAGCACTATCCAGAGAACACTCATTCTGAAAGAAAAGTACAGAACCAAGGCTTTCCTAGTTGTTTTTATAGCCAAAATAAATATTCCATTTATTCGCTTGCTCAAAAGTTACAATTCTACTTTTAAAGTTTTATGCCGCAATGACATGTATTTACTTTGGATCCTCCGTTACAATTACACATTATGCACTATTTTCCTTTGAGACAATACTATTATCAGCTATATATGTTCCGTTAGAGTAAAAACAGGAAAGGAGCAAAATCGCGAGAGTTTTTTGCGCAAATTCATAAAACACATGGCATGAAGCCGTGAATAACGCCGATAATATCAACATCGCTGACGAGAGTCCTTAACAAAATTAGACACAGTGTTGGTCGCAAACATTTCCGTAGTGGCTAAGGACGGTGAGGAGAGAAAGAGAAAGAGAAAGAAACAGAGAGAGAGAATCGGAAACAGGTCTCATCGATTATGGCTACTTGGAAGCATGTTCATTAAATTATATTCACGTTGGTGGAGTTTGTGATCCTATGGAAGAACTAGACGCAGGTGAGAAATTACTTTGAGAACAAGTGTGTGTCCGGTCCATAGTTGTGTAAAGACGAAGAATTGAAAGACTTTACACAGCCAGATATGCATTCTAAGAGGCTCGTAGTGAATTCTCGGGCATGGAGAATAGCAATACCAAATTTGATTTTGGAAATCCCGACGAAATTATTATAAGAGAGAGCCGTATCCAAAGAATTTAAGATGTACACCAAACACTGCAACGTCAGCGACTGGCGTTGATCAAACAAGGTGAATAATTCTATTGCATGACAACGCCCGACAACGGACACACACCGCTAACACTGTGAAAGTTCAGAAAATTAAGAAGAATTGAAATACGAAACTCTTGCTCACTCAGTTTACTCATTACACCTCACGTCAACCAACTACCATCTTGCCCTACCTCCCGAAAACTATTTCTCGCATAAACTTCCAGTAATCAAGTCGCTTCTAGAAAGGCTCTGTTGAGGACACATGGACTTTAAAACTACACTAATTTTATCATACAAGTAAGCAGGGTAGGCAATCATATATAAATATCATTATTTCATATTCGGATCACAAAAGTCTATTGAGCCGAGGTACGTGTACTTGAAATAAAAACAGTGTAAAACTAAAGTATAAAAAATTAGCACGCGTTGTCGGAAAGAATAAAATTTGGGTTCGAATCCCAGCTGACGCAAATGTTTTGCACACCACTCTACATTGTTGGGTTTATTGTAACAACATATCACCTCAATAGTCGGTCAAATAAAATGAATTCTAATAAAAATATGCTAAATGAAAACTTTAAATCAAAGGCGAAAATGCGGCACTGTTTTACTAAATCTCATAAGCTAACTAATTTCGAGGACCAGAGTGACTCCCTGGAATATGTAATCAAAAGGATCAATGAACTCTTCCGGCCTCCCTATTTTTACAATTATATAGGTGCGGCCGTCTCATCGTTAGAGGTGCTCTGCAGCACACACGTGGTCGATGGTTCGACCTCGTCTCCAAGACTCACTAAGCCTTCCATCGCTACGGGTTCGGCAAATTGGTGCGAATTTCGGAACGTTAGGAAGCTCGTTTTCTTGTGCTTCGCACGATATCATCTGCCTACATGACCTTCAGATTGGAACTGTCTAGGAAAGAAATTCGTCTGCTGCTCGACTTTCACTACAAAATGGATGTCAACACTTCTGAGGCTCATCGATAAATCTGCAAATCTGCAAGGCGTATGGTGACAAAATTTGCGATTTTCGCCCAGCTGAGCGTTGGTTCAAAGCATTCCGTCAAGATAGAGACCAACTGACCGACAAGCCAAAAGAGTGACGTAAACGAGAAGTCAATCAAAATTATTCAAAATTGAGGAGGATCTTCATATCTTCTCCAAATCGAGGGATCGCTAGTTTAACCTTCGCGGAATCCTTATGCTGCTGGATCTATGGCTAAATTGTCTTGATGTGAAAGGACACTACTTCGACCATTGATTTCTCTTTTATTTCAGCCTAATTGGTGGACAAAGATATTTTTTCGTGCATTTTGAAAATACGTCAGGACTTTTTTTCTAAGACCCATTAATACAAATAGCATAACAGTTATGTGAATTGAAACGATTATTTGGTTGAAAGGGAAAAGAATTAATTTAGATTAGAATATATGGGCACGGTAGATAGACGACACGTGTACTGTAATGAATTCTCACAATTATTTGATATTTGTAAAGTAAGCTGAAACTTTCACGAAAGTTTCCGATCACAAAATGATTTGAAAAAAAAAATAAAAAGGACAAAGGGACAAAGGCAGAAGAAATGTGCTCTTTTCGTAGCGAGTAACATCCATTTGATACTTAGTTGTTATCTACGAATATAGAGATTATCGTAAAAAGTAGAGTTCGCCTTATGGGAAGTGGCATACCTACACCCGTAACGTCGACAAACAAGATACTTACAATCAAAGACGAACGCGTCGAGACGGTTTCGTCAAGGAGATGATGATTGACGAACTAGGAAGTAGCTAGGCGATGAGGAGATCGCAGCTATGGCGACTAGGAAATATGCAAATTTGGCCTGCCACAATTCTAATGGAAGAGCAGCTAATCAAGCACACATGAAATTGCTTGCGTCCTAAATATGTGCGGTTCTAACGCGGACGTCGCTCACAAAGATCACGATTCTTTCGTTACAGTGATGAGGTCCAAGATTTGTTTTGCTAAGAACGTCTCTTAACGGCAGAACACGTGCTCATCTTTTTCATCACTCAAATAAAATGAAATCACAACTGGAAACTAGTCATTTGTCGCATCACTTTTTTTCATACAATTCTCATTGCGAAATTGCCCAATATCTCGCAGAAAATTTTCATCTTTGCGATGATGCTGAAGGTTCAAGAGATATTCATTTGAATCACAAAGCAGATGGTGCCGATTATCTGTCTGTTTTTCCCTATTGCAATTTCTCTAACATCGAGAAAACCATTCTGGAACAAAGTCATGACTTATTTGATAGACTGATTTTCCCTGTACCACTGAACTGTATTTTGAGCCGAATATTGGTCATGAAGATGAAAATGAATGAGACCCTCAAGACCAAAATTTATTTACTCCATTAATGAACATTACTCTGTAGTTTTTAGACCACATGCTTAACCTTTGTACCACTCAAGTTTATGCAGCATTGAAACAATTGACGCATTTATATTTATTTGAATTCAAACAAGCTCGCTATGCGCTGCATCGAGTGCCCTAATGAACGGTCTGTAGGCTTCACTAGTAAATCACAAAATGAATTTCTCCAAAGAAAACCTTCGCACATTTAATTACCTCTAGTATCCACCGGAAAATTTCTATGATTGTGAAACTGGTTGTAGCAACAACCAAAAAATCTAATTTAACACTAACGGTGAGTCACGTGTCCCTTTCAGCTCGATCTTTTTGCAGACCTCGCTTGAAGAATTAATTTCCATGAAGGTTACTCAGGTACTTCAAATCTGTTCGGGTTTCGATTTCCAGTAATCAAAATATTCTATCCACAGCTTTAACCGATTTTCTCCTCTTCTTACAGAAGATTGAAACTCTCGCTCTATCCTAGCTCTGATTACTGATTTCCTACTAGTTGTTCTATTAATATCTAACAATCTAACTGCACCTGTGTGAATAGCTAATGTCTGTATGTAAGCAGTACTGTTTTATTTCGTGTTATCTTTCGCATTATTGTATCATTCACTTTGTTCTGTTACGAATCGGGTTACTGCCAGAAGGCCGTGATATGCTGAAGAATGTTCCGGTAGCTTAAGCACACACGTGGGTACGGCCGTAACACTATCGCTCGTTATCTAAATGAAAATGGGTAATCGCAAAGTGATGTCTCAGTGCACTCAAGCTTTGATCGACCACCTCACACTGTAAAGTCGATTCGCCATTTTTTATGAAAATCAGGCTGGATCACGGTTCCACATTCACCTTATAGCCCTAATATTGCTCCATCGGATAATCACCTGTTCCACGCTCTAAAACAGCACCTGCGGAAGAAAAAAATTGAAAACCACAACCAGTTCAAAATTATATTGTTGATTGATCAGAAAGAGGCGAACTACGAAAGAAATTATGGGGCAACTCAATAGTGGCGAAGAAAAGAAGACTGGGAGTAGCGGAATGGTTAGCGATGCTGGCCATTACTAAGTAAGGTTCTGGTCAAACGCTTTTCCCTTACGCTGTCCTGCAGTCATGTGGAACGTTGTACCAGCGCTGTCTTGAGATTTACAAGAAGATTCGGCTTGACGAGTTTTCTAAGACGTTCATAAGAGAGGCAAAATCTCCAAGCAGCGCGGAAACAATCAAAATCTTAAGAGATTTCTAGAATGATGAATACAAGGAGACGAAATGAAGGCAAGAAATACCGGAATTTCATTATGAAATGTGAAGGCGGGTGATGTAGAAAGAATGGCTGAGTAAGGTGGACTGGAAATTTCGTACTCACTGGCACTGTGATCACAGTTTGCAATCAACAAATCTTCCTGTTTCAACAACCGTATATAATCCACATGCTAAGTCCAACATCGCTAACCACTACTCATTAACGACTATTTGGACAATTTGGGGGCATTCGAATGTAGGGAATGAGTACGTATTACGTCGTGTAAGGCACTGCCGTAGATCATTTCTAACGTACATGAACATCTATAAGTAGGATTGGATTTACTTGTATATGATAAGAAGCACTATTATCTGTGAGTTGAGTATAGGATAAGTGTAATTTAATTTATAATCTGGAACTCTATCCCAAAAATTGAACCTTTCTGTTGCAATTTCTCTCATGTGCTAATGGCGAAGTCGCACAAATAAAAACCTCTGAGGTAGGAATCACTTCTTCGTGATGTATTCTGAGAACATCTTCAATAGTATGGAAGGGAATCGAATATCACGTAATCTGCTGAAAGGAAAACCAGACAGGATCGCTGAGAACTTGAGTTCACTGTGAGTGTCACAAAGGTGATGTTTCGCCCTCCAAAAATTGGGCGCGTCCAATGGACTTCTATGCGACAGCGATCGTGCTGTGCGAAATCGTGTCACGTACCGGGTTTCTGATAAAAATTTTCTTGATAAATTAGAAGTACAATAAATGATGTTTTCTGCAGAATCTACGTCGAGAAAACTTGTTATTTCAATCAGTTCATTGGAATTTCTCCATGAACTTCCTAACTGTAAACAATTTATATGTTGACACCTTGAACGCCACGACTTTTTTGTTTTCCAGTTGATGATCTTGCCTTTAAATGTTTCGTTAGCAGATAGCATCAAAAGCTGAGTGTGCTTAACAACATTTAACGTGTAATTTCCTAATTTACTCAGCTTTCAACAATCTTTCACACCGAGTCCTACAGTGCAGTGCTAATTTGAAAAGCTCTTCATGACTCATGCGATTTTAGTATCATAAAAACGCTGCTAAGAACGAATACGATCACGTGACTCTTTCGGCTACAGTATCCAGCACTAACGATTGTCATGCAGGAACGTTTTAGTGACCTTTACCTTGATCACTTGCTGACCTTATGATCGTCGAGTACTCAAGCGAGCACCAGTGAAACTTCCATTTTTCCTATTTCAAGAGTTCTCCAATGACTTTTCTATGCTCCAGAAACTTGCTGAACATCAGATCTCTTCTCTGAGCTTTTTGTGAAAAAATTGGACTATCGGGTCATTAGTCTACCTGTGATGCATTTGATAAACCGAGAAATCCAGTCGGTAACAACTCTCATCTATTGGTTGGCACTGAAGCGCATCACGTATCTGGCTCACCTTATCTTCGATAACCTAGTGTGTAACGGCATCCTTGACTTTCCATTGTTGAAGTAGGTTAGAACTTTGGATCGTTGCTTTTATTTTCAAAATACGAACTTCCTAGCATTAGCTTCTCGACTGCTCTCTCAATGATGCCAAATGATCTCTCATCCTGCTTGCATAGCGACAATATATCTGCTGCATACGTTAGGATAGGAATAACTGTTGAGTTGAAAAGGTGGATACAGAGTCGGATATTCCTTGTTCACTGCTTCCTCAGTGCTCCTAAGCACTCCCAAGTCGTCCGTCATTTCCTCCTACTCAACTCCGGAGTTCGGTCGTCCATCAGGTTGACTTACCGACTTAAATAGACGTAAGTGGATCGTCGGAAATAATCATTCCGTTGAGCATTAATGTTGCAGTTGAAACCCATCCGTTCCACGTAAACTTCTTTTTCGTCAAATATAGTCGGAAACCAATTTTTCACGAGCGCTGTCAAAATGAGTCATCATTTGTCTGCCAAGTTGATGCTTGCTGCTAAAAAAGTCTCATCAGCAAGAAAGTTATTTTCGACCCGTCGACTCTATCTTCCAGGGCGTTCCATTCTAATATTCGTTGAAGGGCGCTGAATTTCAAGTCTTTGGATTTTGTACAACTCATCTGTAGAACGAATACGGCTCTATCAGAATATGATGACGCTGGATTTTTTATGGCAAAAAATACTACCATTAAGTGGGCAAATGCTTAGGTGCGGTAGTGGAGGGATGTCTGCTTCCATGTTCCCACTTCATCAGCAACACTATGATATGAAGTTTCTTCAGCAGCAGCACCCTCACTTTTCCATGTAAACTGGTCTGCGCAATGTCCTTTTCGATTCTTACGCATAAACTGCACCTTTTTAGAGGTATTGGTTGGCATTATATCTGCGCTGGATAAGCTTCCGATTCAGTGCAAAAAATGGACTCAAAACTAAGTGTGGCAAATAAAGCACTGAAAGAGCGCTTAGGTTGTAATGTACCATTTCTAGCTTCCTCTCATGCGTATGTAATTCAGCCAATTCATTTCTTGAATTATCCGCTCATGAAGTATTGAACGAAATGTGCACATGAGACAAATTTCTAATAGATCCTTTCATTATTATATGAGCCAACTTGTCATGTGGTCTGGTAAGGGCTCTTGTACAGCCCGATACACGTGTTTCGTCTTTACAGACTCGTCAGTCAGGCAGAACCCGTCGTCTTTCGACATTTTTATAGTCAATTCTCTCGGGAGCTCTGCTCCCTTACATAGAGTTATCGAAGACGAACGTTTTACACTCTATGTCAAGCAAAATTTCACCTAACACAGACAAAATTTTTACTTTTTTTTACTAAACACATGCCACTTAATTTCATGAAAAAGCATGATTTTGGTGCAATTTTTCACGCACTACTTTAGCATTCAAAAGTTCGACTTTCAAGATAAGTTTTCTCCATTTTCATATACTTTAGCATTTACAACAGTGCAGCCAGTAAGAGTCCACGGGTGAATTCCTAATTAGGTCTCAGAAAAACCTTATTATTTCCACGGGAATCGCTACTATGTGCTACTACAGGAGAGTACATGCTTTCTTACAGGACCTGTCATCACATCTTACTGTGTCGATTCCAGCACTTGTAGTACTCGATTTGTTTCCTTAGCATCCTTCACAAAGGTCACCAAACATTTCATGTGCTGTATCGGTTGCTGCTTGAGGATTTTGTCTTCTTCATAAATGCGCAGAATACTGGTCGGGTTAATCTCCTTGCAATCGCGGAGGAACGCGAGTAAACTTTTTCTACAAAGCGTTCGTTAATTAATGGAAAGTGTTGGATGAGGTCGATTCAGCATCTTGCTTTCTGATGGCCTGCCTCATTAGCCAATCGGCCACCATCCCTATCCTCAAAGTACGTGTGCTTGCAAATAAGTAGCTATAGCTTTCATTAGAAGTTTTGATCGAAAGTCCAACACAAGACTATGTGCTTCTCGGTTCATTAAAACACTTGGTAGGTTAATAGTTCTAGAACTGTTCACTACCCAAACCTATTTACAAAAATACTGAGTAAAATAAAGGTAGAGTACTAGTCGCTATTGATGTTGAAGATGTCAGATGTGAAAGTTGCGAGTGTTTAGTTAAACTGTGATAGAATCGGTATCCACCTGACAGTGGAATGTAGAGTTCTTTCGTCATAACGGAACAAATGAATATTTGATTTCACTCGCTGTACAAGAATTCTACATAGGAGTGTTAATAAGCATTCGAAAGCTTGAATCTCTGGCTGGAGCCGTACGTCGCCTGTTTTCAGAAGGGCCCTTTCTGTGACATTCAATATAAAATTATGTTCTCCATCGACCGCGCAATTCAGTCATTATTTCGCTGAAAGCATGAGAAACACATGAACGTGAAGAGAAAGATTTTTAGTATCAGAGTCAACGCCTGATTAGGAGCTTCGAGAAACAATTCCTAATTGAACAAAAAGGAATCGTATTTTCCCATGGCCCGCGGAAAGGCCAATGGATCCACTGGCCTATTGAATCGCTCTGCGACCCTCCCCCGTAGAGAGGTTGAAACCCTTGTCTGCTTATGTGATTTTGGTCTTATTTGCCCTGCTGCGCTGCGGAAAAACGGCCTTTCCAGATGTTATCGAATGATTGCTAAAAGTCTAAAAAAAGAACTCCGTCTGGCGACGAATATGCGCATGTGAAAGATAAATTTATTTTGAACTTTGCAGCGTGAAAAAAGCGTCTTTCCAAAAACAGTTTACGCACTGTTTTAGCCAGAGTAAAAGCTTTCGAGAGATTTCTAGCACTCCTATTAGTAATTCTTTTATAGAGAATGAGGTCGAATATTCATTTGTCCCATGTAGGCGAAAAGAACCGAATTTAACTTATATCATTGCATAAATTTCACCTGCTGCCCATCGTCACATTATAAACGAGGGATACCTGACCTTTTCATAAACATAAAATAATTAATAGTCCATATGCTTACTTTGACATATTCTGCGCACGACTATTATTTTATGAATTAAGTGAATTAGGTTGATCATTTGTGTTGACAAGGCTGCAATAGAATGCCCGATAATATTCACAATGAATCAATGCTAATCAGTTTTTCTTCTTTATTCTTTGTCAGTCATACTGACATTTGCGTTTTTCGAATTATATGAGAATCACAAAAAAAGGGAGCTTCTTATCTTTCACCGCTGAAAGCTCTTTGAGAACTCAGGTCAGATAATAGACTCGCCCTTGATTCGACCTTATAATCGTCATCACATAATATATTACATATAGAATGAGGAAAACAGGTACATAAACAATTCCTTATCACAGTTATCTATCAAGTGTTAACTTTCAGCCATTCATAAACGTGCTCGTACACAATGAGCATCACTGCACCACCTAAAAGAAACGCTTTATGTCATAAATATTGACAAATGACGTGTCAGACGTTTCACATTCAAAATATCAGCTTAAGAAATCAGACGCCCTACACTCAGCTTAATAATGAGCGTGAAGAGATATGTGGTTCTAAAATCCGACTTAATAACCCAGAAAAGATGTAGAGAGCGGTTTCTTAGGGTATGAGCCTATGTAAACCCATTGCAGTGTAGACGTTGTACAGAAAAAAAAATGTAGTAATGTCGTAACAAAACTATTCAGACCTGTTTCTTTTCGAGCGTTTTCTCAAGACCACAGCCCAATTTTCATTATGCCAGATAATCATTTTTGAGCCACGCATATCATGTGGCCTGTTATGAGGGCCGACTTATTGAGCCGGATACATGTGTTTCAACCTTGGCGGTCTCATCAGTCAGGCGGTGCTCTTCTCGTCTTTTGCCAATCCTCTCGAGGCGCTCAGTCCCCTATACTAAGAGTAGGCGACGAAGAACATTTTACAATCTGTGTCCGTGAAATTATCACCGAACACACATTGTTGCACTCTCGATGCCTTGGCTGGTATCATTAGTGTAATGATAAAAGGAAAGGTATGATGTACTTTCGACACCAGCCAAGAACAATCGAGTGGACAATACTGCGTGTTCGGTGATAATTTCACCGGACATAAAGTGCAAAATGTTCGTCGTCGCCTACTCTTAGTATAGGAGACTGAGCGCCTCGAGAGGATTGGCAAAAGACGAAAAGAGCACCGCTCGACCGATGAGACCTTGAAGGTTGAAACACGTCTATCGTGCTCTATAAGTCAGCCCTTGTAAAAGACCACATGACATGCGTGGCTCCAAAATGATTACCTGGCATATTTTGATTCGTTTTTGAGAAATGTTCTATCGCAGTGGAATATAAGATTGCCGCATCTGTCATTTATCTCATAAAGTAAAGGTAATCGTTCTTCAGAGCAATGAAGCTTATCCAGTATGAAAAAGCGCTTTTATATTTCCCAATAAAGAGATTCATTTAATGGATGATCTTTGGTGCTTTATCTCATCTAGACTAAACTAATTTAACTGCATAATAACAGTATATTTCCAAAATAGGTTTTAAAGAAAAATAGTGACAAGAAAATCTAACCTGGACCAAGGCGCATTACTTTGGGAAGGAGGCCTTTGTAGAGTGCACCAAATCTAAATAGGAGCGTACATTATGTCATAATAGAAATATATGGTTTAAAAACATATTACCCTTCTTCTCTGTAGATAAGCCGGATCGTTTGCACTGCGCCACTATATTTAACGATTTTAGGATCTGGTTGAGGCCCTAGAAATTCTTCAACAACTCTAAGAAAGAAACAGGTTGTCGAAATTCCAAAAGTGTAGCTTGTGCTGCGTCTCACCCTGAATTCGTGACTTGGCCACATCGAAAGGAATATTGCCAATTGAAGCTAATGATCCAGCAGCAAATCCAAGAACGATACGACCTACGAGATTTTGGGTAGGATTCTCCTGAAGGCATCCATGTAATTTAAGTTTTCGACACACAACAGCTGTCAATATTGGCACATAGGAAGATTAGAGATAAGGCGATAGGCAGTGGTCAGTTAGATGAAAAAAAGACATGCATTTGACTCTATTCGTAAGATCTCAGAGGTGACCGGATGCACGATTAGGCCACAGAGGATTGCGGATGCATACAGCTGCATTGATTCAGTGCGAAGAACTTTGAAAACAATCGGTCAATCGGAATGCATAAAAGGCTCAATGAGTCTAGGCTGAATCCAACCAGCAACTGACCTAATGTGTAACGCAGAGAACCCACAGGCCTCTACATGTGGCCCTTTGAAAACTGAAAAGTAGATAAAAATTCTTCACTTTGAGTGTTTTCTTTAGACCACGCTCAAAATTCAACAGATCTCTTCATTGTTATTTGAGCCAACATGTCATGTGGTCTGCTAAGGGCTCTTGTACAGCCGGATACACGTGTTTCGTCCTTACAAACTCATTAGTCGGGCAGAACTTGTCGTCTTTCAATCTTTCTACTAGCCAATTCTTTCGGGAGCGCGCTCTCCCTACAGAGAGGTTTTCGAAGACGAACGATTTACACTGTATGTCAAATGAAAATATCACCGAACTTACAGTGTTTTACGCTTTTACGCTGCCTTTGGCTGGTATTCTTATCATATTATACCTTTATTTCGAGTGTTTTCGTAAGACCACTCCCAAAGAGCAATCGAGTGTGAAACACTGTAAGTTCGCTGATATTTTCACTTGACATACAGTGTAAATCGTTCGTCTTCGATAACTCTCTGTAGGGAGAGTAGGCTCCCGAGAGGATTAGCTAGTAAACAGATTAAAAGACGACGGGTTCTGCCCGACTGATGAGTCTGTAAGGACGAAACACGTGCATCGAGCTGTACAAGAACCCTTACCAGGCCACATGACGTGTTGGCTCAAATAATAATGAAGAGGTAAAAAAATGGTGGTTTGCATTAAATGTGATAGCTATACGTCGTAATACCAAGGCCTTTGAGAAAGAACATTACGACAGGCTCTTCAAATTGGAATCACAAAATTTAAGATGAAAGTTTGTGTTTAACACGTAATGGAGTTGAAAATCTGTTTGACGCCCTATGCATCATTTTTTGAAATATTTCGGTTTGATTTTCCTCCAAAGCGTCTCATTTTATTTTATAATTCGTTCAGAACAAATTCTTAGGAAGATCATTAGAATAAAATCAACATTAACGGCTTTTTCATACAATCTCAAAGGTCAACATGAAGCTATAGAAGTTCCCTAGAAACCGCTTGCAAAGCGGATGCAGTGATACTGCTCATAGCCATGGAACTCTTGGCGAGCTCAGGGTAGAAGATTACAATAGACTTCTAGTGATTTACAACACTGAAAAGGGTAGTCGGGGTGAATATGATTGAAGAATACGTCATTTTAAGTCGATCCATGCTCAAAGAATTATGTGCTTGCGAAAAAGCCAAACTTTACAAAAAAAAACGAAAGCTTTATTACAGCTGTAGGGCGAGGTCAGTGCACTCCATCGGCAAGAACCGTCCTTCATATAAGTTCCCACTCGATGCGACTGCGAAAATCCTATTGCGAGAAGCGACACTTTTGTGAACAAATATATGTCCATTGATGTAGAGCAATGTGCCCCGACTACCCGCGCCAGGCCGTTGACAACTGACGGCTGACAGATAGGTGCGCTGAAGCGTAGAAAGAGTGATGTGCAAAAATGGGCGTCAGTAGTGTAACGGATTAAGCACGCATTCCCGGAAAGAATGAAGTGCGGGTTCTAGTCCCGCCTGACGCGAAAGATTTGCACATTGCTCTACATCAATGGGCATATATTTGAAACATCATACCACCGCTATAAGCGGTTAAATAAAACGAATATCATTTGAACTTTTGTGAACACTTGATCATTACTTCCTCAAGAAGTTGATTATGCAGATAGAGATTTAGAGGCCAAATAGAGATTTATATCGATGGTGTGCTCAGTGAGAAACGGATACGATGATTATTCATGCCGAATATGGATGAAAATTTATAAGGAAAAAAACTTAAAAAGAGTAAAAACTTGATAAATTGGCGTTGCCTGGATTAAGAAACAAAACACTAGTTTTTATCCAGTACTTTCTGCCCTATTGAGTCGATTCGCAAGAAAAATCGATCTCCTTCGTAGAATTGAATAGATGATGCGTAAAAAGCTTGTGCAATATCATTCTTTTCGTTTCGAGTGTTTCTTGAGACCTCGCCCGAAACAATATAACCTGATAGCATAATCTGAGCCTTTCATTAGATCTGTTATGGCACTTATACAGTAAAATACACGCGCTTCGGCCTTCCAGCCTCGTCACTTGCACGGTGCCTTTCGGTTCAGTTAGTTCAGCAGGGAGATATCCCCTGTATTTAGGAGCCGACACCAAAACGCTTTACACGCGCTGTTAAGTGATAAAACTACCGAACGGGCAGTGTTGTACACTCGATCGCTCTTGGCTGCGGAATTGACTGAACCGAAAGGCACTGAGCAACTGACGAGACTGGAAGGCCAAAACACGTGTACTGCACTTATGAGTGCCACAGGTCTCATGAAAGACCTTGTGCAGTAGTTAGAATGACACAAAACGACGAAGCAGTTTTCCAAGCTGAATTCTATCAAAAAATGTTGAAACCCTATTTAGGAGTTCTGACAACAGTTGCAACCTGACTGAACTAGTCGAAAAAATCAGAATATTCCCTACGATAATCCACGCCTGTGGGTGTTAGATGTCACGACTGGAAGTGTGCTCAAGAGCTGACTGAATTTAAGCACAATAATCACTCATGCAGAGCTCAGATCCCTTTCTTCATCGTTTTATCTGATATAGAAACGTCTGCGCTTATTCTCTCGGTTAATGATTGAACAGCTCTCTTTGAAGAAACTTGGTGCATACCTTTGCACTGGGAACTATGCTCTTTATGTTATGGTAGAGTCCGAAGTAGATCATATTCCATACACCATGGCGGCCCAGTGTAGCAGTTAAGCCTGAAAAGAATAACAGTTCTGTCAATTGAAGCTTTTACTGCTCGAATAACATTCACGAATAAGTAACACAAATTTTCCAGACATTTCAGCAAGATAGATCAAACAGCTCTAAGCTTACAAAAATTTCAATCTTAAGCATCTTCGAGATCTGCGCAGCGTATGAACTGACAAGCAAGTTCAAAAAAGCATGTGCAGATGGCTTTTGAATAGATAATGTTCACCATGAATTTGCCATGTGCACACATAAAATGAAATGAAGGAATTCAAGAAAATTGGATAAGATTTTCTCTGATATTGAAAATGTGCTTATACTTGACCTGATATCTTACTACTCAGTCAGAGCCGTACACTTTATCTGCAGTTTCTTTCGAAGCGGAGCAAAATCTAAATTCTATGACAAAATCGCACTACACATGTGAGCCGCGCCAGCGCGTTCAACCGGTCGCGTATTGAGCCACGACCACACACTTACACTAGCAGACAAGCAATTGCGCGGCACATATGGAACTTAATCTTAATTTCACTGCCACACTGCATTTGCACAGTTTTTCAGAAAATAAGCACAACGTTGGAATCGCCGAAACATATGCTATTGAACAGTGACGTATAATTTAAAGAAAGAGCTCTGTCCTACGAGATACACTCATGCGTGAAAGACATAACTTTTCCTTTTACCAAAGCGCTGTAAAAAGGCTTTTTCCAAAAAAAAACGAGACAGTTTCCTCAGATTCAAGATTTCGAATAATTATTAGCATTCTTATGAGAAGTTCTTGTCCAGCGAAAAGTCGTTTCTTTATTTGATACCGTTTAACAGAAAATAATCGAAAAACTCTTGACAGGCTTCTTCAAGTTTATTAAGTGATTCAAATCGATGGCCATTCAAAAGGTGCTGCATAGACTGAAAGAGGTTATAATCGAATGGAGAAACCTCTGGATTGTAGGCGGGGTGCGGGAGAATTCGATGCCGCCCGACTCTTCAAACTTGTCCTTGATCTTCGTGGCCGTATTTTCATAACTATCAGCACCACGACTTTCTCATCGTTGTGCAAGATTGCGGATCTGTTGAAAGTACCACTCCGGCTCCTTTGGATCGGAAAACTCTTGACATGCTCCTTCAAATTCATCAAGTGACTCACATAGACGGCCATTTAAAGAGTGTTGCATAGGTTGAAAGAGGCCATGATCGGATGCAGAAAGCTCTGGAGTGCAGGAGGGGCAAAATTAGTTATTAAAGAAAAATATATTACAGCCACATTGAATTTTGAATATTTTGAATTATTACAGCCATATTGAATTTTGAGAGAGCAAAAACAATTTGTTCTCTCAACAGCAAGCGTATTTCAGTTTGCAGTGAACCGTGCAGTATGGAGTAAAAACCATTGGAAAATAGATTCCTTTGTCAAGGATGGAAGTTCATTGATTTCACCAAAGGAATTGTTGCTTTTCGGACTCCACTAATCGTGCACCCATTACACTTCTTGTTGGGAGGGTCACTATATAGATCAAATCCAGATGCCCAGATTGATAGAAACTCATAAGTTTTCTATAGAAACAATAGTCAAGTTTACAAAAGGTTCATTTTTGTAAAATAAAACAATATTTCAGAAATATATATATATCAGATGAGGGGTATAGGAAGTCTTTCTTGTAAAGTTACAATTCACTGAGCACCTTAATCACCGAAAATAGTCAAAAAAATGCATAAACAAGTTGTTCAAATGCAAACGCAGCTAAAATCAATCTACCTCTATACAATCCATTTCTGCCCATGCCATGTGACTTTATGATTTCACGTGCCATCGTAGCAGCTGATTTTTGCTAAAACAAAAGATTTAGATACTATATAATTTCTAAGTATATAGAATTTACGGAAATCATACCTCCATCAAGGAAATTCCCCGTTCAGCTTGCAGCCTTACTTTTACGACTTCAAACGGAGTTATCACAATAGCTTCTGTGAATCCGCAAAATAATCCAGCCATTGACAATGACTGAAAATCACTGAACACACTCCTTAGGCGAATTTCTTAACATATTGACCGAAGTTTCGTCTATAAAAACCATACATTTTCCAGCGTTCAATTTCGCTGCACAGAATGTTCTCCTGTAAAGCTTCTAATCAATCGTTAGTTTGACTCATACAGATGTTTCCACGAGGTTATTTTCCCTTTTTTGGTGCGAGATGTGTTCAAAATAACAAAGTGGCAAACTATGGAGACTAGTTTTCCTAGAATAGCTGCAGTTTTACTTCTATATTTCGAAAGATATTGATTGATTGAAAAAAGTCCACAAGACTTCTGTGCACAAAAACAACCACTACAAAAAAATGAGCCTTCTATAAAAGCCTCACTTCTTTCCAATCGGTGCAAAATTTTAATACCACAACCATAAGAGATCTTTCGCAGAGCATCTTGCATTAAATAAATGCATGTACAAACACATGTATATATATATATATATATATATATCTATATATACATGTATATCTACGTATAAAACACACAAATGTACATGCATATATATATAAATATAAATATAAATATATATATATATATATATATATATATATATACATTTCATCTTATCCGGGGACGCGTGCTTTAACCACTACCCCACCGAGGCACGAACAAGCGGTAAGTTGACCACGTGTTCTAGTGTTATCCTGTCAGAACTAGGTGTTGTTAAATTGTTTTAATTATTATTTGAGCTAACATGTCATGTTGTTTGGTAAGGGCTTTTTCACAGCCCGATACACGTAATTCGTCCTTTCAGACTCGTCAGTAGGGCAGAACTGGTCGTCTTTCGATCTTTTTATTAGTCAATTACCTCGGGAGCCTGCTCTCCCTGCACGAGATATCGAAGGCGAACGTTTTACACTTTGTGTCAAGTGAAACTTTTACCTAACACAGAGTGTTGTGCACTCGATTGCTCTTTGGCTAATATTTTCATCACATTATACCTTTTTTTTCCAACCTTTCGGTTAAACTTTGTGCCTCAGTGATGCAGTGGCAGAGCACGCGTCCCGGAATAGGATGAAACGTGGGTTCGATTCCCGCCTGAGGCCGCGTTTTAAAAGAGCGCATGTGGCGCAGTGGTTAGAGGTGCTCTGCGTGGCACACGAGGTCAATGGTTCGATCTCGCGCCCATGGTTTACCAAACGATCCATCCCTCCGGGGTCGGTAAATTGGTAGCAGACTGGTCTCAGACTTGTCTGGGAGGATAAGCAGCACTGACTCGGTTCAGCGGGAGGCCTGCGCGAGTCATTGTAAAGGCCAGATATGCATTCAATCACCTCAAACGAAGTTAAAAATTGAAGTCGAATGCATGGCGCATCCCTCAGGGATTGATCAACGCCGAGAGCTTTATCCTTTTATCCTTTATATACATATATATATATATATATATATATAACCTCACTTTTTACAGTGGTTTGTTGTGGTGCACAGAAGTTTTTCCTCACATTTGTAACAATTCCCAAGACCGACTGTCTTTTAACCTCGGCATGCTTCAATAATTCTTAATTTTCTTCTTTAAGCCAAAAACCAGGTGTTACATCAATCTTTACTCAACAGCTGACGTTACGGCAGTTCGCCTTCTTCAGAGGCTGGAAAAGTCAAGTTATCCGCAATTCAATCGGTCAGACACTTCCAATACTCCATTACCTCTTACATTTGTTATAGTTGATCGATAGCGTGTGAGATATAGATTTGAAACCCCAACAGCGGCAGAGTTATTTGTCCTCTCAATACTATTTACTTGATTTTTTGTACCAAGCCTCATTATCAAAAAGAATAAAATAAACATGATACATTTTCTGAACAATTGAGTAGAAAATTGCTAGGAATATATCTTTTCAAAAACGACACATACCATAGCATCTGCATATTTTGAACCAACGAGGGTTATAAGAACTCGAAGAAGAATTTTTTGCACCAATATAAACCATCGGAAAAAGTAAGGCTCCAATAATATCCTCTTTGTTGTTGATGTGATAACTCTTTCGGAACCAAGCCTTTTCCGTAAGAAAAAGCTACTATATGGGTAGCCTTTCATTAAAAGTTTAGTAAACATTCGATGGCACAAATTTTGATGATTATAAAAATGAATATGTATCCTTAAATGGTCTTCATAGGATGGTGCAAGAGTAAAAACAAAATTACACTCCACGTTTGAGGGCTTTCACGGAGATCTAACATATGAGATTGAATCATTAAGATTTTTTCTATCAAGTGGTCACTCAATTGTCATGAAAAATCTGGTAAAAAGCTAAACACGGACACCAGCTTTGCAAACAATGAACGCCAAAGGCAAAACGTACTTCTCACTTCGCCGTCACTACAGAGAAATGTAAAGGTCGTTTCAGAAATCAAACCGATTGATGAAATCATCGTTTCTCAAGCTGTCGCACGGTTACTCAAAGCTTTGGTGAAAGAACTCTGCTTGGAGAAAAAGCCCAGCAAACACGAGTACATAGCACACTGTTGTGATTTTCTTTTCGTTGCTACATCACACAATTAAAGTCTTTTCAGAAGCCAGGCTGAACGTTAGACTCACAATTTTTCCAGCTATCGAACATCTACTAGGAGTCGTGAAAGATCTGTGTCTGATGAGAGCATCGCGAAAAGACCAGTGTACCAATTGGTACACTTGGTTCCGAAAGAGTCAAGCGAATTTGTTGAGTTGTCCTATTTTTACTTTTATACACTTTTTTTTTAATTGTTATTTGTCAAAAATAATCACCTAGTCAACAAATAAAATCATCATCATAATCAGAAATATACGACCATTTGCTGGGCAAAGACAGGATGTCATTTCTTCAGAAAAAGCGAGACTGGCGATCAAAGAAGTCAAGGAAGTCACTTTTAGCTTGTAGTCTATAAATTTTTCTCCCGTAGCTGCTGTTTCAGGGCGCAGAAGAGACAATAATTTGATGGAGCAATATCAGGGCTATATGGTGGATGTAGTATGGTGGTGCAGCCGAATTTTTCCAAAATTTTGGCGAGTCGACTTTAGAATGCAAGGTGGAGCGGGGAAGGGCGACACTGAGTCGTTTCGGACGCTTCTCTCGCTCGCACTGCTGCGGCCAGTCGCTCTCCGTAGAACTCGGCACTGATTATCTGCTTGTTATCAAACAATTCATGAAACATCATTCCCTGCTTATCCTTAAAACTGAGAGCATAATCTTTCCAGCAGTGAACATGGGCTATGCTTAGTTTTCGTTGAGCCGACGGATCTCTACCTCGAAGCAGCCAGTAGGCGTGGCGCATGTCGTTCCCATAGTAGAACCAAGACTCATACCCAGTAATGATTGATTTGACAAAGTCCTGCTTGTGCGGTCTCAGTAGAAAACTTTCGCAGATGCTCACGCGTGCAGCGCGATCGTAGTTAGTCAATGCATTAGGTGCCCATCAAGACATCAGTTAGCGATAGCCCATTTCGCCCAGTGGCGAGCGTTGTTACTATGGCCGTATCCAAGCGTCCGCTCCAAATGTACTAGCAACCAGATACACTACCAGCTCATGGCGCACAGAGTCTTTGTCAGAGGTGACTAGCCGTCGAGAGTGACGTTGACTTCTACAGCTCGCATCACCTTCGTCGATTGAGCCATCAGCTCACGATCCGATCGCTAGTAGCGCCTGGCCCAAGGACATTGTTAATCTTCTCGACCCTCTTCTTTTCAGTGGTCTCCAACTTCTATTCGTAAAGCATAATCGAGTAACTAGCGCTGATCCATTTTGATTCTCAGGTAATTAACCTGCATCGCGTACTCTTTAATACGATCTGGGCTGAAGTTACTAGAACATTCTTTGACATATCACAGCTTCTAAGCAATAACCCGATTTCAGACAGAAAAAAAAGTGATCGAAACAAATAGTGCGAAAGTGATAATGAGACAAGACGATATATAACCGAAAATCGTGATAGTTGCTTATATCGCGTATGAAATGGAAATCTATACTCACTATTGCTGGAGAGATATGAGGACTAGAAAATAATTTGCTATACTGCTCAAATGTGAAGAATTTTGTCGCACGTTTTGGTGTTTCCGCAAGAATTGGTGGAAGTATTCCCTGAAAATAACTTTAAAGTATGATTATCTAATAATTAATTACCTTCGAGATATGATTCTACTCCTAATTTCTCGTCATGCCTGGCGTGTATCAAAAACTGTCCAAAAGGTTCTTTTTTTTGACGATAATTAAACGATGACAGTATCTTTGAGGCACTACATTTGTTATGGAAAAAATTTTGGATTAGCAGAAAAGTACAAAAAAAAGGACTTTTGAGTTCAGTGAAAGAGTCGAAAAATTATGCAATGATATAAATGCATGCTCTTATTTGTGTCTTAAATCTTGACGTAATTCGAATTCTTAGTAGTCGTCGGTAGCTCTATGATTTACTATTACACTCTAGTTCATATAGTAGGATCACCGAGAAAACAGGTTTTACTAAATGAGAAAAATAATGTACTTCGCAACACGGCAAAGGTAGCTCACCTTGTAAAAACCCAAAAAACCTTCATTTCTAAAGGTTTTCTTTACACAGTCTAGCATTCCTTTGTCATGATGGCCAACTTGCAATCGTGTTTTAATTAAATCCAGAGGATGCATAAGAGAAACTTCTACCAAACCTGAACATTGTACCGTATTCTAAAGAATTTCAAAGCTCTATCTACTCTTCACAACGAACCTGCTGCTCCGCCTGCTATAAACTGACGTGCACCATCCTTGATCGCATCGATAGTCATGCTCGTATGAACGCAATTTACTTCTTAATAATGAAAACTAAACTCCTTTATGAGTTCTTACTAATGATATTGCAAGCATGCATGATACACAATTTAATATAATGATATTTGAAATAACTTTAAGAAATTATAAATCAACGGCATTCACCTAAATAGAGGACCTCACTGACCTCACTAAAAGGTAAAACTATCAAAAACATGGACATAGTTTTTATGAAACATCCAAGGTTAAAAATTTGTTTATAGTCAAAATTTCGCAAAAAAACTACATATGAAATCTAAGTTTCTAAATTTTCTCACGCAAGCGTAGAAGCAGAAAACCGAAATGATACGTTAGAAAAACATCATCGTGTTATAGCAAACAAAATCCAGTTTGCTCAACTCACTTCGATGATTGTCATAGTAGAACCAAAGAAGTAAAAATTTCATTTCGAGGTCTCCAGGAAACCAGAACTACGTTCTCCTCAGAAAATTGAAATTTTTTTGCTTCGCACAGATTTATTGACTCTCACATTTCAGTTCAGTGAGAAATCTTCGCTATGAGCAGTACAATTTTGCTTCTTTAATAGTCGTTATTAACACTTTTACGACATTGTGCCATTCATATTTGCCACATTTTTCTTGAGGAATTACTTTGATGCACAGAAGTTCTGTCCTGGAGTCTTTGTAATCAATCTATAGCTTACGATATGAAGATCCTATAGTATATGCGTCGTTCTTGGGAAGAAGCTCTCTTGATCATTTCCCACTTAAGTGTTCAAAAGAGATCTCGCCTCGGACGAGATCATAATAGGTTGTGCAAAATTTAGTATCGTTTTGGGATTTAATATAGGTTTTGCGATGAAATCAGATGATTTCGATACCGTTCCATTGCACATTTCCTTGCAAACATTTTGGTATACAACGTTCCCATACTTGCCCTGAGATGAAGCTGTCTTGGGAACAGATTTGTGTGCTACTCATGCACAAATTTAACGAATTTTTGCATGAGTAGCCAAAGAATTCGTTTCCAAAACAGCTCCATCTTATAACATATGTGGACAAGTTGTATACCAAAATGTTCGCAACAAAATGCGCAGTTGAACGATACAAAAATTGTATAATTTAATTGCAAAAATTATATTGAAAAAACTAAATTGTTAAAATTGTAAGCGATCATGGCTATTGAAGAAGCGCAGAAATGAATCTGAACTGACATTAAATTTGATCAATCTAATAAGATGATCTGCGTCATTGAGAAGAGCTGTTCTGATAGGATTGGTGGCAAAATGAGTATTTATCAAAACGTTTCCGCAAGGAATTACTGAAGCATATCTCGATTGATAGGCAGTCGATCTTCGGCTTCCACAAGGTTTTATTCCATTTGTCAGGTGACAGAGTCTGCTGCTAATGAAAAAGTGACAAATTATTGAGAAAACAGTTCCTCCTAGGTCAGTCAAGGTTTCTGTTTACATTTACAAGCCAGAAATCAACTGTAAAAAGTCGGCGAAGTAACCTCTCTACAAAAAAAAAAACAATCCGCTCCAAAGAAATGTGGCATCTATATATCTCTTACTTTTAAAAGATTAGAAAATTCTGTTACTTCAACAATACATAATCTTTTGCTAATATTTCGCAGAGCAGCTCCTGTAAAATGTGAACATATCTATACATGTACATAATCAGCGTGTAAATATATATATATATATATATATATACATATACATATACATATACATATATATGCAGATACAAACACGCACATATATATATATATATATATAAATATATTATATATATATATGTATATATTGATGCAGTTTTCACAATTTCAACGTTCTAAAATCCTTTCATTGACCGGAGAAACGGCTCGTATTCGCAACGAAAGGCAGAGGCTTCTTCAGCATTCCCCGCTGCCTTGTGATTTCCATCGACTGCTGACTGCTGTGCAGACAAGTTTTTTCCCCTTTATACGCAAGCCTTCAGTGCCTACAAGCTGAATAAAACATGATTTCCGTTGAATGAATTGCTTTTTATCCGCGGTTCGGGGAATTTTTAGCGTCTGCTTTATCGTGTATATGCTCTATGATTTCCTCTATAGCTCATAAGCTTTTGGTGTATCGATAGCTCTCGAGTGGTGCCAAAAGATAAAGGTAAGAAGATATACTTCACAGTTGAAGCGGAAATGCGATTATGAGAAGTAAAATGAAGAAATGCAGAGCATCAAAAGTCTTTATTGGAAGTAAATTTGATGAATATAAGAGAAAATGTCCATTCAAAGTACTAAAGGTAGTGTACGTAAAGGGTGATATTTGCATATAGGCCACTGAAATTGTAGGGTTTTTTGTATTCATACATATTTATATGTTTAGACACTAAACATTCGTTTGTGGCGAAAATTAGAGAAAAAAAGGAAAGGAGTTGGACAGAAAATATTTACTGGATCTGATTTGGAGGATTACAGAAAAAGTAAGGAAACAGTCTTACAATCAGAAATTCTCACTGCTTCTATTCTTCAAAAGAAAGATCCTTGATAAAATAAAATTAGTAGATTATGAAAAGAAGCGCGAACAGATAGTGGGAATGATTATCTCTGAATTAGAAGCAAAAAAACGACACAATAACAATGATTCATGCATGTGTCAGACAATAATTTTTTTTTTGTAAAAAAACCTTGTGAACACATTTCACAGTATACACCAAGGGCCCCGGATTCAAGAAATCGTTCGTGATAAAGGCCTACTATATACGATTCAACTAATATTTGAAATACTGTAAGATCGTCATAAGAAGCGAACTGAGACGATAAGGCCAAACGAACAAAATGTTTCAGCTAATTGTGACGAAATCAAATTTCGCGATCTCCTTGGTCATATAAAAATCAGGAAGAAAAGGTCTGAAAAAGTAGATTTATTATATTACAAAGCGACTGTGTAGCATTACAAATAGACGGGTCCGCATGACTAATTACGTTAATGTGCTGCCATCGCAAATCAATTCCATGTCGACCACTAAAGAAGTGTAAACACAAACAGTGTGATCGATAAGCAAAATTACTCCATATTTAGATATAGACGTTTTTATTTTATTAATTTCCAAGCACAATGATACTAAAAATCCGCACAAACTCGATGAGAAATTCAAAACAGCTGAATATGTGCATAGTAACAATTTGAGCCTACAACCACGCCATCAATACAGTGCAACATTTATTTACAATCGTACCCCGTCGATACATATCGCTGTAGTTTGTGATAAATTTACAGCCGTACCATCACTATAGGTCATTGATTGACCCTGACTCTGCATAACCCCATATCACATATTATATCGTGCAAAGAAAAGAAATCTTTCCATTCGATTCAAATTCTCTTATCGATCATCCGCAATGAGCATGAAATTGGTTGCTTATTAAGCATTTTTGATTATCAATGTCGTTGATTGATGACCTAATTAAAAATATCTAGAGTCTTGCGATAGCAGCGCTATGGTCTCTATAGGAGCTGCAGATAAAAGGAGAGTTCCCAGATGGTCCTGCAAACAATTTTTCGATCATAGAGTAACTGAAAACTCGATTCGCCTGGCTCAAGGTAGAACTACGGTTTCATGCATGCTGAGCAACGTCACTACCACTGAGCTATTTGCATCATCAACATATTATCCTTCTCAAATAACAAATCGTTTTCAATGAGAAACTTGTTATGTCGTTTCATCTCCATGCAAACACTTCTTGTGGCATACTAATAATTCTTCGAGCAGTGCTACTCGAGGACTTGGGCTTAATTCTATAGGATTTTACCCTCCCGCGTTACGACTAAACATACGAATGCACTGTAATCAGATAAAAAAATTTCGATTTATGGTGTAAACATGGAAACCAAAAGACATTCAAAAACGGCATCACAATCTATAAAAAATTTCATTCTGCTTTTTCAATTGCTTCGCTGTTCTCCAAACGAATCTTGATGAAAAAAAAAGTCTGTGAATTCTAGGAAAACAGGCTTTTATTCCGGTGAAATAATCATCTTATACTTAATTTGAGCGCGTGGTCGCGGTGGTTAAAGGGCCCCCTGCGACATGGAAGATCGATTAAGCAAAAGTCCATGGATCAATACATCGCTCAAGGCTTATCAAGCCTTCCAGCCATCAGGGGCCGCTGAATTCGTACCGGACTTATCTGGAAGGGCAGCAGCACTGACTTGATAAATCGGTAGGCCACCGCAAGCATCGTAAAGGCCAGATATGCATTCAACCACTTCAAACGAAGCTCAAAGTTGAAGAGGAAGCAGAGCGGCATCCCTCACGGACTGATTAACGCGAGAGCTTTATTATATTTTATTAAACTAAACATAACTTATTACTATTAACCGCTTCATTTTCAGAGATTTTTAAATGAACATTGAATACAAAGTGTTTTCGTGAGCCGTTGGATATTATTCATCTCGTGGGTCTAAATGCTAGTCAGTCGTATTCTCTTTGATAATTGAGCTGATACCACGAGGCTAATAAAAGAGAACGATTTTTTTAAAATCATCCTCGTGATGGCCTGATCATCAGAGAGAACTACATTGAGTGATGACGGCGACTTTGAAGAAAAGTGAGTTTTCACAATCAATAGGTCGTTCAAAATCCGCTGCCATGAAAACATTTTTTTCCCTTACCTACCGCAGCCACGGATAAAAATAGTCGGTAATGAAAGATGAGAGTCAATATAACGATAACCAACAACGATAAGCATTTGCAAAACCAGTAATATTCGCTTTTGTAAATGAGGACATTGTAGAAATCTTTGAGTCTTCAAACATTCCTTTCTAACATTTTGAAGAAGTTTTGAGTCTACCGCGATATTCGTAGGATATGGGAACGAACGAATCGTATGTAAGAACGAGTCGCGGTTTTTTCTTTGTTGATGCACTGAAGGATAATGATTTTCGACTGAGTTAAAATGGCAAAATGCAATGCTTAATGTGAGAAAATATTATATATGAAAGTCACATTTGAATGTCAGAGAGCGTCTGTGCAGTGAAACAAAACGAGCACCCATGATTCTGAACAATAGTTACTTGATGCAGATCGAACCGATCTGTCAAATATCGAATTACCATCTACTGATCGGTCATGATGGACGCATATTGCTTATACACGACGGTGTCAGCAATAGGAGAAAAACGATTGTGATATGTTAAAGGAAATTGAGGTCAAAATATGCGTGCTAAAAGGGCGCATTATGCCCCTCAGGTTCCCCGTTGTGACATAATAACTCTCTTGTGATAGCGCTAAAAAAAATGGTTTCAATTGCTCTGCGAAGAATATTGCCGCATTGAGCAACCATTTTTAGATGATAGAGATAGGATCAGAAAAAATTAATAAGATTAAACGTAAACATTCTTATATGACTTCGCCGTTTAATAATTTTTTTCGTAATAATAGTAGAAATAAAGATATGCATTTTCTTATATTTGAAAGTGCGTTGGAAGCGCTATTCGTTTCTACGTTTTTTATGTAGGAATTAATTTATACGATGGTTTTTATGGGATCTTGAAGATGACGACTTTTGTGGCCGCGAAAAATGCCATTTCATGAAAATTTTACTTTTCATTTTTGATTTGAAAAAAAAACGTTCGCCGACGAAAAGGAAGACTTTTTCTGCGTCGCATATTGACCGAAAACGAGGTGGATTGTTGACAATCCAGAGCGCAAACGACCAACGACCGACCCCGGACAACCAGCGAAATCGACCGCTAAACGGAAAGGATCACGGAAACGTTCGGTGTGCATTTGGTTGGATTAAAAAGGCGTCCCTTCACTATGAGTTCTGGAAATCTGGTAGAACGATTAATGCCGCACTTTATCAACAGTACTAACCAAATTAAACCATGAATTGCATATAAAGCAACTGCAATGGGCCGTAAAACACGACAAGTGATTTTACTGCATGATAACGCTCGTTCTCATGTTGCGAAACCGATCGCAAACGCCATGAAATAGCTGAGGTGGACGGTTTTAGGAGGTTTTACTATACCATCGTTACTCTCCCGACATTGCACCATCAAATTACCACTGGAAATTACCAAATCAAGTTCTAAATTAGCAAATTTGAAAAAGATTTTACTAAATTTTGCTGATTTTACTTAGTAGATTTTTCTTCAGTGGCATTCACAAGTCACCCAAAAGTTGAAAAAAATGTTATTCTTAATGATGGGAATCATTAATAAATGAACTTTAGTGCAAGAATCTTTCGTATTGATTAAATATTCAAACCGTAAAAAACGGCGGAGTCATATTTGTCCATTTGGTATCTGTATGCATATATATATATATATATATAGATATATACATATGCATATATATGTATATATAGGATATATATGCATATATGCATATAATATGTATATATATATATGCATATATTTCACTCTAAATTGTCTTCATTCTCAGTTTCCCGTTATGAAAAAGCTTGTCAGAATCATATATTCTTTTATGTAGAGAAAGTAAACAAAATAGAAAATTATTTGAAAACAAATCTGTACATATATGCGTGGATATATATATATATATATATATTCGTTTGAAAATATCGATTGCAACAAAACAAACGACGTAGTCATGTTTATTTTGAAGAATCTAAATATGACCGTGATAAGGTCTCAGCATAACGGATAACTGAGAACAAGGAATTTAGAGGGAAAATGAATAGATTTTGAAAAAAAGAGAGACTTTTGCTATAATGAAAGACAAGGAAAAGTGGACACATTAGAGCAATGTAATGTAATGCAGTGTAATGTGAGTAATGCTATGTAATGTAATGTAATTAGTATAAGATGAACATTATGAAAGCGCTAGCAGAAATGATGTGGTAGAGAGGAGAAAATACAATGAAGGGGGTTTACTCTGAGCACGCGATAGATAAATTCGTTGAAAAAAAAATTTTGTACGACAAAAACCGTACAACTTTGAAAGGCGTAGCTGCTATTCCATAAATTTTCCTGAATAACTTTCTGTAATGCATTCCAATATTTCGTTGTTGAAAATGGAAGAAAACATGAAGAACCACGAAGTTCTAGGGGCTATGATTATCGTTAGCATACTTGGTTAACTCGATGCAAATATCTCTCGTCAACCATGATTGGTGAGAGTATAACTGACATATGTCACCCATCAAGAAAGGGGTGTTGAACGGGGTTAGAACAGCAGGAAACTCATGCATAAACACCAACATAATTTCAACATAGGTAACAATCGATGAAGTCGGCCATTTTGAGAACTCGCTCAAGAACAATATGATATGACAATGTATTTTGAGCTTTTCATGAGGTCAGTTATGGACACTTATACAATGCAAAAAGAGTATTCCGGCGTTCCAAGCTCCTCATATACACTGTGTCTTTCCAGTCAGTCAATTTCTCGGAGATCCACTCCCTACATAGAGAAATCGACAACGAACTTTCCACACTCAAGATACAGTGAACAATCACGATGGCGTTCTTTCAAAGGGTTTGACTGTCGAATGCATGCGTACGTTTGTTACGTGAGCATATTTAATATTTATTCAATCGACTATTTGAGACCTCGCTCAAGAACCTACAACAAACCTAATGAAATGCTCAAAACGGATTCGCATATTATGTTGTTCTTGAGCGAGGTCTCGAAATAGTAATTGCATTGATTGTTACATATGCCCACGTAACAACCGTACGCATGCATTCGACAATGAAACACTCTGGAAAAATATCACGGTGATTGTTCCAGCGTACATTAAGTGTAAAAATTCGTCATTGATTCCTTTATGTTAGGGGTAGATTCCCGAGGAACTGAGTGGACGAAAAGACACTGTGCAATCGAAGACGTTGTGAGGACGAAACACGAACACGTGCCCTTGGCTGTATAAGCGTCCATAACAGAACTCATGAAAAGCTCAAAATACATTGTCAAATTGCTTCAATAGTTTGCCTTCACTGTTCAGGAGAAGTCGTGCGGTCTTTAGCAAAATTCTCATTGAAGTGGCAAGCTGCTAATTGACCACAATTACTTCATGTTTAAACCTCATAATTCGTGCTTGTAGCTTTCACATGCAGTGACCACTTACCAGTTACTGACTACGTCGTTCCCGGAAAGGAAACTATACCTAGTATAGGTTTAGTGTTGCCTGGGCATCCGAATGGAAATGTCAAATTCTCAGCTTGCGAGATACTGCTGGAAGATGAATATACGTTGTTATATCACAGCTGGCACGTGGTAGCATCTCACAGCCATGATAAGGTCATAATCAGAGTAACAAACAACAAATAACAAAGTAATTACAACATTTATAAGTTCTGAGAAGAACAGTATACCGAAGCAAAAACGCCATATAATTAGAATAGGGAATGAGAAAAGCCTACAAATACCATAGCGTTTTCTAGACTGATGTGATCCAGTGCATCTTGCTGATTAGACTGATGTAATCCAATACATCTCGGTGATTTATTTACCATCAAATTATCACTCTTCAGTGGAAAGCGAATAAAGAGCAAGTAAATGGACGAAACAAGGTTAAGAACGAAATATATGAGAAAATACATCTTGGAATCAAAAGAAAAACAGATTTTTCAAATAGGCGAATCATTATCTGCTCATAAATCACACTATATCAACCTTTAACCTGTGTTACTTAGAAAATTATTACCTATCAGAGAAAAGTGGTTAGGATAATTATGAAAGTACGAAATATTTTTTTCGTTGTCAATAAAACTCCTAATAAATATGCCTGATAATCATTTTTTGAGCCATGCATGTGGTTTGTTATAGGGCAACTTGTAGAGCACGATACACGTGCTTTTGCCTTGACAGCTCCGTCAATCGAACAAGTACTCTTCGTCTATAGCCAATCCTCTCGGGGAACCCAACCCCTACATAGAGTGGAAAAGACGAAAACTTCACACGTGCCAGTAAATGAAAATATCACTAAATGGTAGTGTTCTGCACTCGATTGCTCTTGGCTGGTATCATTAAATATATCATACCTTTCGTTCCAATTGTTTTCTTAAGACCACGCTCTGAACGTGGTCTTGGGAAAACACTCGAAACGAAAGGTATTCCGAACAAATATTGACAATGGTACTTCTGGCAGTAGTTCCAGAGCCACGCTATGTTTTGTATGGCCGATCTAGAAAAGTTTAAACTAAAACCTTTGATAAATAACGCAGGTGGAATTTATGCAAAATATTTACGAGATGGGGAGCGAGTGTAGCGCAGTAGATGGAGGGTGTTCTTTATTACACATATTGTCATTGGTTCTCTCCTCGCTTTCGTGATTATAGAGTTGCTTAGGTTGGTAGGAGAATTAGCATGTTCTACCGGTAGGCCACCGTAAGCCATTCAATTAAAATATGCATTCGATCATCTTAAACGATTCCTGACGAAGTTAAATGCATAGCGCATCCGTAAAGAATTGATCAAAGCCGATAGCGTTATTTACGCGTAATAGCGCTGGAGAAGAGCATGTAAAGGACATACTGCAAACAAGCTGAACAGTATTCACCATGGTGACGTTTGTCACCACTACGATGTGGGTCCTCTTTTCTAATAACAAAGCGCGTAACAGCTATACTTCACTGATCTAAGCTTCGAGAGTTACAAGTGCGAACAGAGACGCAGATGAGAGAGGAGTTGTTCTCAAATTTTTGCTAAAGAGAAGTGTTGTTCAAATTCGTTGTTACAAGTCATATGGATCCTACTTGTCAGCTAAGAAACTGAAGAAATCATCGAAAGTAAATTTGGATCCCAGTGGTTTTGAATATCCAATTACAGTAGTGTAAAGAAAGACAAGAAATGTGATCTCAACAGTGACGTTGGTAAATCATTTCCTAATAGGAACTGCACGTTCAGGAAGTGAATGACGGTTCTTAGTTGACGACAAGCCTCGTAGGTTTGACTGCGTGTCAACAGTGATAAATGATGGATTACAGAGTTTTCCATCCTCAATTCCTTTATTATAGTAAAATGTTACAAGAAGTCTTAGTGATCTCAAGAACAAAATCATAATTATATCAGGAGATCATCTGAGAAGACTGAGTGGTACGTGAAAATTCATCCTCAGACGGGAGCTGAACCAGCGTCTCATCCTGGGTACCTCGGCAAGTATGAAGCGTGGGTTCAACTCCCGTCTAAGTCGAATTTTTGCGTAGCACTCAATCTTCTCAAATGAATATTTCGATATAATGCAATTGCTAAAGAGCGGTGAAATCAAAGAAATACAAGTCAAGAAAATCCGGCATTTGTGGATTGTAAATGCTTCATGCTGCCTCCGCAACATAATATCGCTCCATAAGATATTCACATATTTATGGCGAAGCTGAATTAATTGTGTTCGAAGAATTTTGCCTCACATATCAAATCCACCAAATCCTGCGACACCGCGACATTTAGAGTCTCACTTTTATTTAGGATGATGTATTTAAAATCAAATTATCGCGGAAAAAATACCAACCTCGTGAAGCTTAAAATAAAAATACACTGTGACTGCCAGCTGAACTGGGTTCATGAAGCAATATTGCTTACCCGACCAAACATTCTAAAAGTTGGTGGCTGGCAGCTATGATAGAGATATACTGAAGAATGAGTGGTGGGTAAGCTATGGTTTTGGTGGTGTAGTGGTAGCAGGCGTCCACGGAATAGATGAAACGCAGGTTCAATTCCGGTTTGAGGTCGAATTTTTGCTCAACACACAATTCTCTTAGGTATTTGCATATGAGCATTTGTCCGACTTCAGTTGTTGCTTGAAAAGCCGGTCAATGATTGAAATGTTATATGTACCTCATTTTGTTTGATGAGAAGCAAAAAGCTGACGCGGACTGTACCTTCAGGAGCATCTCGTGCTTTGTTCAAAATAGGTTATCCAAATAAACTATGATTTTTAGGATAAAGCAATCTACCAGTTAAAATATTCGACTTTATGCAAACTTTTCTGTTAGTCGATTGACTATTCGTAGGAATCGCTGCTGTTTTTTGAAAGTATTCCAGTCACAAGACAAAAAACTTTTAAAACGGGCGGTAAGTGGCTGAGCTGTGCTGAAGATCTTAGAACGCACTGGCACCGACGACTATCTCGGCACTCCACGAAAAACTGCGATGAACTGGCATTCAGCGTCTCAATGAGGACAGAAGGAAGAAGATCGTCGAGCCGTAATTACATCCATATAAGAACGCGACCGTTGCGTGGACGACTAATGAAGGACGATGAATCAAACTGTAGGGCTGAGATGTTCATGTAGTGTTGGACAATCTATATATTTGGATTCAGCCTAATTGTGAAAGATTTCAACAAGATTTCTTCGTATTTAATCGCTAAATAGCGATGGTATGCTGTTACACACATACCCAATAATGTCGAATGATGTGCAAAATTTTGACGTTAAACGGGAATCGAACCCGAATTTTACCCTCTCCGGAAGCGTGTGCCGAAGTTTTGCACATCAGCCAACATTATTGGGTATACCTATGAAAACTGAGTGGTGAGCAAAAATTCGACATCAGGCGGCAGTTGAACCCGCTTATCTCTGATACGGGGGGCGCGTGCTGCCACTAGATCACCGAAGCACCGTTTTGCCACCACTTCTTCTTCATTGTTTCTATCATAGCTCAGCTAAACTGGGTTTATAAACTGTATATGCTTGCCCGAACAAACTTGTGAAAGGTTGGTGGCTGATAGCTATGATAGAGACATTGAAGAATGAGTGATGGCGAAACGATGCCTCGGTCATGTAGAGGTAGCACGTGCCCCGGTATGGTTGAGGGCGCAGGTTCAACTCCTGGCTGAGGTTAAGTTTTTGCTCACCACTCAATTCTATTGAGTGTATTTAAAACATCGTAGGACTGCAAAAAAGCAGTGGAACATAAAACTTTTGAGTATTATTGGGTAAATTCGTAACATCATGCCACCGCTAAAAAGCGGTTATATATTAAAGAATTCTTGTTGATCATATATATCCAATATCTGTCAGCTTAACTGGGATAAATGCCGATATGGCTTGCCAGGCCAAACCGTTGACGGTTGCTTCCTGACAGATTGATACGTTGTAACGTCGAAGGAGTGATGGTAAAACAGGCGCTGGCAGTACAACTGGCTAGCACGCACCTCCGAAAGGGTGAAATGCGGGTTCGATTCCCGCCTGGCGTCAAATTTTGCACATTAATCGACATCAGTGGATACTCGTATAGAGTAACGATTCGAAAGTTGTGAATAACGCGGCCATATCTAGAGGAGGAGATTTTGCAGTACAGAATAGAATGTTTCACTATGACATTCGGGTAATGTGATCACCAAGTAGTTTCCCAAAAAATCAGTTCCCCTCCTTGAGGAGATCGAACGATAATCAGCAGTGCTGACCTGTGATTCCTTGAATATAACTGCTTTATAGTAGCGGGTGATGTTTGAATATTCATCTATGGAGATTGAGTAATACGAAAAATGTCGGCTCAAGCTGGGAGTTGAACTAGCATCTAACCCTTACCGTGCGCTCGTGCTACCATTGTACCATCAAGGCCAACGATTTGTGTCCACTCTTTCTTTCCAGATGAATCGGCAGTGCTTTTATTTGACCACTATTGTGATGTAGTGGCCGCAATTTTCTTCGGTCTAGTAGAGTCTTGGAGATCGTACCAGCGCTCTCCCAAGTGTCACCTTTCAGCTAGTGATATTATCACCTGTGATATTTCCATACAGCGATAGGATTTCTGGCTTACCCTTCAACCTCAAACTCTTTATACCTCTCTACCCTCTACCTCTACCTCTGGGTTAACTGGGTTACACGTAAGAACCCTAGAGGTTTGATGAATATCGTGTCCGTGCACATCGTAGTTTGACACCTACGAATATAGCTCGCGGCGCTGATCAATCCCTGAGGTGAGGGCCATGCATTACTCTTCAATTTTTAACATTGTTTGAGGTGATTGAATGCATATCTGGCCCTTACAATGGCTCGTGGTGCCTCCCGCTGTATCGAGTCAGTGCTGCTTATCCTCCCAGGCAATGGTGGCACTAGTCCGGTACCAGTTTACCGACCACGAAAGAACGGATAGCTTGGTGAGCCATGAGCGGGAGATCGAACCATCGCCCTTCTTTGTCACGTAGAGCATTTTCAACCCCTGCGCCACATAAACTCCAATATTTACAAACATTTAGATATTTAAACATATCACTATAGGAATGTGGAACGATCCACGTCCATGGCCTATAAATTCGTTATCTCGTGATTATCAAATTGTCATATTTGAAGCATTCCATTCAACCGTATCTGACCGAAGCAGATGCATCTGAGCCCTTTCTACCACCCACCATCAGGGCGAGATCAAACCATGGACCTTGTATGCGCCGGCCGCACAGCACCTCTAACCACTGCGCCATGCGCTCCTAGACCTAAATTGGTGTTAAAAATATCTCTCGTCTCTTAAAATTATTCTATATAGTCCAAAACTCCGACATCACTTCGTTAACATGCAGATATTGCCCCACTAAACGAAAGGAGAGAAAGCAAGAATCCCCCGCAGGAGGTGAAAGCAGTAAGTTACCGTCTACAATATTCGTTGCAGGACCGCCACAATTAGAAAACCATTTTCCTCGTGAAATGCCTGGATATTTGGTTGAGATTACAGATTCGTCTCATTCAGAAAAATTTTTTCGATTGAAAATTTGGCGAATTTTACATAAATATTGATCGTTGATGGTCGCTTAATTAGCGTTGGGTCCGGTGACGTCCGCTGGTGTTGAGGTCAGATTGGGGCGTGGTCGTGCACATCGATTATGATTGGATGTCGCACACGTGCCCGCCAATCAACCCGGTTCCACGTATCGTCAGCCAATAACATGTAAGTATAATTGGAGATACGCCAACGGATTCATCTGTAAGGCATCTCGGTGTGATTTTAGTATTCGACCAAATTCTCCTCTCGGGGGGCTTTTTTCTCGGATCAGATCAAATCCGGAAATCGCACGACCAAACCGATTTGATCTATTGATTGTTTCCTTACTGGTTAATTTCCTCAATTTTCAGGAGTGTTGTTGATAAGGGACAGCAGCGAAATAATCTATCAACTCGTTATTTGAAGTCGACCGATCAGAAACATGAGCACCAACAACAGCAACAACAGGAAGCGGAGCTTTGCGAGGCGAAGACCGAATGCGCTCAGGTTCGCTCCTAATTCCTCTAGTCGCACCCCGTTATTCCTTTCTTTATCTTGCTTATTACTTTGAATTTATTTATACGAAGACTGTTTCTGGAAGGAACACGATTGAAATAGTTTGAAAATTTGTTGGCAAGAGGCTCAACCCTTTACGGACGGCCGCGTAATCAATATTACCTGTGGCGCGCGATTTTTGTTCTTCAACAAAGATTTTTTTCTTTATTTCGAGGAATACCTTAGGTTCTTTATGTCATTCTGATAGAGCATGATTTTCTCTACAAGATGGTATATTCTTGTGCTTGTAGACCCCCTATATGCAAGGAAAACTTCGGTTGTGAAACGTAATTTTATTTTCGCTCTCACACTGCACTATGAAAACTTTTTCGAAAACTAGCTTGAGCATCAAATTCGCCGAGATTCGAGCTATCCAATGAGCCTAAAGTAGTTTGATAAAAAGTGATCCATAGACTTTAGCTAAGCAAAGAAGGCGAGTTGAGTGTGGAACATGATTCTATTACTGCTACTAGAGAGTACTATTAGGGTATTTTTGAAAGGCGAGCAAAATGATAGAATCATACAAATTTAGGCTCTCGAACGATCACTCAAAATCTAGGTAAAAAGCTTTGTTAAGCGAGAAAAGACAACTGACAATTCGAGGGTCAAAATGATTCTCGTCGTCTGTAAAGGGTTAAACACAGCACCTAATCCCGCCCGACAATATTGCGTTACAGTTGGATTGAAGGTCTTATCACGACTAATCGTCAGTCAGTTAATCAATACTGTCGTAGACTTTTTTTTACAGACATTTCAAGTCATACAAGACATGGGCGATGGCAAACATCGGCAATTCTATCTTCAACTCCCACCAGGGACGTCGATCGCCGATGTTCAGGTCAGTAGTATCGACCATTTCAACGTTATTTTTTTTACAGTTTCAGGAGGAGAACTTGATTATGTAATTGTTAACAGTGAGCAGTACTCTTTTAAAGTAAATTCCAAAGCGCATCTTTCAATTTATTCAATTAGTGGCTTGAACTAATTCTGCTCAGTGCCATTAAACGAGGACAAATCTACAAGTCCATAACCCTTTGCCAACGGTGAAGAACAAGGGCCTTTCGAACCGCTCAATTTGCCAGAGGTCTTTTTTTCGCTCTACAAACCCTTTTGTTGTAGAATTTTACCAGTCATTTGAAAGCTTGAGATCTTCACAATTCGAAATCGCGCTTCTTCTCTGAAAAGGCCTCCTTAGTGGGTTGTAAAAGCGAAAGCAAAATTATTTTTTACACTTGGTCAGCTTTGTTTGATTGGCTAAGATTTACGGATTGTTGCTTATAAGACTATACTGGAACTTATTCGATAGCATAAATCTCGACGGTTCTGAAGCTATTTTTGGTTTTTGAAAAGGTCTTCATAGTGCGCTGTAAGAGCGTAAATAGTATTACTTTTATATGCGAAATTTTCTTCGCATATAGGACTCATATATACACTAAAAGTTAATGAGCGTATAGAGGAAATTCTTTGCCATCAGAGTGACATGAAAACTCTAAAGTTTTGCCCAAAGCAAATAAAAAATTTTCTATTAGATAACGAAAATCGCGCGCCACCTGCGATATCGATTTATCTACCGTTTGCATGGGGATGAAGAAGAATGCTGAGGTTTCTGGTGCTCTTCATTGAAGTCGTGCCATCCGCTCTCCAGAATATTTCACAAATAGGAGGTCATGTGTACTCTTGGATATCTAGACGGTCCTTTTTCACCGATAGTAACGAGCTCCAGCAGCACAGAGAAACTGCTGGTTTAGGTGTTTTGTTTCGTGGAGTTCTGAGGTAAGCCTAACCGGGGCTTCCTCAAGTCATCACTGCGTTAGAGCAGTCGCTGGTACTTGTGGTCCAGGGGGAGATTACCACCTTGCGACTAGTTGCTATCAATGCGGCGATCATTGCTGGTACGGTTCACTCTTAGCTGGGCTCTCCGAGTGGAAACGTCGAACTCCCTTTCACCTTAGGTATTGTTCGATCGTATGCTCATGGCTCAGGAAGCCATGCATCCCTCTGGAGTCGGTAATTGGTAAGCATACTAATCCCAGACTTGTCTGGAAGGATAGGCAGCGCTGACTTGAACATCGGTCAGCCACCGCGAATCATTGTGAAGACCAGATATGCATTCAATCAACTCAAACGAAGCTAGAAATTGAAGACGAATGCATGACGTGTCCTTTAGGGATTGATCAATGCCGAGAGCTTTATCCTTTATCCTTCCATAGGAAGCAATGTCGAGTAATTTGCAAAATTTTCGACCTCCGCGTAGAAGACGGAAGTTGCGAAGCACCCTCCCTAGGATGAGACACGGGTTCGGCTCCCGCTCAAGGCTCAAAGTTTTGCTATCGCTAAATATCTTTCGAAATGCCTAGTTGGTTACAAATTCTTTCATAATTTAGCTGGCCGAAAACATGTAAAGCCTTTGGGAGGAGTTGGTGGCATTGTTGTATGCCCCCCCCCCCTTTGAGGACGGAGCATAATCGATATCGCCAGTGACCCGCGATTTTCGTTCTTGAACAGAGATTTTTTCTTTATTTCGAGAAATACTCTAGGTTCTTTGTATCGGTCTGATAGAACGTGATTTTCTTTACAAGTTTATATACTTTTTGTGCATATATAATTTCTTATTTGCAAAAAAAAACTCCGAATGTGGAACGCGATTTTGTTTTCGCTCTCAAAGTTCCCACAAAACCTTTTCACAAACCAGTTCATGCTCATAATTTGCCGAGACTTGTGCTATCGAGTGAGCTTAGTGTGGTCTAATAAAGCTATCCATAGATTTTAGCTGAGCAAAAAGGCAAACCGAATGTGAAACGTATTTTTGTTTTTGCTGCTACAGGGTACTACAGAGGCGTTGTTGAAAATCAAACAAAGTTTCGAAACCCCCGCTAATTAAGCTTTTGAATGACCTCTTTAATTCTAGATAAGCTTTGTTGGGCGGGAAAAGGCTATTGAAAATTTGAGGGTCAAGGTGACCCTCATCGTTCGCAAAGGGATATTTGTTCCAAGGCGAAATGATCTCGATTTGTTGTTTTTGTGTTTTTTGGAAACGAATACAATTAAATGATCTGCAAGGATTCTTTATTTTATCGCTATATAAGAAACAAAAGGAGCGTGTGCGGCGCAGTGAGTAGAGATACTCTGCGTTGTGCACAAGGTCGATGGTTCGATCTCACATTAATGGCGCACCAAGCCATCCCTCCCTCCGGGGTCGGTAATTGGTATCAGTATGGTCTCAGACTGTTTGGAAGTATAAGCAGTGGTGATTCGATGCATCGGTAGGCTACCGCGATGCATTGTAAAGGCCAGATATGCATTTAATCACTTCAAACCTGGTTAAAAATTGAAGAAGAATGCATAACGCATCTCTCAGGAGTCGATTAACATTGAAAGCTTTGTGCTTTATCCTTTTATAGGAAGCACTGTTGAGTGATATGCGAGACTTTCGACCTATAGGGAGGAGATAGGAATCGGGAAGCACTCCTCTCTAGGGTGAGATACGGGTTCGACTTTCATTCGAGGCTCAAAGTTTTGCAGTGTATTTTTGGAAACTCCTAAATGATAGCACGTTTTTCATATTTATGCCTTATTGTAATTTGTCTGGCTGAAAACATGTGAAGCCCCTCAGGGAAAGTAGGGTGACATTGCTGTATAACTAGCTAGAGACTGTCGCAACGATTTTGAGGTTAGGGTTATTGATTTTTGAAGAACATGGTTGAAGCTTTGCATTAATGTCTGTTCCTAAGGCTTACTAATGCCTGCACTGATCTAAAAGCACTTGGTAAAGCTAAAAAGGATAAAGTTCTTGGCATTGAGCAATCCCTGAGGGATGCGCCATGCATTCGTTCATAAAGATTAACCTTATTTAAGAAGATTTAATGCATACCTGGCCTTTACAATGACTCGGCAGTACTCTATCGCTGTATCGAGTCAGTGCTGCTTATTCTCTCAGACAAGTCTGAGATCAATATGGTCCGATTTAGCGATCCCGAAGAGATGGATGACTTGGTGAGTCATGAGCTCGAGATCGAACCATCGTCGTTCTGTGCGACGCAGAGCAGCTTTAGTCACTGCACGACAAGCGTTTTGAAGCAGTTGATGATAGTCTATATTTTAGTACTTCGATGACCATGCGTTGTAGATCTACGTCTTTGTCTTTACAGATAACCCAAGCGTTGAACAATCTGACCTCTATGCAGTTTGTCACTCTGGCTGATTCGAACGCATTTGTGTCTGTTCAAGGAAGTGTTCCCAGTTCGTCGTCATCAACGCCAAGTGTGATCTACGCAGGTCAGCTGATATCGATCGAATTTTTGGCCTTAAATCAGATTCTGCGGAATTTCTCGAAGATTAGTGCAAATGTTAAATTCGTGGAGGATGGACTCGTGGCGATTATCAGTTCGCCATGCGTTTTTCTTCAACTAACATTGTTTGAGCTGACTGGTTGCTTGTATGGCTCTTACAATGACATGCGCTGGCCGCATCAAGGCAAAGCGGCTATCCTTCCATCAAAGTGTGGTACCAATTGACCGACCTCGGTTGGGTACTTTCATGTTGGTGGACGGCAAATATTCAAGCTGTTCTTACTCACTGCACAGGAGCTTTTCACGGGAGTGTTAGTATTCATTAGAAAGCTTAAATCTCCGTCTGGCAACTCTATAATGCTGGTTTGTCAAAACACCCTCTTAAAACATTGTAACATTCAGAATACAATTTTGTTTAACACTCACACTTCGCTTTTATTTTTATCGCGCTTATACAACGCTAGAAACACGGAAACCATCTCAGCTTATAAAGGATTTTTTATGCTATCAGTATCCTCGTTTTTATTTGAGATTCTATTATGGGCTGAAAAACTTCCCAATTAAATAACAATATCTCAAAACGAGTGATCGCCCGGCCCCTGCGCCGTCCCTGAGTTGCCCGGTAAACAAAGTCACCGGAAGATTTATAGGGGTAAAGTGTGAAGGGAAGCCACAGCGATGAGTTGTTGTTAAGGTAGTCCCTCGATCTCCGAGCTCGATAGTGATCTACCACACTATGCGTTGAAATCACGGCAGCAGTTGTTATTCTACTGAGGATTTTTTTCACCCTATCGACAGAAATTCCAGATAGAAACGCATGATCTGATGGTACGAAAAATTCTCTACACGCTGGTATGTTCTTCGTGCTCAGCGTTCTATACTCGTGGTAAAAATGAAGTCCAAAGTCGAGTGGGAAGCAAAATTTATTCTGAATGCTACATCGTTATAAAGGGGTGTCTTGAAAAACCGTCAACTAATAGTTTCAGCCAGAGATTCAAGCCTTCTAATTGTTACTGACGCTCCAACGAAAATTTCCTGTCTAGTGAAGAGATCGGCTCAAAAATTTGTCGCCCCTCAACATATACGCGCCCCAGTTGAAGCGAAGGCTTGATGAGCCTCGAGCGCGGTAGCGAACCATCGTCTCACGTGTGCCTCGCAGGGCAGCTCTAGCCACTGGGCTAAACGCACTTTAAACCAAGTGTTAGTCTGAGAAGTGTTCATCAATGTTGTGTCTCTACATGGAATATTCTGATTTTCAAATGATAATTCAAATGAGGTACTTGTCCTCTATGAGCCGATAGAACTATATGCTACCCCATTCGCTGAGCAAGAACTTTTCATAAGAGTGTTAGTAATCATTTGAAAGCTTAGATCTCTGGCTAGCACCGTACTTGGCCGGTTTTTGGAAAAAAAAACTTTTTTTCAACGATGTTCTACAAGGAAAACCTTTGTGTTCAACACACGAATTTTCCCCGCAAGACAGAGCTCTTTCTTTAGACTAGTAGAAATCATTCGATAGCGTAGGATTTACAGATTTCAACGCTCTGCTTATTTTCTTGAAAGACCATTTCTGTGCAGTGCAGCGGGGAAAATAAGATCGAATTCACATACGCGAGCAAGCGAACTTTGGCTGATCTACGTGGTGCAGGGCGGATCTGGTCGTTTTGACTCGGCGGTCGATCGATTGACTTTTCTGCAGAGCGTAGGAAAGTGTGATTCTTATTGTTCAATTAGGATTTAATTCTCCGCTTCGAAAGAAAACTCCAGATGGAGCGTCTAATTTTGGTACTGAAAGATTTCCTCTACACGTTCTTGTGGTTTTCGTTCTTCCAGAGAAGTACTAGTTGAATTGTTGATTTTTACAGTGTTATAAAAGGGTTTTGTGAACAAGCGGCCACTACCGCGCTAATCAGAGATTTAAGCTTTACAATGATTACTAAAACTTCTGTGAAAAATTCCTGTCCAACCAATGAGATCGGTTTTTTATTTGTCGTCGTCCAACCGACTTGTTCAGATTTTTTCTTTTGTTTTTGGGAACACTTTAGATTTTCTGCTTCGCGCTGATAGAGTGATGAAATTCTTCATAAGTTTGTATACTTTTTGTGCTTATATAGCCCCTCTATGAAAAGAAAAAATGTGGTTTTATTTCTATCTCACAAAGCGCTAAAAAGCCTTTCTGAAAAATGGTTTGAGCTTTCAAATTCGCCTAAATTTCGGCTAACGAATGAGTTTGGTGTAGTTTAATAAGAAGCGATGCATAGACTTAGCTGAGCAATAGAGCAACCAAGTCTGAAGTATAATTTTATGTTAGCCGTTACAGCATATAACAATTTCTTCATTGAAAACCGAGCAAAGTTGTAGAATCTTTTATATTAAATTTGAATTTAAATCAAATTTAAGCTTTCAAATGACAATTTAGAATCTAGACAAAAAGTTTTGTTGAGCAAAAAAGGTTTTCGAATATTCGTGGCTCAAAATGGCTCTCATTGTCCAGAAAGGGAAATAGCAGTTTGATCGTTGCTTTGAGCTTTCCGTTTGTAATTGTCGGCGAGATGAGTGGAAAAGTGGGTAAAACGGTTAATACGAGGTTCAGTGAATATGGCTAAAGAACATGTTGTATCCTATCCTTAGGGGTCCACTTGGAGCGCAGTTGGCAGAGAGATTAGAGGTGCTCTGCGTCGCACACAAAGTCGATGGTACGATCTCGCGCTCAAAGCAAGCTCTCCATCCTTCCGTGGTCGGTAGATCGGTACCAGAATGGTCCCAGACTTGTCTGAGAGAATAAGCAGCACTGTCTTGATACATCGGTAGGCCACCGCGAGTCGTTGTAAAAGCCATCTGCATTCAATCACCTCGAACGAGGCTAAGAATTGGAGGCGAATCCATGGCGCATCCCTCGGGATCGATCAACGTCGAGAGCTTTATCCTGTATACGTTCCTCTGTCCCACTTTTTGTTATAGAATATTTGATAATTAATGAGCCAGGATTTTTTTTCTGTCGGTTCAGGAAATCTCTTTACAGATGTAGTAGTTATTGGAATAGTTACTGGGTTTCTGACCAGTTACATGCTGTATTATTGATGCCAATAATCGAGAAATTCTAGTGCATGGCATGGTTGTGTAATATAACAATGAAGTAGCATTACATTGGCAAGAAATTTCCCGGACTTTTTTTGCGTTTGTAGATTATTTTTCATTTATGTTAGTTCTTGTTTTACTACCGTTTAGAGCAGCTTCTTGCGTTGTTTTGATACATATCACTTACACATTTGTTTTGAGATGGATTTGTCCCGAGACAAAAAATGACTGTTGATGCCAAACGAGCGTCGTTGAGTGCCAGAGCAGCACTTGAACCCAAACCATACTCGTGTAGCATCAACATTTGTTTTTGCTCTCGTGGCAATTCCATCTTGAACAAATGAGTACTATTCCGTTAGACTTCACGGGACCAAAAGCCGATCCCTCTCGCTGCACAAAAACTTTTCATAGGACTGTTACTAACCATTCGAAAGCATAAGTCCTTGGCTAGCGTAGCGCAGTACGTGGACGATTTTTTTGAAGAAGTCTTTTATAACGCTTCAGCGAAAAGAAAACTCTTGTGCTTCACAAACGCAATTTTTTCGCAAGACAGAGCTCTTTCTTTGGACTATAAGTAATCATTCGAAAGCGTAAGATTCAAAGATTCCGCGGCTGTGGTTATTTTCTGGAAAGACCTTTTCTCTTCAGTGTTGCAAGCAAAATATAATCAGATTCACATTTTCGGGCAAAAGGATTTTGGCTATTCTGTGGGGTCTGGGAGTCGTAGCGCAGGGCGGATGTGGCCGTATCAATACGGCTGTCGTTCGATAGTTCTTTCACCGGCCATAGGAGGGTGTGATCTTTGTTATTCAATCAGGAATTGTTTCTCCGTTTTGGAAGGAGCTCTACCTTCAACGTCTGACTCTGGTACTACAAGATTCTTTCATGTGCTTGTCGTGCTTCTAGCGAAGTAATAGGTGAATTGCGCGGCCGATGTGAAAAAAAAACTAATTTTGTTTTGAATTTGACAGCGTAATGAAAGGGTCTTTCCAGAAAAGCGACCACGTACGGCTCTATTCAGAGATTTCTGCTTCCGAATGCTTACTAACACCTTTATGGAAAGTTGTTGTACAGCATGAAGAATCGGTTTTTCAACCCGTACCATTTAACGGTAGCGCATGTGGCGCAGTGGTTAGAGGTACTCTGCGTCGCATACGAGGTCAATGGTTCGATCTCGCGCTCATGGCTCACCAAGCCATCCATTTCTGCGGGGTCGTTAAATTGGTACCAGGCAGGTCTCAGGCTTGTCTGGGAGGATAGGCAGCACTGATTCGGTTCAGCAGGAGGCCACCGCGAGTCATTGTAAAGGCCAGATGTGCATTCAATCGCCTCAAACGAAGTTTAAAAAATTGAAGTCGAATGCATGGCACATCCCTCAGGGATTGATCAACGCCGAGAGCTTTATCCTTTATCAATTTAGTACCGTCTAACGGAATGGAACCAACAAATGCCCAAGTGTTATATATTCAAATGACCTGAGGAGGCTGCTTTGAACGATAGCAAAAACAAAAGCTTAAGTGGATGAAAAATATTCAGTAAGAACGAGAACGTGCCAAAATTTTTTAGCAATACACTACCAGCTTCATCCATGAACTTCATGGGCTGGGCCAGAACATTGTCCATATTTTCATGGTATTTAGTTACGGAAAGTTCTGTATACAACGGTTATTTCAGCTCCAGCATCAAATTCGAAGGCAAATATCTGTCCCAATGCACCAGCTTCTATATTACAAATTGCGGAAGATGTGAGCAGTTATTTGTCATATTAGTTATTTTCGCTCATTCTATCCTAAGCATTCTGACATGCTAATAGAATTAATATCTTTTGTCGCAAAAAGAGTAATAGAAAAACAGGAGCTGCGATAGTGTAGTAGGAAAACGCGCCTCCAGAAAGAGAAAGACGCGGGTTCAACACCCGCTCGTGGTTCAATATTTTGCATATCACTCAACATTGCGGAAATGTAAGTGCAGTGTTCAGGAAGAAGTCTCCAGTGAAACTGCATACATGGTTGTTACCGCTCCTATTTCAAAAGAAGAGGTATGTGTTAACTCATTTATTTTTTTGGAAAACGTATACAATTTAAAACGACCTAACAGGATATTTTAAGCCTTTTACGAACTCTGTTATAGCACTTATAGAGTGCTAGTCACGTGTTTCGGCCTTTCAGCCTCATCAGTAACACAGTGCCTTTCGGTTCAGTCAGTATCTTGTGGGGGGATATACCCGCTATAAACAGGAATCGACGCCGGAGTATTCACACTCAGCGTACGTTGAAAGGATTACTGTGGCATCCCTTCAGAGTGACTGGTTGTCGATTGTCGTTTGCTTAGCTAACGGCAATTACGCCATTATATATACCGCTCTTTGCGGAAGGCGGCATAATCGATATCGTCAGTGGCGCGCGATTTTCGTTCTTCAAGAAAGATTTTTTTCTTTGTTTCGGGGAATATTTTCGGTTCTTTGTGTCCTTCTGGTGGAACACGATTTTTTCTGCAAATTTATATACTTTTTGTTCATATGTAACTCTTATTTGTAAAGATAATCCCGTGGGTGAAACAGCAATTTTATTTTCGCTCTAACCAGTGCGCTTTGAAAACTCTTTTGAGAACCAGTTCAAGGGTCAAATTTGCCGGGATTTGGGCTATCGAATGAGCTTAATGAATTCCAGTAAAGAGCGATCCGCAACCTTTAGTTGAGTAAATAAGGCAAACTGAGTGTAAAACATAATCTAATTTTTGGTGCTACAGCGTACCGCAAGGCGTTTATGAGAACCAAGCAAGGTGTCGGAATCCCCAATATTAAGTTCTCGAACGATTTCTTAGATCCCAAATAAAAAGCTTTATTTAACTAAAAAAAACTTTGGGAATATGTGGGTCAAAATGACCCTCTCAAAGGAAAATAGATAGCCCCACTTCATAAGTGCCGTAATAGAACAATTATGAAAGGCTTAAAATATGCTGTCAGGATGTATTAATTTTGAGCGAGGTCTCTAAATACTTGATTGAAGGTGTTGATATACACTTTAGTGATCCACATGTTGAAAATCCGAGAATAACACTTGGCTTCAGGAACCATTGTATGTGAACGCTCGTCAGTATCATCGAATTTTGAAGAGAAGGGCTGCACGACAGAAGCTGGAGGCAGAAGGCCGCTTACCTAAAAAGAGACAGGTGAAATAGGAATTATCCTACCTATCATATGTCCAGTGAAGTAGGGTGAGATGCAAACCTTCAAACCTCACACGGGAATCGAACTTGCATTTCTTTCCCTCTCGGGAAACACGTGCTAACCAACTGCTCTACCGTGACTACTCTTTTGCTACATCTTCCTGCGATACGGTTACCACAAGTCCGATTCCGGCCTGTAGTTCACTTCTTCTGCGATACGGTTACCACAAGTTCGATTTCGGCCTGTAGTTAGTCTTCCATACCACTTCACATCGTTGTATATACAGTTGTAACATTAAATCACTGCTAAAAGAATGGTTGAATGAAGAATTTTTGCTATTAGTATATTTCTTATCCAATTGTTAACTGCTATTCAAGTAATTGAACACTCTCAGGTTGAGTGATATGCAAAAGCGTGAACACGGGGCGTGAGGTGAACTCCACATTCACTTCCGAGGTATATCACGGAAAGAGGATAGGAGAGTATAGACCCCGATAGTGTAGTGGCTCGCACGCGCCTCCGGAAAGTGTGAAACGCGGGTTCAACTCTAGACCGAGATTGAGGCTTTTGCATATCACTTCATATCTTTGAAAGTGTAGGTATAACATCATTTCACTTCTAAAGAAGCGGTTAAGTTGAAATTCCCGTCGACTATTAACTCAGTGCCTTCCAAAATATGAGCGGTTCAAATTTGCAGAAGTATCTACACGAGTCACGACATCAACATGCATTGGCACGCGTTCGTGGCGAGGGTGGCAAATTTGACAAAGGTAGATTTTAAAGTACTGAGTGTTGTGTGTTATTGAGGACTCTAGTCTAATTTTTTTGTATATGTCATGCTGACGTTTCCTTCACAAAAATCGCTAATCATAAAGTAAAGCGTGATTCTATTTGAATATGCTTCATATATCAGGAAAACCACACACCACGCCAATGAGCCTTGAAAAACCTGAACCGGTTTCCGACGCTGAGCCTGGTCAGAAGCGTACTCGATTTCTTCCTGTGCGCGATATTAAGTTAGTTCTTTTCATGATCATTTTCTCAAGCTTCCTTTTAAAATTCAGTAGTTCCGTCTTCAATGTCAACTTTTTTGGGGGCGATGTGTACAGCGTACTGCGCACACCTATTTAGAGGCGTTTTTCGTTCAACAGAGCTTTTTCATGAGACTCTTAGTAGTTATTCGATAGCTTGGAAAATAACGATTCTAACATAGGCTTGCTTTCTTGAAAATCTGCTCAATTGCCCTGTAGCAGTGAAGAGAAGACAGCATTTGTATTCATGTTATATATGTATTTGAGAGTTTTATAAGCACCAAAAACATGGAAGAGTATATAGAAAAATATAGTGGGCCACGATAAACCTAAAGTTTTTTTTCGAAGCGAAGTAAATCACTTATCAGTCAATGCTTTCGGGACTGTGGGCCCACGGCCCTTGCACCTCTCACTAGCTACTTCGAATGTTCTGCTTCATCTTCTCTGTATCTTTAAACCCCATCGAGCCATTGTCAGCCGCAGAACGCTGGGGATTAAAGATGCAAAGGAAGTGGAGCAGACCACCCAGAGTTGTCAATTAGATATGCAGAAGCCGTGGGCCCGTGGTCCCGCAAGGGTTAATGGAAAGTGCCCTGCACGCAGTCAGCTGCCGTCCCAGTAGGGTTAACTCATTCGATAAATACCGATTGCAATCGACGCAATCGTACTCCGAACGAATTTCTACTGTTCTTAGACTAACTTATGTTGTGTGCACTTGTCATACGATGTCGTAAATACATGATATGTGTAGAGGTAGGGAAATTTTTTGTACCTGCATTCCAGGACGACGTATTCTACTAGTGATAAGTTATTGATGAAACCTCATTAGCCGAGGAAGCCTCGAAATCCTCTAGTTTTTCTAAAGTGTTTAATTTTTCCTCTTTGAGGCTTTGTTACTCGCTAGTTCTGTTATTTCACAAATATAGGCTCGCAATGTAGAAATATAATTTGAAAAAGAAGAGGTATCTGTCTCCATAATTGCGCCCTCTTCTTATATTTGGTTGTTTCAAAGTTGCTATAATGTTATAATAATAATAGTATGCAATGATACTTATTTTGAAGACTATTTGATTGCACTGAGTAAGATTGTTCTCTGTTAAGATCTTCTAGTACAAGTGGAAGCGTCTCGAATCCTTATGTGGGTATCGAGGCTACTGACGGCGAGGAAGTGTTCTAAACTATGGAGCTGTTATTTTGCCTTGGTGTAATTCAATTCTTCCCTCTTCATAGTTCTAGATTTACCTCGGTTTTGATAATTTCAAATGTATTCAAATAATGTTCTACGGTCTTCCTATAGAAGGATTTTTCTCATTTGACAGGTTTTTTATGGTTTTAACCCTTCCACGACCATTTGTACTGATTTCTATAGATAAGCCGCTGCACGTTTTGAATCTTTCAGCTTAATTTCAATGTGCACGGTTTTTTTTCTTGACCTGTTTTGCCTCGCAGAGCTTTCTTTCCCCAGGCCTTTTATAGTCAGTCGATAGCTTGTCGAACACAGATTTAATGCTGGCTCTTGTCCATTTATAGGAATTCTCACTGCGATGTACCAGCAAGAATTTTTTTCAATGTTTTACTTGAGTACGATACTTGTCTGCTTTAATTCTAGTGCGGATTTCTTAGTGTCTAGATGGTAAAGTTTTCAGGTTTGGGGTACTTTTTAACCCGAGGACATGACCCTATCACTGAGTGGGTTTGTACTGAGATATCTGTGTTAATTAGGAGACCTATGCATCGTTAAAATGCGCAGTTTCAACTGCTATCACACGTGCGAATGATGTTGTAAGGTTGTCGCTGAAAAACATGTCACAGTATACAATTTTTAGAAAGAACTTAGATGGAAGTATTTTTGGTGTATAGCGTAATAAATTGTAGATAGGATTTTTTTTGGCTCTTTCGCCGCACAGAACTTTTTTGCCAAACTTTCTGTACTCAATCGATGGGTTTGCGAGCACAGATTTTATACTAGCGCTGGTTTGTGGATAAATGATCTCAATGTGTTAGCTTGCTTAGTACTGTTTTTATATAGATGGAATGGAATCAGTGAAATACAAAGGAAAAACATTGAAGAGGCCCAGACATATACTCAAGCTGTCGCAAGAGAACCGTACAGAAAGCTAATGATACCGTGTTTAGGAAAGCATATTAATATATGTAGGTTTGAATGACGCGGAAGATAATGGAATAGTAGTCTCAAGTAATCGATACACTTTGTCCTATCCACGATCCCACGGACCGTAGATCTTGATTTCAGTGCGAGTTCGATTCCGCTGTAAAGAAACATAGTCCAGCGAGATCATCAAGCGAAAATAGCCACGGTCGTGAAAGGGTTATTGATATTAAATCGGTTTTTTTTCATGTTGTTTAAATATCAAGTTGTGAAGTCTTCTAAGTTTGCTATTGAAGTGTTCCGATTTGACTAATGAATATTTTTTCATTTCTGACTGCTCATGGAAATGCATTTTCGAAGTTCCCTCGTGTTATCTTTCCAAATTTAGCCTATACTTATCTTAACGTAGTGATGGCTTTCTTCTACCGAATTTGGATCTAAGGACCAATTGACCTTCAAACGCTTGCACCTACTTTTGTTCGTAAATGTAGGGTTAGTTAAGTGGATTGATACAAAATTTGAATAATTTTTCCATTTAATATCTCCCGTAATATATCTTTCTTCGTCGTACCATGTCCAGCATTTCTCAACACTTTTTTAATCAATTCGTAACCTTAGTTGGCCATTTCTATATGTTATTTCGTCAGCAATGATACAAGTATGTTGTTACGCTTTTGTGAAGAATCTAGGAGAGGATGTCTTTACGGCCACAATGCGCCGATTTGTTGCTACTCTATTATCAAACAAGAATATCCTGAGGTAAATTGTGGCTGTTTTTAAGCTCTTAACAAAAATAACATAAGCTCACGAACGCAGAATCCGATCATCAGAAGTTAACTTTCAAAGCCTTGTTTAGATTCGCTGTAGCTTACTTTGATGGTAACACACCATTATTCTTGCAAGACTAAAGAAGATTTCATGGCTCTGGTTCCTTCTTTGCTTTCGGTTTCATAACTAAGCAAATAGTGAAGGCCTTCGCTTGTTTTTTGAACGATGTCGTCATCAGGCAATTTGGCGTGGTGATAGTGGCGATTTGAGCAAAGTGCAGGTGCACTCTTAACTTTTTATAGCTGCTTACTCAGGGTTCTAAAAAAAGTGCTCATTGATGAAATTGAGGTGAGCCTTGTGACGCAATTCATACGAAGCGTGCGTTGCTAGAGAGGCGAAGAATGTCATGGTTGTGGCAAGAATGCGCTCGATGATCATTTCTCTTGATTATTATCTGGGCCAACATGTTATAAGGTGGGTTAATGAGCTTTTGTACAGCCCGATGCACGTGTTTCGGCCTTACAGTCTCGTCAGTCGAGCGGTACCCGTCGTCCTTAACCAACCTTGTCGACGCACTCACTCTCTCACCCAAAGTAATCGACGACGAACGATTTACATTGCCGTCAAGTGAAATAAATCACTAGTTCGGCAGTGTTGTACAGTGCTTAAGGCTAAATCACATTTATCGGGCTGTACAAGAGCTCATAACAGGCCACATGACATATTGGCTCAAATAATAATTATGAGATATATTGAATTTGAGCGTGGTCCTATGAAAACAGTGATCAAAGCCGAATGCGTTGTAGCGTAGAAAGGGGATCATTGCTTCTTAAGAAGCGACATGGATATTCAGCAAATAACCCATTACTTAAAGAGAAATGTAGATGTTAAGGAGAGACTCTTCTGTACCTTTCTTCAAGATTTTTACTAGTGTGTAGTAACAAAAATCGACATTTTCGACTTTTTCGTGAACACGGAAGTATGCAACGTTTAAATCGGACTTGCCTATGGTTGTGGTAGTGTGACATCAGTGACCTCATCATTAACTTCAATCACATAGAAACATGAGCAATGCCTGCAATGTGATGTTGGACTTCGATTGATGATTTGATATTTTGTAGCTTCTTCAAAATTTTCAATTTTATGCTAAGTTGGCGAGGCAATGGGCGATTGATGAGATGGGATTAGGGTGTACCAAAATGAGTTAAGAAGTGCGGGGAGAGATTTCCAAGAAATCTGATGAACCGAGTAGTAATTTACAAAATTTACAAATATGGCGAGCTTCTTGAAGTGCCCAGTTGCCGAATTGAGGTAATTGGCAATTATAAACCATGGATCAAGGTGTTCGAGGTTAGCTCATGGGCATACAAATTTAAGAGGTATTCAATGAGTATTTTGTGATCTCTTTGACACGTTCGGGATGGCATGGACGCTATAGTGTCCATGCATGGTTGAACTATCCTTTTAATCAGATTTTTTTCTCTTTTTGGAGACCGATTATAAGAATGATTGTCTTGAGAAACTAATGCACGATGCCTTTTTATTGTCCCACGGAAAATATGCACTGAAGCGGGTGCGCATAAATATCGCGTTCCAATCGAATGGAAAAATCAGCCGTCTGGAATATGTCAATACTAAGTTAGGCGTTGTGATGGAATTGGTGAATGAATACTTTTGGGTGTATCTCGCAATCATTAATCTATGAAAGAATTTTTTCTTTTCTCACAGCGACATATAGTAGAATGCGTATGATGTTTGTTGGTAAATCTCTGAGAGATGCGTCGTCTATGAGACTCTAATATCGCGGAGGTAGCAGAATGAACATCTGACCTGCACAATATTTTGCCTAGGCTTACCGGTGTTTCGATATTCCTATCACCTCAGATCAAATTTGCTTCAATCTTTTGAGCATATCACGACGTTGGCATCACCCTGCCGCGCGTGTGGCGATGAGGCTATTGTGCCGATTGCTTAGTGATGGCGGCCATCGGGAAGAAGGTTTCGAGTTTGGCTTTTCCCACAACGTTTCACCCCATTGGTGCTTTTGTTGTTTTCAGTTTAATATGTACCACATGAGCGCATGTGGCGCAGTAGTTAGAGGTGCCCTGCATCGCACACGAGGTCAATGGTTCGATCTCGCGCTCATAGCTCACCAAGCCATCCATCCCTCCGAGGTCGGTAAATTGGTACCAAGCTTGGTCTCAGACTTGTCTGGAAGGATAAGCAGCACTGACTTGGTTCAACGGGAGGTCACCGCGAGTTATTATAAAGGCCAGATATGCATTCAATCACCTCAAACGAAATTAGAAATCGAAGACGATTTCATGGCGAATTTCTCAGGGATTGATCAACGCCGAAACTTTTATTCTTTTATCCTTTATGTATATATAACGAACACATCAAATCTTAAGCCCTTACATCGTAACTCAAGCAATTTTTCGTATAACCATCTATTCAACAATATGCTTCTTATCAAGGAGTTGTGAATTGTTAATCACTGAGCGTTTTTTGTTACAATAATGTAAGGTATGTATTGTATGACGGAATGTAATTCAACGGAATAACCTGTAGTCTAACCGACACTGAGAAGTTTGCTGTGATGCGTCGTGCCAGGATAGCGAACCAGCAAGCTTGTTCCCGATGGCCGGCGCTAATAACCACTTAGCATACAGCTGTTCTCAGTTGCCCAGTCAAGGCAAGACTAGCACCGTGGCGCTGTCTTATCCAAAAGATTCATGGAACAGGGAGCCGATCACGAGTGTTTTGCAATTCACCTCCAACCCACGTACTGTTCGCAACCTCGATCAACACTTAGGCCTCAACACTGAAGTGAGATATGGTTGGAAATGAACGCGCAACTAAGCGTTGGCTCATTTCAATTCCACGATACCTACTGTCTCCCATCACCATTAGAATCACTATCAGGTGGCCAACACAAGTATCAATCTATTTTCCTTGCTTCGGCTTGACATTGGCATGACATTACCATTATATTGTTGCATCATAGCACTGCGTCCATTTCGTAAAAAGTCAGAAAACTGAAGCAGATGATGTTAGCATTAGTCAATGTTAAGAAGTCAGACTAAGAAACTGGTGCGAAAGTAGCTGTGATGTCATATTTTAGGTCATGCAGTGATTTCGGTTTCTTAACGTGATATTCCATTATTAAACGACAAATTCCATCAATGCGTAAACCGCAACCACTCTTACACTAGCCTTGTACTGTGCGAGTACGCTTTGACATTTTTTGCTGGTTATTTCCAGACGCTGGACGGATTTGGGAAGTCGAAAAAACATTGCATAACTCAGTCTCAATTCTCATTTGCGTTAAATCGCAGTCATGTTGGTATCTTATTCTTGGAATAATAAGTAATATCACTTTCTCAAGAATATTAGGACAGGAAAAAGGCCTGGGCATTCTTGGATTGGAATATCGTCAAAAATGCTCTTCAAGAATTTTCCGATACAACTCTGCAGTATCAATAACTCTCAAATCAAATTGGATTTCACCAAATATAATTTCAGGTTATTCTCTGAACTATTCTATACACTTATTCGTATACTTGGATAACTCGTCTTCATTGATAGCGCGAGTCCTAGCAAAGTCTCCATTCGTTCCTCTCTCGCACAATTACCGCTCATGGTGGTGGTCTGCTTCGAGCGCGGTGACGTGCGCGAGACCCATTCCACGATTCCAGACTCAGTGTTATCTGCGAGTACAGATGGTTGATGTTAATAAAAAAAACGCCCACCCATCGTTTGAGTGATCTTTTAAGAGGGCGCTTGCAATCTCTTCAGGTCCACTGCACTGCTTTTCGTCCATGTCTCATCTGATCTATTAGATGGCCAACCCATCTGTGTCTCACTATCGATGCATATATTTTTGAATCTTAAAGATGGAATATTTCCGGAGATCTGAGCTCTGCAAACCAGTTAGACGTTGTGAGTGCTAGTTAAAGTGCAGAAGACTTCGTTTGAGCAATCTGTGAGTGATACGCAGACTTCTTAACGTGCTTGTACTATGGACCCACGTCTCTGCTACATATTATAGATTGGAGGACCGTCAGATAGAAATGGTGAGCACGGAGTTTGAAGTCTGTCATTTGGTCGGTGACTTCTTTATGAGGCCCAAATGCTACACATGCTACTCTCCTTATTCTGTCTCATTCCTTCTTCAAGTCTTGTTTTTATGTTCATTCATCGATCATCGTGCACGTATGAGGTATCTCCGAAATCAGAGAAGCGTTCACTTCGGTTTTTACACTTTCGCGCCATGAATTCTGTATGAACCGCGTTTTCGTCGTGTTTACGCGTAGTTTAATATTTTTCCCGCTTGACTGATTCCATTTAGCATTGTGTCTGCTTTGCTGAAACTTTTCGAATAGATAACGATATCATCCACAAAACAAAGGTTTGATTGGGATTTTTCATCAGTGCGTATGCCCTTCTCGTCCCAATGGAGATATTCCATTATCCATTGTATTGCAACAGCGAATAGCTTGAGCGATCGATGTCGCCTTAGTGAACCTATTTTCTATGGAGATGGTGAAGGATCGATGGAAAAGCCTTTTTTCCGTGCTGCAGTTCCGATAGAGTTGGTTAAAGTCTTCTGTCACCCTTCTTAGGCAGGATGAATGTGAACGAAGTTCTCTACTGGTCTGGGTTTTTTTTTTTTCTGTAAACGTTGATGTCATATGTCTTGTGACTGGTGTGTGTAAACTGGTCGCCACTCTATGAAAATCAACAGTGATATCATCAAGCTTTGCAGCTGTGCCTCTCTTTATGTTTCAAACGCAGCTCGAACTGCAGAGGCTAGAATCGCAAGTGATTTCTCACTAGTGGTGATGTCAGGATTCGCGACGTCATAGTGAAACGAAAAAGTCTGGCGTAGAACTTTTCAGTCATAACATATCATGGTAGGATGTAGCAATGATCCTATCTTCATTCATCATCGCGGATAGCAAAACATAATACTTTTCAAGATCTCGACCGTATTTCTTGGCATTATTAGTTCATTTTTGTTCCGCTTCTAATAACTTTTTACCTATACCTATGTGAATTCTTCAGCAGAGATCTTCTACTAGTGGCATTTATTATTAGTTTAGCTGGTGCACTGAAGAAGATTCGGCCTTCAGCTCCCTTCGCTTTTCGAGCGTTTCCTTAGTGGTAGTGGAAATGCTAAACCCTTGGGAGGAGTTATTCTACATAGAAAGTGTTATACAAGTTATGGATTTTCAAAATGAGTCGTGACCATCACTACTGCCCGGGTTGTCTAGTACAGTAACGTACAGTAAAGGATCACCAATTCCGAGGCCAAGAGCTACCTTGATGACGTTCTGAACGCCATACAATGGCAGTAAAATTCATTTGCAGTTTCCACTGTAATCGCACGCACTATTAGTATACCATATGGCACTAGTACTCTCAACAACGCACACATTCATTAAGGTGTTCGAATGATAGTCTTGGTTTTCCACCTCCAAAACCAAATACACTAAAAAGAGAACACTTTGTGAGGTGAAATAACAACCATTGGAATTTGCGATTTCTTGTCACTAACGTCTAGCTCTGTCACAAAATGTTCTAGACTCCCGGAGCTCATCATTTTTGGGAAGGGTATTTTCACTAGCGGCTTTGATGTTGGAGAGATCCATAGCAAGTGCTATAAGATCTTTGTGTGATTGCCAAAGTGTGCTATTTGGTTGGTGAGGAGTCTGATGAGTAAGCACGGGAAAGTGGATATCTTGTCTCTGTTCCTTCAAATTTTTGATTTTTTTTTCCGTTGTACGATATACGACCGGATAATTCAGTACATCGAAATTCGTTCCTTTCTATTTATGAATTTCGATGGCAGAGTTTCACTCCTCAATGTTTCTTTTAGATTTCTCGAAATTTTCTTCACAAATGCATCTTATCAGGATTCTAGAAGCGACATAATGATCGCGAGAAATTGTTGTAATCGTCTTACCACGTAATTTTTGATGGTATAAGTTTTTGGTGCTTCACTTGTGATAAATCATTGTATAAAATATCCGTAGTCATATATGATATGTTTTTCATTGTAGTCGCAAATTAATACTATTAAGAAAAGTTTCATGTTTGTCAAATTAAGGGAGTTGAAAGAGATTTATACTACTTTGGATATTTGGGCGATCCATCTCCACTAATTGTGCTAACCCCAGCAAACCTTCATTCGTCTGTTCTTTTCGCGATTGTCGCCCATGACGGTGGCTTGATTCAAGCATTGCGGCTGCTGCTAGTGTCATAACGTGATTTGTAAAACATCGACTGCTGCGAGTACATCTGTACTTCTGGCTACCAACTCCTCTGCCCAAAATGACAGTAGTTGTCCTCGGGAACGAGTGTATTTTCGTGAAGTCCACTCTATAGATAATTTCATTACTCTGTCGTCTGTTCTTCCTGCTATATAATTGGCCGACCTGTGCTTCGCTATTGAAATATATTCTTCTGGATCGACGGTACAGGTTTCAAAGACTTGAGCTGCGCAGGCCGGCTAAAAGTTTTGAGTGCCGAATAAATTCCAGAAAATATCATTCGAGCGCTTTGTGAGGTGTTCGCAGTACTCTTGACGTTGTGAAAGCATCAGCTCACGTTTCAGCTAACGCAGAGCTGAGAGGACTGTTGAATCAGAAAGGTAAGCATGCAGCTTGAGATCCGTTGCATGGTTGATGGCTTCTATGAGAGGTCCGATTTTGGCTCATGCTGCTCTCCTTCTTCTGTGTAATTCCTCCTCCATGTTGTTCTCAATATTCAAGAACTATTTAAGGTACACGCATGAGGTGCTTTCTGTAATCAAATATCGTCCATTTCGAGATTTTCACACCAGTGCTCTTTCAAGAACTGGATCTTCTATTTATGCACAGTTCGATCTTTTTCTTCCAGTTTCGTTGAGTTCACTGAGTATCGTTTGTGCATAACTGAATTCTTTCTCTTTTTTTTATTGAAAGATGGCAATGCCATCCCCGAAATGAACGTGTGATAAGGATATTCTATCAATACAATATGTATTTCGTCCTGGTCCCTATCATACTACTTTATTGCCGACTACAGTAGACAATGAATAGCTTTAGCGATAATGTGTTGTCTTGTCGAATCCCTTTTCCAAGGGGTATGGAAAGGAGTCGATGAAAGGGTGTATTTATGTGATACAGATCCGATAATGATCGCATAGGATCCCCATGCTAAAAAGATCCATTTCTTCGTGGACGATCGCTGGTAAGACTGCGATTGGTTCTACGCTGTCAAACGCTTCTTTACAGTCGATAAACGTCAGGATTAAGGGCAGGTGGTATTCTCGACAGCCTTCTATCACCTGAAAACGGTTTGGGTGTGATCCGGCAGCAAAGTCCCTGTCGAAATCCTGCTTACTTGGCTGGATATATTTCATCCAATGTTCTTGATATGCACAGAAGTATAATCTCTGTCTAAAGTTAGCAGGCATTTTAACAGCAACAATTTGCTTTTAGTTATATTCATGGGCTTTCGACTGTCATGGTTTTGTTCGACTTCCAATCTCGCTTAAGATGCTTATCGATCGTTCTTGTAACTTATTTCTTGTCCTTCCGCAACCGTTATTTCTTTGGATAGTTTGGTCTTTGATAATGTCTTAACAAAGCCATCTGGCTATGTATAGGGAAGACTATTAGAATTTATCAACGTTGCTGAAAATTAGCGATTCCAAAGTGGTTACAGGAGACTTCAACCGTGTGATGTTAGGTTGTTTCATAAGTTTTGCACTAGAGCAGTAAGCACCAAATTTATTAACGAAGAGTAATTAGGAATACTTGACTTTGGTATCATTCAATTGCGCATTTTCTTGCGAACATTTTGGTATACAGCTTGGCTATACTTTTTTCAAAATGGAGCTATCGTGGAAGCAAACTAGCTTGCTACTCATACACAAATGGGGCGTATGAAAAAATGCTAGTTAAGCGGCGCGCAAAAATAATGAAGCATCTTGTGGATGATCCAAGCGTGACTGATTCTCCAGACTGTTCACTCCACTTTCGAACTTCGCGAAGCACCTCCTAGCCGTCCTTCCCCAACCAAATCTTCGCCACAACTTCCATGAATCTTGCGCGTAGCTTCATTAGCATTCTCCCTTGCATGTTATTCGTACTTGAGTAGGCAAGTATAGGAAAATTTCAAATCTTTAGAAGAAAATACGCAATTGAGCGATACCAGAATTTTGCAATTCTATATACTTCTAGTTAATAATTTTGATGCTTATTGCTCTAATGCCGAAACCCAAGGATCACCCAGCAAGGCAGATTCGCAAACGTACCTCATAAAAAAGATTAATAGAAGCAGTTTAGTTACGCGTGTCTTATTCACTTGCGTTTTACTTGTTTAGCACTTTGATTGATGCGTATCACAGTTTTTTCACTTTGCGGATTAAAGTATTTCTGGAAATCAATTCGTCTTCTCGCGTTCATCGCTTAATTGAGGATTGGTCATCTTCATGAACGTCATAGAACAGTAGTTGAACACATCTCCTTGCCATCTCGAGCTTAGGCCGTTTGGCACGGCGTTAGATATCAATTGCCGGAGAGCAGTGGTGACGTAGGGGATCAACCCTGAGTCGAGCCGCGCTGAGCATCACTAGCCATTCGGCCACAGGCCTATCCCCACTCCCACTGAACGGAATAAATAACTCATGATTTAGTTCCGTTACTCGGATATTCAAGAAATTGTGAAAAACTGAGCTCACTTCAATCATACGGATTATGAGTGACAGAAATGAGGAATAATGAAGAAAACGTTTTTTAGAATATTGTACTCATTAGCTAATATTAGCTTTTGGTGTAGCAACGAAAACTTCAGCTACACAATAATTTTATCACGCGGTTTGCCTCGTTTAAGGCGCTACGGAAAAGTATTCGTTTAGAACTAAACGCTCTTTCGACATTGTTTTTGGCGATTTTAGTCTTCGTTAACCATTGAACCTTTTCCAAACGGGTTGTATCACTTTTTTGTGCGCTGACCTTTCGTGATTTCTTCGCTGAAAATGGCTTTTCACTAGACTTTCAATAGACATTCGATATTATGAGAACTAAAGATCTTGATAATGTACTTTGTTTTTTTGAAGGCCTTTTGAATACACTGAGTCAAGAGGGAATTGCGTTTTGCTTAGGAGTTGTTAGCTTCTTCCTTCACTTTCACAAAGAATTTGTTGGTTCTTATATAGAAAAAATGAGAGGTCAGAAGCAGATACGAGTGAAGTAAGATGCAGACACACTGCTATCGTCGATTCTTTCGTGACATACAGAGAAATACATTTCTTGATACTTATTTTCATTCGTTTTTCTCTCGCGAATTTGTCGTCCATGGTGGTGCTGAGTTTCGATTTTGGTGACATCGGCGAGACCCATTCTGTATTCCTTAGATCGTCTCCGTTCGCGAATGCTGATAGTTGACGTCAGCCATGAACATATTCGCTTACTTTGATCCTACTCCAACATTCCTTTCGTCCATCTGTAAGCTATTCTTATTACCAGACGATCGATTCATCTAGGTTTCGCTATCGATCTATATATTTCAAAATTCTGAAGATGGGATAGTTTCCAAAGATCTGAGCTTCGCAAAGTGGCTAAACGTTGTAACTGCCGAATGGATCAGGAAGCTTTGTCCACGTACCCCATGGATAGTGACAAATTTTTTGCCGTGGTTTAAGTACTAGCCCACGTCTCTGCTGCATATCGGAGCGCTGGGAAGACTGCTGAATCAAAAAGTAAGATCGGTGCTTTGAGTCTGTCAGCTGGTCGGTGGCTTTAACGAAAGACGCAATTTCAACCCATGTTGTCCGTTGTTCCATTCAACTCCGCCTTCTCGTTGTTCCTCTTGGCATTTGAACGTTCAGCTAGAGGTACGAGATCGTTGAATAGCCAGAAGGCCTATTTGATTTGCTCGCCTTCACACCATCAATTCCGTGAACTAGGTTTTTTCGTCCTATATATGCATATTACAATTTATCCTCCTGTTCATCAAGCATCTTCTCTGCTTCACTGGTCTTGCTCAAAAATATAACGATGTCATTCTCGAAACGAACATCTGGTAGGAATTTCCATCTTTATGTATGCCATTTTCGTCCTAATCGAGCGACTTCATTAACCACTGCAGTGCGGCAATGAACAGCTTTCGCAGTAACATGTTGTCTTGTCAATCGCTTTTTCAACAGTTATGGTATAGAGTAGATATGAAGGTTCTTATATAGGACGGATCCACTCCTTGGTGGACGAGCGCTGAGCGGCTATATTCGTTTCAACGCTGTCACACACTTTTTCATAGTCAATAAAGTGGCAAGAGGCAGATGGTGGTCCATACAGCAGAATTCCTGACGGAATTATGCTTTCTCAAGTGGATATGCTTCATTCAAAATCGTCGATATGAGTAAAGGGTCAAACTTCGTGAGCAGCTTGTAAAGTACAGTCAACAATCGTACTGAACGGTAGTTGCGAAGAATTCTTTGATCACTTTTCTCAACTAGGACGATTACACTCGACGTCCTCCACTAATTTGTAATCTTCGCTCTCTAAAAGTATGATGTCATATGCGATGATATAATTACATTGAGACTGTGACTTTCAGCTCCAGGGAAATTGGAAGAAATATTATTGAGTAGTGAAGCTGTCCCCTTCTTCATGCTTTTTATGTGAACTCGAACTTTGGAGGGTAGAATCCCGAGCTCAGCGGAGACTTCAAGATTAAAAATGGAAGTGTGGAGAAAAATGGTTTAGTGTGACACGTTTTCGTAATCATTTAATCATTCTATGACATGGCAAGATACAGTGATTGTCCCATCTTCATTCATCATTGCTAATGGGTGCAGAGGTCCCGAGGCATTTCTTCACACTAAGTCTATCTGAGCTGCTTTCAATAGCTCTTTTACCTAGGCTAATGTGAAATTTTTTTGCAAAGATTTTCTACAGCTGGCAATTATCATCAGCCTCGTTAAAAGGGTTACGCTAGGATGAAATTTTAACTCCCTTCTCTTTTTGAGAAACTTCCAAGAAATAATGGAGATACGATATGAACTTCTTGTTTAAAGACTGACACTTGTTCAGTGCAAGTTTTGAGTCCATCGACAAGTGGTCTGTGCTTCAGCCGCGTCCTCTATAATCTACCAGTCGTACGAGAGATGGATTTCATTGGGAACATTCTTGTTGTACAAGGCTTGTCTTCTTTTTCTTTAGCGAAAGAGGAAAGTGAATCGAGTACAGAATTCAGCTATTACGGAAATGCCAAAGAGACTGTCAAATTTTCCGACCTATTTTCATTTTTAGGCAGCAGTTCTTGATTTGGCATTGAACTCTTCAACAACAAATATAGAAGAACCATTTTGTTGCAAATGACTTTCTCTGGCTTGTTGAAGAAATTCGCTTTCATCAGTTCTTTAGTTAGTGCAGGCAGTTGATGATACCGAGCTTAATTTGACACGAATTTCGAGAGGAAGAATGGCCAAGCACGCTGATTGGTTTTTGTGCGAAAACTTGATGGGAAGCATGTGAGTGTACGGCGTTGTCAGTGCCTTCAATATCGTGTAACGTCTTTTCACGAAAACAAATATCCCGTCATCTAATTGTCGTACATCGGTCTCCCTGCTTCCTATCTCTTGTAGAGCGTTCACATGAGACTTGTGATCAGCGGCTTAGAGAACTGCTTGAAGGTCGGCATCTGAGGACACTGTCTTGTTTTGAGGCAGATCATGAATTAATCTTAATGACATGTCGTGCTAGCATTAGTTTGATCCGTTTGAAATGGTGTCGTGTTAAGTCCGAGATTTGATCGCCTTTCACTGATCGTCTCACCGCGCGACGTCGTAGACGGGAGTACTCATTATGCGAGGTATTGAGGCAGAAATTCCGCGTGCCTGACCATTGTTGTTCCATGAAGTTTCGAGGTTAGTCTAAACGAAGCCTTTCTCAGGTGTCATCACATTAAATAGTCGCCCGCCTCTGTAAATCAAAACGAGATTTTTCACCTTGTGATTAGTTCATGCTAAAACGGTGGTAATTTTGATATAATTTACTCTTAGCTAGCCTTCTGTATGTAGCCCTAAGACTCATTCTCAGCCTGAGAGGATCTACTAAGGATTTGAACTACCACTGTGCGTCGCAGTCCGGCATGCAGGAACACTCTTAGCCACAATGAGGCGGTTGACTTCTGAGAAGTGTATAGATCGATGGTCAGATTGAACCTCTAAACCATAGTAAATCATCGGCACTCCAATTTCTATAGATGATCTAGAAAGTGAGAATTTACAATGATTAATGTTTACAAATGTTTACAAACTTTTTTCTACAAATATTTCTGAACTTGAGCGCAGGACTTCTAAAGATTTGTGTCATAATTCACACAAATTGTTTGATTCTGGTTCTTCCAACGTCTTAGCATTCGAATGACTCCATATTGTATTTTTTCGGACTTGAAAAATGAAGATTGAGAAGGCTTAACTATATTCACCATGAAAAGCTTCATGAGAAAGAAGTTTCCATCTAATAGAGATGAGTTATTTTATCCTTTCTCCTCATTATCTTATAAAACAGACGTGATAATCTGCCCGGTGAGGAAAATTTGATTATGCAGCACAAAAAAGCAAGCTTAAAGTGCTTTGAGTTTAGAGCAATAATGTGAAAGACGAAGAGTGCGTGTATTGTAGTGTTAAGACAAGCATGTGACGTTATTCTTAGTCCCGCGTCCAGAACTCTTTAAGTCCTCCATCCCTTTTAGGTAGGCAAATTGGTGCTATAGTTGTTTGCAAGAACAGCGCTAAGTTTCAGCACAGCGATTAACTAATCCCGAAGACCCGATATTTATGCTTTTATGAGTGGCGAAAAGATCTTAGCTAGAAGAAAATAGCCTACACTGAACCTGTTTTCTCTGAGGCGTTTCAATATTACTGGAAAACATATGTAGTAATATGAGGGCGTTGTGGGAGTTTGCCGTTGTTTGAATAAGATTGAGTATGCAGAAGTGAAAAATATTTATTAACCGGTGAAGGTGATCTCAATTCGAACTCTACCTATCACTTGCATCCGCACACATTTCATAATCTTTCATTCTGATAAAGTCGTGTGTATTTTTTCCCTATTCATCTTATTATTAACTGTTTGCTCTTGATAATTCGAAAATATGCGAGTTCTGCTGAACTGACTATTAGACTATTGAGAAGATCGCTACTTGCTCAGTAAAGCATTGTGTGACAGTAGATGTCCACATATAATATTCTACCGAGCGATTTACATTTGATTTACATTTCATAAACACAAATATTTGTTGGGTATACATGACTCATTTATTTTCGAATCGTTGTTGATACGATTTTGGCATGATAGAGATTGTGATCTGGTCTATCCTATCTTGATAAGCGTTAATGATCTGGTATGCTGAATGGTTTCTTGTGCTTGTTCGTATCTCTGTATGTGAACGACATCAGTACCACGACGATACGGATAAATTAGCAAAGTCTTCCTTGTTTTTCCGATAATGCCTAGGTGTTACATCGTAATGTTGTTCGGTGCATTTCACTTTATTTTTGTGCTCATTCATCGTTCCAGTATTACAGCGTTTTCGTACCGCCAACGCTCGCCTTGGGGATATTTTGAGGGCAAAGTGATTCTCCGCCCAAACAACAACGAACGCCGCCACATTAGTGCGTTCGTTCGTTCGTTCTCTCGTTCTTTCTTTCGTATGCTCGTTCTTCCACTACTCACTCCTATTCTACTGGATCGTCTTCACTTTAACATTCGTCTTCAAGCACGCAAGAACTTTGTGACTAGTAGAGGTTATAGATGTTGTCACAACTCTGAAATTGTCGTTCTCTTTTGAAACTTTATTATTGATCACGGAGTAGAGTAGCAGAGGAGTAGGAAAAAAAACGCTAAGCTATGTAAGTCAATGTAATTTTATTGCCATACTGAAAGCACACATAAGAATAACCCTTTCTCAGCTATTGCGAAATTTTGACAATCAGCCCACCCACCGTCTTATTGACATAAAATCATCATTAGCTTTTTTATATGGCAAAGGAACAGTGAGGAACTTCAAGGAAGTGACCTGTGGAGCAAACCGCGAAGAGAACGGTCAGTAGGGGTATCAAAAACAAATCACCTCACTAGCTCGTTTAATGGATTTTTCTCGTAATGTCTTTCTTGAACTTTAGTAAAGTTTGAAGCATTATATTGATTTGGGTAATTCCTTAATCTCGCTTTTCTCGTCTCGTTTGACTTATTGCATTCTTCTCAGACACTTCGTTTTTCAGGTAGAATGTCAGACGAAGAGGAACAGTAGTGAGTGAAGTATTCGATTAGCTGTAAAATTTACGTAAATCCTAATTCAATAGAAATTACATTGAAATCATTAGAGTAGCTTTGTACAGATAATGTTTTTGGCTCAATAGTTGAAATATTTTCAGTTCCGGTGAGGAGGAAGAAGAAGAGCAAGCCGAGGAGGAGGCGGCCGAGGAGGAGAGCAAGTGCGTTTATTTCTTTAATAATCTTATATTTTGTATGCTTTATATTATTTACAAATTTATTTATTCACTCATCTTTATGAAAACTTGCATTAGTAATGATATTTGTTTGAAAAATGTTTACATGTATGCATTTTTAGAGCCGAAGAACATGAACAAGTAACACAAGAAGAAGCCGATGTAGAAAAGTGGGTCTTTCGTCTGTACATGAATTCTACTGAATCTGTTAATCTCGCAATAATTCGATAGAGGTTAATGAACTCCCTAAGCAAACATAGATAATTACTATAAAGCAAGTCTTTTTCTGACACTTAGCTTAAAGCTGTTACGCTTTCGAGTTAGCGCTTTGTACGCTTATCTAAAAGATAACGAACTTGATTTATTAAAATAGATAAAAAGTACAATTTCTGTTGATTCGAGATTTTGAAATAATAGAGAATATTTAAGGCCAAAAGCCCGTCCACCTCAACAACAAGAAGAGAAACCACCTGCTGAGATGACTGAGGCCGAGGCTGCAATGATGGTAAATTACTTTACTTTTGATATTGTTGAAGTGATTTTCATTGTAAAATAAAACTTTAGGCTGCCAAGAAGCGCCATGAAGAAGAAGAGGCGGCAAAACTTCTTGATTACGAACAGCGACGAATGCTGGAAAAAGAACGTATTGAGAATGAACTCCGTGAGTTAAAGGAAAAACAGGAAAGGAGACGTGCCGAAAGAGAGGCTGAGGAGAAGGAGTTTGCTGAAAGACGTCGACAGGATGAGGAACGGCGTCGAAAAGAAGAAGTTTGTCCTCGTATTCAGGGCATGACGAACAAATGCACAATAACAATCGTCATGATTTATTTTCGCAGAAACATACAGTATATAGTCATAGTTCGAAACTATTGTTTCACTGGAGTTTATAGACTTTTCGTAATTTGTGTCAAAATGCAGTTTATGCTTACTAGTGTTTGAGGAGGAACGAAAGAGCAGGGCTGACGCTGAGAAGGCTCGTAAAAATGAGGAAAAGTCTCGTCGTCAGCAGATGATGGCTGGCTCATTTGCTGGCCATGCGTCTGGAAGTGAAGGACGTAACTTTAAGATCAATTCAAAAGGAGAACAAGCAGCTCAGTTTGGAAATTTAGCCCAAGTAAGTTCTCTGATAAAATCTATTGATCGAGTCGCGACACAAAATTAATGAAATGATGGCCATGTTTCCAATGAGCGTCTCAAGTGTAAATGAACATGGTGACTGACCAACTGTGTGCATTAGTTCCATTACTACTGGAATGGAATACAAATTTTTTCAAAGAGTTCAGATTGAGTTTTTTTTCCATGTTTTCACTAGCGCATAGTTAAATTTAGGGAGTAAAGCAAGACGGGCAAACAAAGGAACAGCAAGAAGAGGCTAAGGCAGCATTTCTTGCTGCAGTGTGCCGTTCGGTTGATATATCTGGACTTCTTCCAAACGATCTGAGGGAAAGAATTAAGCAGCTCCATTCGCGTATTTGCAAACTCGAAGCTGAAAAATACGATCTCGAAAAGCGTCACGAACGCCAGGAATATGATGTAAGCGATACTTGTTTATCCGCTAATTAGATACTAATTTAATTCTAGCTTGGACCAGATTTGTGAAATACAACGTGGACGACCAAGTGCTGTGTTAGAATCTTTGCATTAAACTGCGCGTTGATGTCAGATTCTAAAGATCCACGGAAGTAGTGCGAAAATGAGCTATATTGCTACTAACGAAAGATGAATGCTCTTTGTGTGGTAGTGTATATCATCATAATTTCAGGTGAAAGAGTTGAACGAGCGTCAACGTCAGGTAGCCAGAAACAAGGCTCTTAAAAAGGGACTTGATCCTGAAGAGGCAGCTTCGTCATTGCACCCTCCAAAGATCACTACCGCATCGAAGTTTGATCGCCAGATCGACAGAAGGTATTTGATTCAAGGATAATTTTATGAGCCATTGTCGGTCTATTGCATACTTTGATGCTTCGATGATTATTCACGATTTGCGTGATCCAATGCACGTATAATATCAATCTAACCCGTTTTCGCATTACTGTTATCACTGAAAGCTCATGCTAGGAATATCGCTGAGGCCCGCGATTCACATTTCTGTGACAGATCTGCCCTTTGATTGACGGAGGGTAACTGCAGCCAATTGAAAGCCATCCGCAGTTTTTTTTTTTACCCATACGAACGGCAAATCGCGGTCAGTGTGCATTGGGGTATCAGCTCGCATTTCACCCACTAAGCTGAGGGTGAATTGTCGAGTCGAACAACTGAACACAAGCACATGCAGCTGACAAGTGAGCAGCAATTTATTGAGGAATCCGAAGGTTGACCACTATGCTTTTCTTTTTTGAACTTCTTCTTTGATCCATCAACACCATAGTTACGTATAGTACGCTCTGATTATTACAGAACGTCTTTGAGTACCTGTACTTTTGTTGGAGCACAATCTTAGCTTAGCGCATTCATAAACAAGAAGAGCCACTCTGTTTTTCCAGATCATACGGTGACCGAAGAGAGATATTTGAGCATCCGGTTATGAAGAAACCGCCAACCATTGCTAGGGGAACCGCAAGGCCTCCACCTGAATGGGGAAGAAAGGAGAACGAGGAACTTGAACAACTAAGGTTCATACATCTTGATGATTATTTTCCTAATATGGTGTGTTATGGACACTTTTACAGCCCGGTACACGTGTTTTGGCCTTGGCAGCCTCGTCAGTCGCTCAGACGCTTCGTCTTTAGCCAATCCTCTTTGGAGGAACTCAACTCTCTACATAGAGAAGGCGCAGACGTACAATTTACAGGTTCCATTAAGTGGAAATATCAGAATGGGCTGTGTTGTACACTCAATTGCTCTTAGCTGGTATCCTCAAATCGAATCGAAAGTTATGATATACTTGACGATACTAGCCAAGAGCAATGAACAACACAGCCTATTCATTGATAATTTTACTCAATGGAACGTGTAAATCATATGTCTGCGCCTTCATTATGTAGGGGCTTGGGTTCCCCCGAAATGATTGCTTTCTATTTGAAAATCGAGCGTGGATTTCATTTTTACATTCGTTAGTATTGCAGGAAGAATCTAGAGCCACCAAAGTACGTTGAGCAAGTGAAAGCCGAAGGTGATGCTGCTCGTCCTCCCGTTCAGGCGATCCCTCTACAGTTGCCCGATAAGGAGTTCGAAGATGAAGAAGAGGCACCACCACCACCACCATCACCACCTGCCGAAGAGGTAAATTCTTTTTCTCCTTTACTTTTTCCGCAGTAACTCACCAATTGTTGGGTTTTAGAGGCACAAAATGAATATATAAGAAAAAACCAATCGTGAAAGCGGTGTTATTATTTTCGAACAAAAATTATTAGAAAGTGAATTTTTCAATGCATCATATCTTAGTGCATTCCTTAATTTACAGGAAGCTCCCGAGCCTGAAGTGACGAAAGAAAAAGTGAAGGCAAAATGAATAGTCAATTGAACGAGTGAGAATCGAAAGAAATTTACTTCTTCTGTCTATGGTTTACTAATCAGTGCAATGAACTTGCTAATGCTTCTTATTATAGTGTATCCCTGACTGATGAATAAATCTAGAGAGAACAACACGCATCGGTGTGTTGATTTCCGTACGTCGTAATCATTCACAATAATGAAATTCACATGCCAAGACCATGATAACTATACAGTCTGGTAAGAAGTGCTCAAATTATAAGTACGCTCTTGGCTTGCAACATAATTCACGTTTATTTCTTGAGCACCGTTTCAAATAAAACGTTTCATATCCCAGTGAATGATTTGATGATGGAATCACACTTCAATACTGTCGTGTTTTCTTTCTGTGATCATATCTATTCATGTTTTGTAGTTCACTACTTTCATTTTGCTCACATAAAATGTGCAATTTTTTTCTCGTGATTTGCTTTAATGTGGATCAACACCCAGTTTATAATTAGTAATTACGCTGATAGTGCGATAATGCATCGAAACGAGAAGAAATAAACGGCTTAGTTAGAATACATATGAAAACCAAATACTAATTTGTGCAAGACATTTTTTATCCCACTCGTTCCCTTACCCTATTTGTCAATGACAGTCTCTAGATAGCGAATCGGTTGGCTAGCCAATTTAGAGCATGTCTCTTAAAAGCACCGTTGAATTGCAGTCAGTTAATTTTTACTCAATTCGGTGAACATCTTGTCGTACAGCGTCCTCAGACCTTACCACACTCAGTCGCTAACTTCAGTGGATTGTAGAGAGCTTTACCCAAACAGATCTTTGCGCACTGTGGAGTGGTTAATTTGATTACTTCACGGCGTGGAAGACAGTCATGGCACCACTAACCACCGCACTTTCCCCGTACTCTCGCAAGCTTTCGGAGAGGAAAAGTTGATAATGGAAGCAAATATGATATGATATCAACAACACATGCAAACCCTAGCTTCTTTACCTCTTTTATATAATCTATACAATTATTAGGTTGTTCCATAAGTTTTGGCACCATCGTAGCAAATATCAATTTTTTTCAATAAAAAGTGATGTAAATCGCATGATCTTGGTATTATTCAGTTGACCATTTTCCTGCGAACATTTTGGTATACAACTTGCCTATACATGCCTTTAGATGGAACTGTTTTCAGAACAATTCGCTTACTACTCATGCACGAATGGCGCGTAGGGTAAAATCCTAGTGAGGTGGTGCGCAAGATTAATGGAGCCTGGAGTAACGGTACGGTTGCAAAAAGGACGGTTAGGAAGTGATTTACGGAGTTCAAAGCCCGGGAGAACAGTCTGCAGGATCAGTCGTTCTCGAGCCGTCCACAGGAAGCTCCATTAATCTTGCGCGTCGCTTCACTAGCATTTTGGCGAATTCGTTCTCACGAAAGTTTCATTTTAAGACAAGTATGGGCAAGTTCATTTAAAAATGCTTGCAAGAAGTACAATTCTATTTCACTTGATAATCTAACTTGTTGGACTACGTCTATGTGGTCAGTACCGACGAGATACATCGTCGCTTCTAACCAGACACGAGATATATCTGATCATGAGAATTTTGAGAATGTATTCGAAAGTAACTGAGAAATCTTTGTTTCGGTATAGGTTTACGAGACCGCAAGCATTCAGCAGTAGAAATAGTCATTCACGCCTTAAATACAAAATTATCGCAGTGAATTATTCGAAGCATAGGAAAGAAGGAATGGTAGAGGCACGCATTCCTATTCTTCTCCTCCAACATTCCACTTTTTTCACATTCAATGAAAGTTGGCGTTTGAGGTATTTGTTCTTACATGTCAGCTAATACTAATTCGACTGCTGCAGAATGAATTATCACCGGAGGAGCAAATGCAGTGCGCTAGACAGTCGCTCAAGGGCTGTCGTCAAACTGCCTAGAGATACTATCAACGTGGCTGCAGACCTCTTGTATAGAAGGCAACTCCATGGAAGCTACTTCATTCGTGCTGTGATCATCTGTTAGATTGGTTCACTATAACGACTGGCTACCATTATTGTAAGGAGAACAACTTCTGTGAAAGCTCGTTTCGAATCACCGTAGTTCTGATTGAGGCGATACTTCTGTGTTGTTCGTAATAAAGTTTCATGAAAGCCTCATATATACTTCATCATTAGAGGAAGAGTTTCTTTTTTATCATATGACCCAAAGTCACATGTACCACACTGTGTCGAACCATAGCACTTTCTGCAGTCGATTCTTCCCTCACCCATCCATGTAAGTCTTTCAAGTTTTCGTATGTGCACTCGACTGTTGCTTTAGAGTTGTTGCCTTCTTTGTGAATTCCATTAATTACTGTTTGAGTGGAATCAAACGTTTTCATGCGAATTGGAAGGATTAAGCGCATCTCCGATGAACCTGGCTTCAATTTTCTAGCTTGGAACGCATGGAGGGCCGTTCAATAAGCGCAACTTTTTGGTATGACTAATTCCAAGGTCAATCTAGCCTCCATTCCTATCAAGGTGATGAAATTGGCAGCAGTTTTGCCTTTTCTGTTTTTTTATCTCTTAACTGTCTTTTTCCAATCACAGAAGTTGATGAATGCTTTTCATACCGAAGCGGAGCATGTCAATATGGTTAGCGATGGATTCCAGAAAGGATCGACTCGATCAGCATTCACGACATTTGTAACAAAGATGAAAATCTACTGCAGCAGCCAAACCCATGGACAAAAATGCTAATGAAGAGAATTCTTTCTAACAAGTGAAAAAGACGAGGTCGTTACTATTTCATCATTCGTCTGTTTTATAAGTGCATACTTTTATTTATTATTTATTAGCCAGTACGTTCTTTGATTGTGAATTTGACATGTCCAGGACTCCGAGGAGGCGCCACAAACGTTAGGTCAAAACAACCCGTACCGTTGGACGAGTGTGTAACGGTGTTCCAAATGTTGACAAGAGCAAAGGTTTACTCATTAACACTTTGGGCTTGTTGAGACTGGCGGTAGCTGGGTGCCGCCTTGCCACTTTGCTGTGACGGAAGACCACCGCTGCACCATTTTCTCTGCAAGGTTCTCGAACCTCTGCGTTGCCATTTACTCTCTAAGGTCATGGACCATCTGCGTTGCCTATGTTCGAAAGCATTTAGTTGGAGATTGATTAGAAGCTCAATGTCAATGCGGACTATGGATCAAATCGAACTCCGCTATAATTTCTGGATTAAAGATGAAAAACTATCTACAGGTCATGCTTCTAGCACGGTAACATCAGGAACGCTACTTTTGTGAAACATTGTCGTATACAAGCGCGTCCCTGTTCAGAAAGTATTTTTCCAAGGTTTTTAAAATTTCAACGGACGTGAAAAGATAGATTTGTTAAAGTATTTGAGCAACTAAAGTCTTACCAAAGAGAGTGGCATATTCCCATTGTGGTACACACAGTGTGAGGGGGTAGGGGTGTTAGTAATGCCCAACATCTTAGTGCAGTTACGATTCCTTCGATCATCCATTCTATGGAAGTTGCTTATGCGTAACGTCCCCCACTGACATGGAATTTCTGATGTCGTATGGGTTGCTAGAAAACATGTAGGTCGTGGCCTCCAGCTCCAGAAAAGTCAATTGCAATAATATCGGATTCTGCGACTGTTCCTGTTCTTATGTTTCAATTGTATTTGAACCTACGGGGCAGAGCAGGAGGTGGTCTATCTGCAGCAAAATTCCAAAGTTTGATACGAGAACTGTGAAAAAAGAGTTAGTAATATTACACCTCCTAGTTGAAGTGTTTCAATATGACCTTGCTTGAATTTCAATATATCCCATAATTATTATTCAAGCCAACATGTCATGTGATCTATTTATGGGCTCTTGTACAGCACGGTACACGTGTTTCGGCCTTGCAGCTTCGTCAGTCGGGCAGGCCTTTAGTCCTTAGCCAATCTTCTCGGGGCTCGTACTCCTCTATAAAATGTGTATGCAAATCTTGTCGTTGCCTACCTCTTTATGGGGGAGAGAAACCCCCGAGAGGATTGGCTAAAGACGAAGGACCTGTTCGACAAACGAGGCTGCTCAAGGTCGAAACATGTGTATCGGGCTGTATAACAACCCATCAACAGACCGAACGACATGTTAGGCCAAATAATGATTATGAGATTCTCCTAGAAAAATCTCTAACGTTTCACAACCATTCGACAATTGCCAGATTTAAAATAGATTGTAGCTAGATAAAACAATTACGCGAAAAAAGAATGGGATAATCCAACGACAAATAGTAAGGAAATGCCACAGCAGGTACCTTACCACAGCAGTGCTTTTCTGAAAAATAAACGAACCTTTGTGTTCGCAGCGCTCATCGTCTGCTCTTTTATCAATTGCTCAAGGTTCATTTCCAACTGGTGAATATCTCCTCATGAAAAAAAGATTTCGTGTACATACGAACCAGTGCGATAAGCAAGTATTGTAGAAGAGAGAAGTAAATTAAACTGAACCTTCCAAAAAATAAAGCAGTTTCTTTTGTAACCCAATCGTTTCCTCAGCACGGACTCGTTCCTCCTTCAGACTTTTTCGCTGTGATTTCGGCAGCCTCGCTTCTTATCCGCCTAATTTCACGTGTTTGTTTGCTGAAATGTTCAGAAAGACGCTTTCCCGAAGGTAAGAGAGAATCAAATTCGTGGAGAAAACAGTGACAATGCCAGATCTACTCATGTACCTTCAGTCAGAAGAATGTCATATTCCGTCTTCTTATGACCAAATTTTTTCCTTAACAGTGCTTGCCTGAGTATAAAATCACTCGACCAAAAATAATAGGTTCAAAATTTTAAGAAAAAATGTAACTGTTAATTTAGAACGATGATTCACTGTTGAAGATGAACATTGTTTGACTACAGGCAATGGAAGTGGTTTTAAATTCATTCCTTCGTTGCTCGGAATGCAAAAGTCGAGAAAGAAATTATTCAGCTAATTTATCCTTAATTAATCTCTTCAAAATGTTTTTTGCGACCTATCAAAGAAACGGTACAAAATAAAACACCTTAGAAGCAAAGGCATTGGAAGGTATGTTATCTGTCGCAGGTTTGCTGCCAGCAATTGATCTAAAGAGTTCGTAAGTAAAGAAGATTACGCGTTATCTATCATGAATCCCAAAAGGCACTAACCCCACCCTCACACTCACGATAAGACCACAACGTGTGAGATTTTGGAAGCGTCTCTGGCTAAACCCCACTAATCCAAACATGAATTGCAGAGACGGTTGCCTCGTAATCAAGTGTGTAATGAGACAGTATATGAGACTCTTTGATGCGTGAAGAGCGCTACGAGTCCATGTGATTTCTATCCGCGAATCTCCACTTGAACTTCTCGGTGGATGACTCGTAAAAAGCTATTAGTTTGTTAAAGGCCGATTTTCGTGCTCGATGCGATTGAAATCTAGGTTTGGCGACTTTTTCTAGAGGAGTATTGAAGGATTTTGGTTGATTAGGCTCTAAGCGGCCTGATCTTCCCAGGCCCTGAAAAAGAGGAAACTCCCAACACGTCAACTAAAAGAACTATTTTATTAACAATAGCCTCGCGTATGATATAAGAAGGAAAATTTGTGAATCACCAGGTTGAGGATAAGGTTCCTTAACACCTGTGAAAGAGTCAAAATTCATGTTTGTTTCACACTGTATCCGTCACAGTAAATTCATGGGAATACGTCACGAATATTACCTTAAGAACCTCCCAAGGTTCTTCCTGGCCAGTCACGATCGGAGCAAACGTTGGGTTCCCAGAGCCATGGCACATCATCAGTTGCACGGCCAAATAAATTGGAAAAACGTCATGGTCTGTGGTTGGTGGATTTTTGAAGGCCTCTTGCATATCGAACTAGTTTCGGATTGTCGAGCCATCAATGGCAAACTTCACAACGAGCGGCTGGATTGAATCCACAATGCGGTGAAAGAAAAGTACAAGGCACTGACTCGTTGAATGGAGGGAATCGAGGTCTTGCCGCACTCGGCCCACACTCTAGATGCTGCGCCGTTCGATTATGGTCTGATTTCTTCCGATCAGTGGAGCATTTCCTGCATGGAACCGATTCGAGAGATATCATCAAGATGAAGAGGCATATCAGGAGTTTTTTTTTATCCAAAACCTAAGAAATGGTTTTTCGCACAGATCCGGAGGACTGCAGATCATTAGCAGATGATCGTTGAAAAAAGTGATGGTCTGTATTTTGAAGAACAATTATCACTTTCTGAATTGATTTTCTGTATATACTTTGAATATTCAGCATGTGTTGAGAACTTTTTCCTTCTTAGTACAACTCATAACATTTAGAAGAGCGATAAAAAATTGAAAAGAACCTTGTGAAATTCATTTTGCTCTCATTTTATCGCCAAAGTGCAGTTATTGAATGGAGTCGCGTCTCTGGTCTATCAAGCTTACGAAGTAGATTGGAGATTGGAGAATTTGTTTTTGAGTAATATGTTTTTCATCCTCTCTCCCTCTCTCTTTCTCGTTCTCTCTCCCTCTTTCTCTCTCTTCGTCCCCTCCTCCTCCGCAAAGACCTACAATGTACAGAAAGGTATAAATAGCTTGCGCGCTAGAGCTCCTCATGGAAATGATTGGCCCTATTCTGATGACACCAGAGGATTTCACGATTAGCTAACAGAGTGAATTCGAGTATAAAGAGACTAATTAATAAGTAGTCTCGCTGTCTCATTTCAATCTTATTTAGGGTCCATGGAGCCAAGCAGAGAATGTTGTAAATGTGATGGGGTTGATGGGTTAGCAGAGACCAGGAAACACCGACCAACGAACGCAGTTTATGAAAGTAAAATTGAACTTTCACTAGAACTAGTAGAAAAGTGGCAAAATTTATTCCTTCTCTACATAAGTTTAACAACAGAAATCGATTCATTGAACAACTCGAGATCTTAAATGCACTTCTATAGATGGAAAAACCGTCACAAAATCAAGTCCTGATATCTCTCATTGCACGTCTGCGTCCCAACATCACACTTCATTGAAGACGTGGATTGAACGTCTCCGTGTGAATGAGGAGACCCTCGAGTTTTCCACGCCTTACATCATATCAAGTCACCATACGTGATCTCAATGCAGATAGTGCCTGAAAAACAACTTCTGAAAAATGTCTACCAATGACCGTCGGTTTTTAGAGTCTCGTAAACTCATTTTAGCATTACACAAATAAGTCCCCTAATGAAAAATACTACATATATCATAATATAACATAGCAAGTGATTAGAGGATTTCTTGTGACCGATGTCTTTGTAGACCCAAAAGTTTATACTAGATCAGACTATCGTCTATTCAGCCCTAGATTCTTATTCAGAGAAAACTGAGAAGACTAGAAAATCATGAAACATCTGAAAATCATTAGGAACAAGGCTTCGTTAACATCATTATCCGGCTTGACGGTCTTACAGCATCATTTCTTCTAAGATCTATAAGCAAAATTGTCTGAAAAATATTACGTACTCTGGCTTATTCTCAGCTTTTTTTTTTGAAGATTTTCAATCATATCACGTAGTGCAGCTAATTTATCTTCCGAAAGTGGACGTATATAGTGATAGCATGATCGTTTTTCAAAGGTATGACTGATTTTGTCGCCAACCTCTCATACATCTAGACTTCAAATTATTTCTCAGACTGATGCGCTGTAGCGTATGACTGTTGGTAAACAGGCGTCGATAGTGCAAATGGTTAAATACATGCCCTGTAAAGGGTGAAATGCGAGTTTGAGTCTCGCCTGACGTCATTTGCAGATCACTCAACATCACTGGGTATAGTTCTCAGAAACTGTGGAATCTTCAGCTTCTTGTCATTGTAGAATAAAGTATTTTACTCATTTCTCATCTCCATCGTCATCTCGTGTGAATTCCAGTTCATGTTCATATTGACTTGACCCTTTAGCGATATACAATCTTCTGCAATGTCTATTTCACCGTTTTGTTTCTTAAGTGACAACAGTGCTGAATTTACACTTTTCCCTGTTGAAACGCGACCCGAATGGTGAGTTAAGAAATGTGGTCCTGAAGGACTACAGTGCGAATAGTTGGTTCTAACTATGGACTATAACAGACCGTACCCACGTAGTATGAGGACACTGACATATGCTTTCGGGCTAATCTAGCGCGAATTTCCGATTGGCAAAATTTTTGTCTCTCTCAGAAAACGAGTGCAATCAGAAGTTTACCGCTATGCACCGTAGCGTGAATGACAGCTAGGAAATTGACTATCTTCAAAAATATCCACCCTCAGAGAGACTACGTGGAAAAATCCTTATATATTGTATGAGCCAATTGTCCGTAAGCATAGTTCTATTTCATCTGAGATGACAAGGTTGGATTAAAATGTGAATAGGTAGGCTTTCCTACTAACATTGCCAACAGTCGCCCATATCCAGTAGATTCTCAGATTCATAAAGCGGTAATACAGTAAATGCGCAATTGACGCAGACATTTCACCACTTCTTAAAGGCTTGTCCTAATGAAATCATGGAACATCATGAAAGCAGAATAAACTACGAGTTTTCAGAAAGATAAAGTTTTTCTCAAATGTTTGCCGCTTACCAAGGTTAGAAATGGAGAAGTCTTCAAATTATTAGAAAGGAAGGGGGAACACTTGCTATACCATAAATTACAATTATACCTGAAAAACTATGGAAAGGAATGGTGAATCGAGACACTTCAATCTTCTAGAAAAACTTAACATGCACGGTTTAGCAAAACATCTCGTCCTGTTGCGTTAAGTATCCTACTAGGCCAGTCTTTCTAGGAAACGCAAGGTTCGACTTCAAACTTGAAACTGAACCTTCATAAACAACATCAAGCCAAGAAAAGCAATATCGTGATAAGTAGAATGTCACGTCAATATAAGAATGTAAACATCAACGTATTAATGAGCAACGATGGCACATCGCAACAAGGAAGCTCATCAATAGCAAAAAAATACTCCGAAATAACGCTCAATCGGCTTATAAGAATAGCAACATATATAATCACAACGCATGCATGATATGAAAAATAACATAAAAAGCAACTACTTCAATAGTCAAGAAATCCAAAAAAGAATGTCTAAAGCCTAAATGAGATTCTTAAAAACAGTCAATCTTATGGATCAATTTTGATCTAACAGCCGAAATTCATCAACTGAAAAGTGGTGATGGACCAGTGTCATTGTACACTGTGCTATCTCCACATACGCCTCCCTCTTTGCTACAATGCAGGGCTTAATGTGGGGCGGGGGTCACTGACGACGAGGCCGAAACCTTCGAAACACCGGTGTATGGCCCTGGCGTACCAACCTCGTTTAGGCTTTAGACATTCTTTTTTGGAATTATTTTGAATGTTCATTGCGAGGTTCTAGAAAAAAAAAAACCAACCTTATGAGTCATGGAAATAAGTTAGAGAGATATTTGAGGCGAAGAACAGAAGCGATTCCATAAAACTCTGCTACATTCCATTCATATGCCTCATAAATCGAATCCAACTGAAAGGAGAGGCTAACACTGACTGACAAATACCTTGTAAGACGATTCTCAAAACATACTCTATAGTGGGAAACTTCAGATTTTAAGTGTACTGTAGTTGATACTCCATTGATGACCCAAGCAAATCAGTGCTGGTTGTACCTATTTTCACTGTTCTTCCAAATGCAGAACGCAAACTCTCATTGAACCATCGAATCATATCATAGCGTGTCTGACCAACATTTGAGTCGCTTTTTAATGCGATATTTATGTCAGCAAAAATCAGTACTTGCTTGACTACAAATTCACTGATATACGTCAAAACTTGACACCAGAAGTGGTTTTGAGTTTACAATTTCCCTTTTCTATAATTTCACCAAGTTGGAAGACGTTTCAAAGAAGGGCGTGAACGGTTTTCATGGCGTGGTGGAAAAGCTGATTTGAGCCGCTGAAATAAGAGTTAGACCACAAATCAAGTTAGAAATTGTGATTTCAACCACAGATCCAGTTCAGCTAGAGATCTGCCAATTTGAGCGGTCTAGCGTAACACTCTCGACAAGTGACTGCTTACAGCCACAAATCTCTCAAAACAAGACTGAGGGGAAAGACAAAGCGAGGGCTTTCATGGCGTAGTGGAAAACGTTGTGATCTCAAAAAAACAGTAGCAGGTTCGAATCAACTCAAATTCCAATGCTACTCGTACTTTAACATTCTTCTGGTTGTGTCCGGTCTTCTGTTCAATTCCGCGATTTTTTTTTTGTTCAAAAATGGATATAGTGGGCCAGAAGAAGGCATACTTTAGAGGGCGAAAATTTTGGTCGCATAGTTGCTTGAGATATAATAATCTAAATATATGATAGTAAAACTCCCTGAACGCTATAGACACTATGGCGCCTGTACGGTGCGGAATGTTTTGGTAACAAAGGAAAATAAATCCTAGTTATTCCAAAAGCTGCTATGATACTCACTAAATGTGCTTGATCTTCGAACAGAAGTTGTTGCTGCACCTTCTCAACATCATCAATATTACGGTTTGAACCCAATTCATAGACACAAAGGTTTTTTGGTATAACACCCCAAAGTACCACCTTCGTTCACTTGATAATCGAACATCATACACTGAAAAATAACTACTGTGGCATTTGATAAGAATTGCTCGACTTATTATTTGAAGAACAAGTTGTAAAATAGACTATTTCGTAGTCAGAGAATAAGAAAATGAGATTCATGATACAGAGCGTTGAATATCTGTTGAGTGAACTACTAGTAGAAGCTCAAAACCCTTCTCTTCATAAAAACTCATATCTCTCCTGCAAAACGTCATGAACTATGACTGCATTTTGTTTGGAAGCTCATTCCTGGCCGATAACTTCATAATATTTTGATTTGCAAGTATTTCGAACAAAATAATGGAGTTTCCACGATACAATAGTGTCATCTTAATCAGCTAAAAATGGCCAAATCAAACAATTCAGAAAGTTATCAAACGTTGAGGAAAAGATATCCTTTGAAGCCGTGGACAGTAATGATCTCAATAAAGAGTACTCAAAACAAAACGACATTTAGAAATCACATTTAAATCAACCGTCATTTTTTCACCACCCTGATAAAAGTGAAGCTACGACTTTCTTCACATTGCATTCAAATAACATACCATTGCCTCATGATTTCTTCCAAAAAATATGGGAGTCGCCATTCGTTCGGACACGTTAGTAGAAGAAGGATGCTCAGGCAGATTACACTATAAAACATGAATACGTCTGCAAAAGTCAATAAGAAGATGGCTTCTGAAGAGCTCATACGTTAAAACACAGGTTGTTCAAGATCACCATTCACCATCAGACGTCACAACTGTACAATAGTAGGCTGGAAAAAAGGTTCTGGGGAACATTAATAAGCAAAATATAACCTCCATGTATATCATGGAAAAATTACAGTTTCTTATATGGTATTTTCTCACTGGAGGCCTAGATATTAATCGTCTTAATTTTCACTTTACTACAAGCCACCGCCATGTCCAACGACACAATCGAACTTCGTATTTTATTGCGTAATTACTGGAGAAAGAGTCTTTCACAACGAGTTGCAGTCGATGAAGGTGAAGGCACATTACAACAAGCAAATTTCCGCTGGACCCTGGTTTCAGCGCTTTGATGATGGAGACCTTGACCTTGAAGACAAGACTCATTAAGTAAATGAACCAAGTAAAGTTCTTTGATTTGAAGTCGGGGGAAGGTACTTCGGCCACATTCGAAACTTGGCAGACCGATGGCAGGAAGTCGTAAAAAACAGCGACCTTCATTTTCAAGACTAGTTATTATTGTTCTTGTTTGGAACTTATGCAGGAATTTTCAATTTTTTGCAAAGGCCCCAGAACTTTCCTTCCAACCTAATAGTTTCCAAAAATCGACTTTCATTGATCTCGGCAGAAAAGCCTTTAGATGCAAATATTAGAGACTCACCTTTTCAGCTTGCGCAAGATTGGTAATTATAGTTGCCGTAATGCTAGTGATAGCAGTACATTGGCTGACGTTTCCACAACACGCCCTTCCTATCAGCCTGGACGTACGTGTAGGTAGGTCTGTACTGCTATCACTACTATCAGGAAAACTGCACTTACCAACCTCGCATCGGCTAAAAAGATAAATCTTTGATAAGTACAATAAACTGCACAAAACACAGGGCAATGAGAAGCGCAAGTGCCTGTAAGCTGGGCCATTGTGAAGCACCACTACGGTGTTGAAGTATATTTTGTTAGTTTTTTTGAAAGTCTAGATATTCCGGTCGATAGTGCCCTTAAATTGAATTATTGTTGAACAAATATTAAGCACAGCAATAGCCCAAGCCCCAACACATTTCCTTTTGTATTTCGGCCACACCTTCGTCAACTACGGCCGTAATATATTCCTTAAACGAGTCATATCTGAGAGGATCAAGTCTCTTATAAATTCGTAAAGTCCTAACTCCTGATATATCATTATTATAACAAAATCATACCCTGTTGGTAAAAAACCAGGTCTGCTGTTGTATTATTTACGTCTTTCTTTTTTTGGTACAAATCGTGCTTTGAATAAGGAGAGGGTGGCGAAACGCTAGCTGAATAAACTAACGAAATCTACATTTCTTCATATCTTAACAAAGACAGGCAAGCTAACATAGTTGATCGAAATAGTATGGAACTTTGGAGTGTAACATTAAAGCAAACGTACAGCATTACTAGATGGACTGAGTTGGCTTGGAATTTCCTTCCCAGAATCAGTGCACGCCGGCGAGCTCACGAGTAAACCATCGAACTAAACCAATGTTTCAGATGCATAAACCTCTCACAAAATATGAACCGACTTATGAAGAAATTCCTTATTTTCGTTATGTCATTTCACGAGAAAAAAGAAATGTCTAATTAGAAAAATACTACTTTGATTAGTTTAAGCAGACATTTCGAAAGGCACTCTTATAGCAATTTCTATGAGGAATATTATGAAAGAAAATTGCCCTTGCCCTATTAACCACTCCTTTAATAGTATCCGTTTTTTCTGGGTCTTCAGGTTCAATGAATCGCAGTAAATTCAGGTTCATGAGCAAATTGAATGCCTTTACGTTGTCCACCTCAACATAAATTATTACCAAGGAAACAGAAGAAGTCAGGAAAAAACCAGTACCTTCGGCCTCATTTCGCTGCATGGTGAGCTACGATAATATTTAGGAAGAAGGATAGAGACCTAAATTCAAGATATATAAGAAGGAAAGAAATTTCTGGAGTACACGCATTTTCTTCGTGATTTCTAAACCAGTTTGCAAACTCTATACATCATGTTAAAATGTACAAGAATTGATTTTACGGGTCCTCAGCAAGTTATGATGTCGCAAGTACAGATCTGCAAGTATTGACTAATGTGGAAAGCGTTCGAAAACAGCGGAAGTCGAAACCGCGTTTCACTCATAACGCGTGCTACCAATGTATCACCGAGGCCAACGCTTTGCTATTACTCTTTCATCGACATAAACTATCGATGCTGTCAGGAAGTGTAGTAGCAAAGTTCATCTGGGTGGTGTGATGGCAGCAACCCACGGTATGGTCACAGACTGTACTAGAAGTTCGTGCCCGCTATGGTTTTTTAATATGATTTTTACAATGAAATGGCATGATTTTGGTATCGATTGTTTTGTGAACGTTTTGGTACACAATTTGCCTATACTTGCTTTGAGATGGAGCTGTCTTAGAAATAAACTCGCTTGCTACCCATACACGAATGGCCCGTAAGGGAAAATGTTTATGAGGCGGCGCACATTATAAATGGAGCCTGGGGCGATGATACAGCTGCAGAAAGGACGACTTCCGAACTTCCGTCAAATCATATGGCACCCACTTCGACTTCTTGCAGATCCTACTCAGCTCATGGAGGATGTTGGCTATGGTCTTAAAGCAACAATCAAACTCTTCGGCTAAAATTTGGTATACCGCTGAGGGATTTCCTTCGTTCATCTCAAGGACAGCTTAACGATCAATTTCGTGTTGGACGACCCAAGCACGACTGATCCTCTAGACTGTTTTTCCAGCTCTAAAATCCGCAAAGCATTGCGATTCCCAAACGTCCTTTTTGCAAACGTACCATCGCCTCCAAGCTCCACTAATTTTGCACGTCGCTTCATTAACATTTTCTCCTAGGCGCCACTTCTGCCTTATTAGCAAGAGAATTTGTTCCCACAACAAGTCCATTCTAAAGCACGTATATGCAAGTTGCATACCTCATATGAAAATGCACAAATTAACGACACCAAAATTATAGTTTCATGGCAAAAACTGTATTTAAAAAATTTAAAACGGAACGAATTTTTTACATAACCTATTAGTAGGCGAATTCAACTATCGCACGATTTCAATCTCTTGCATACCACTCTTCACTTTCAAATAGTATAGTGTGGGAAGAGCATCGATGATAGCGATAACTCACCTTGTGCCCGAGTAGAAGGAAGTGTACTAGACATTTGAAAATGGGTTTCAGGCGTAGCACCTTGCATGAATGCCATGAAACCATCTCGGTATTTCTTATTTTCCCCCAATATGAAGAGTACTTTTGATCAAAACAATTTGATACGGCACACGCATCTGTAAAATCGCAAATACTGAAATGTTCTGGCGAGACCACAGGCAATTAGAACCGGGTTGTTAGCACATATTAACATCGAATCCGCACGCGCAATCAATATCTAATTACTACCCAATGATGTTGAGTGATGCGCAAAAGGCGTCAGTAGTGCAAATGGTTAAAACATTCCCCTCACCCGAAAGGGTAAAATGGGGTTCAAGTCCCGCTTCACGTCAAAGTTTTGCACATCACCCAACATCATCGGGAATATGTAACATCACAACACCGGTAAAAAGCGATTAAATAAAAAGACTTCCCGTCGATCACACCTAATTACTTATTGAAGTGTTAAAAATTAAACGGAAGAACGTCCATATAGGATACTTTCAATATAATGGACATCAACAAACATTTAAGTATATCTTTTTTTGAATTTTACTATAAATCGACGCTATGTGCTTCTTCCCGGTTGTTGGCATGATGGGTGAAAGTTGAAGGGCCATTGATAATCCCACTCACCTATCATCACAGGCCTCAACAGCGTAGCCGCGTTCCTCTCAAATAACGTGGGCGGAAATTCAGTCGAGTCCACAGTCACAGAAAACGCTCCTAGATACAAAAAATATTTCTTTGTCGTCTGGTTATCCAATTCAAATCCCAAAGGAAACCTCTCCGGTACATTAACTCTTTCTATGCATCTATTTTCCCTCAAAAAAAAACTCTCATAGAAAGCAGAAAAGCTTTGCAATGGATGTTGGTAGAATACCCGATGAGAGTGGAGTTTTTGAGAAGAATTCTCGAATTGTGCGATGAAGAATGGCCTCTACGCGTCTACGTTCTTCTGGACGCGCGTCGCTAGTGACCTTCAAAAATTTCAGAACAATGTTGAAGTACGTTTTACATAACAGTGAAAATGACATAATCAAAAGAGAAGGGTTAGTAACAACAACAACAACAACCACAACATCAGCAACAACAACAAACCCTGTCAACATCGACGCCCGCTTGGACGAAATGCTCTTTCAAAGCGGAAGAAGCCCTGCATACGGGCGCATCCTTTTCATCCAACTATCAAAAAAATATTTGCTTGAAATGAAATTCTTCTGGTTAAAATCGAATAACATAAAGTCTATAGATTTGAAACCCAAATAAATCAAAATGTGAAACATTAAGGGGTGCTACACTAATATAGGTTGTGCAGAAAATTCATGCCTTTTGAATTCTTGATATGATTTTTGCAATAAAATTGCATGTTTTTGGTATCGTTCATTAGCGCATTTTCCTACGAACAATTTGGTATTCAACTCGCCTATTCTAGCTCTGAGATGGAGCTGTGCTGGAAACAAATTTGCCTGCTACTCATGCACGAACGCCACGGAGGGTAAAATACTGATGAGGCGGCGCGCAATATTAACGGAGCTTAGGTGACGAAAGGTTACAGAAAGGACAGCTAAGAAGTTTTTAACGAAGTTCAAAGCAAGAGAGAACAGTCTGGAGAATCAGTCACTCTCGGTCCGTCCACAGGAAGCTCCAGTAACCTTGCGTGACGCTTCACTAACAAATTCCCCTACGCGCCATTCGTGCATGAGTAGCAAGTGAAAATGTTCCCAAAACAGCTCCACCTCAAAGCAAGTATAGACATATTGTTTATCAAAATGTTCGCAAAAAAATATGCAATTGAACGATACGAAAATCATGCAGTTTTACTGTAAAAACCATATCAAAAACAAAAACGGCAAGAACTTTCTACGCAACCTATTAGCAAAAATCAAGATGGAGAGTCACGGTCCCATCAATTTGGCAGGAAACTATGAAGAAGGCTTCTTTTGTCGGACAAGAACTTTTCACAAAAGTTTTAGTGACCATTCGAAATCTTAAATCTCATGGAACTGCAGCACGCACCCGTTTTTCTAGAGGTCTTTTTACAAGGATGTACCATTCAAACCATACTTTAACCTTTATGGGACCGTAAACCCACCTGCTCTGTGTCTCTGGCCTCCATCGCGGCAATGCCGGACGGTCTGCTCCATCTTGCCAGCATCTCTAACCACCAGCGTTGGAACGCTTCGAATGCATCATTATGCTAATCCAGTTGTGTTATTGTTGTTATTTTCCTACTTGTAACAACGCGATATACTTACATATAACATAGTGTATGAAAAGAGTAACAGCAATTAGATTGAAATAACTCAACAATATACTTAATCGTCCCCACATTGGTTTTAAAGACGCAGATGAGGCGGAGCAGCCCACCTTCCCTTCCCGGCGCTGCCATGCTGGAGGTTATAGCGCAGAAGAAGTGGGTCGACGGTTCCGAGAGGATTAAAAATTGATGGGATCACGACTCTCCACTACGGCTGATAGATCAAATGAGTGAAAATATCAGTAGAAATTCTTCAGACTAAAAACGGCAAAGATGTGAAAGGTCTCTCATTGAACAACCATATATGGCCAACCAACCTCAGTTCCGACATTCGAGTCCGCTAGGGAGAGGGAGATTTCCTCAAGATCCTCAGGATCGATTGTATCCATCGTATGATGTTATAACGCTTCTGTCACAATACTGAAATTCTGTCGAAATCAGCTACAAACGAAACACGGACAAAAAAACTCACACTAATCAAGCCACTAGCAAATAAAGAATGAAAGAAATATGTTTAACCAGTTGACTCTCGCGGACTGAAAGTGAGCGCGTCCGCCAGCGTGGAAACGACTCCACTTCCTTTGCCTCAATTAGTCTCCGACTACAATACTTTTCGTTGCAAGACTCGCAGCTAAGCTTTGAAGTGATTCGCGTGCGATCTTACCACTGCACTGTACTCGGCGACTAATCGAGGCAGAAGAGGTGGAATTGTTTCCTCACTGCTTTGAACACGCAATTTCGGTTCGCTGAAGTCAACGGGTTGGAAATTGAGAAGAAAAACAGAAAAAGAAGTAAACCAAGCAAAAAAAAAAAAATTGAAAAACTATAACATGGAGCGCTTGGCATTCCGGTGCTATCACCAAAAACAGCCACGTTGCCCGCCAGAGAGAAAAAAGTCATCTCACAATGTTCAACACGTCTATACGTGGAAGGACATGTGAGACAGTGAGAACGTTTCTAATGTTGCCACTTTTTGATCCGTCTGGTAGCGCTACTGAAACGCCGGTGGTCTTTCAAGTGACTAAGGATGCTCGACGAGGGTGTCAATCCCAACGCTCTCAGGCAATCAATAACGCACGCCCTAAGCAACGCTTCAGCTTGGTTTCTCAAAATTGGAAGAAGATGTGCTCAACCAGTACTTCACGACATTCATGAAGGAGACTAATCTTCTAACAAGCGAGACGACCAATCGGACGCTAGAAGTACTGGGTATAGAGACTACTCTATCTACCTCTTTGTTTCCTTATTCATGGTAGCACTATTGGGCACGCGATCTGACGCTGCGAAAACTCATTCCAGTCTGTTGATAGTCAGGAAAATGCAATAAAATTAGGACGGAAGGAATAAATCCAAGTTTTCGACAATCTAAAACAAAAGACGTCAAAAGAAAAAGAGTGCTTTGATAACAATTTAGAAAGAGCAGATTCATATAGAAGACGCGTCAGAATACCTGAATCCTTTGAAAACGCATAAGGAGCGGCACTAAAAAGGCAGAAGTCAAAAACTCAAATACTGGCGCTCCATTCACGAATTCAATGTCCATTCCTATATCAAAACGTAACGGAGAAATATAAGAACGGGACACATTTTGCAGCGCGCTCATTCATACGGTTCATTCACGCAACTGGGACTACTATTTTAGAATGACCTAATCACTAGACGCTCTCGAAGATTAAGCAGAAACGTTCGCGAAGCAATATGAATTATCTCGAGAGTCATACCAGTTGGTCTTAGCCCACATGAGGAACAAGTACGGTTACAGGAATGATTCAATTGACCAACTACTACTTGAAAATAGAAGTGGAGAAGAGAGATCGCGAGAGCAATAGTGCTTTCATGAATAAAAAAACGGAGAGACAGAAACCAGAATAGTCTCCATGCTGGGACCGGAACAGTTGAAAAAAGAAGTGACATGAGTCATATAGAATGGGAAAGAAGATAGAGCTTCCTCCATCAAAATAAGTCTATTAGGAGGTAAGAAATTTTTCGGACTTTGTCGCTTTTGCTGATTATTTTTCAAGCTTCTTCTAAGATGGAATTGTCCCAAGAGCAAAAACAACTGTTGATGCTACACGAGTATTGTTGCGTGTTAAAGCAACACTTGAACACAAACGATACTCGTGTAGTATCAACAATCGCTTTTGAACTCGGGACGCTTCGATCTTAGAACAACTGTATAAGTGTTATATATCAAAATAACGATATGACATGTTTTGAGCCGTAGGTCTAGTGCTATATAGGCGCCTATTTGTCCTATTGGGACTCATCAGTAGCACCCTCCCTCGCTTCCGTCGATCCCTTGAGGTTAAATAATCCTCTAAAGGAATCGACGCCGAGTAAAAACTAAGCACCCCAAGTCGGATGATGGTATTACCTGACTTTGTGGTGACCGTCAGTCGAGCTAGCGGCTTTCAAAATGAATCATACCTCTGCTAACAACCGCTTTTTTACAGACCCGCTCAAATGATTTGATCTGATAAGGATATGACATGTTTTGAGGCGACAGGTCTAGTGCTATATAGGTCGACGAATACGGAGGGAGGGTGCTACTGATGAGTCCCAATAGGACGAAATAGGCGCCTATATAGCAATAGACCTACGGCTCAAAACATGTCATATCCTTATCAGATTAAATCGTTTTGAGCGGGTCTGTAAAAAAGCGGTCGTTAGCAGAGGTATCAAAATGACCGTAAGAAGCTGCTCTTTAGAGCATAGTAAAAAGTAAAAAAAAGTAAAAATAGTAAATAGTAAAAAGAAAGACTCAGATGCATGGATTATACTCAACAGAAGCAAAAAAATTATTCTTATTTATTCGCTTTTGGCGGTGGCATAATGTTCTAGTAGACCCGATGAAAAAGAGTGATGTCAAAGCGGGTGTCGGTAGTGCAACAGTTTGAGTACGCGCCAACACACAGGTTGAAATGTGGGTTCGAGTCCCAGCTGACACAAAAGTTTTCCACATCATTGGGTATGCAAAAACGAAAAAGCTCGAAAAATTCCTTGCCAACCCAGTAAAACTATGACTATCTGCAGAAATCCTCGATCCTCAAAATGCCCTTTACAGCTTGTAAATTAACCGACATATAAGGCAAAGTTCGATGACGAACAACATCCACAAAGGTATTTTCAGGTCACCTGATGCCTATGAGATGCGATTTTCGTAATCGAAAATCGGATTGAGCGGAAATGCAATTTGAAAATGTCGAATATGAGCATAACCCTAATGACAGAAATGTCAATCAAATCATAGAACCAAAATAAAAGCAAAATTCAAAGCAGGCAATAACAAAAATTTGATCATAAGACTTCGCCCAGATAAAGCTCGCATTGAAGAGATTGAAAACAATCAAAATAATCAGAAAATAACACAAAAAAAAAACTAAAACGCCTATCCACAGCGGTTGCGAATACGAAGATAGTGGAATACGAGAAGTACCTAGATGGGTCGATTAGCTTAGCTAGAATAATCCTCAATATCAAGCCTTCAAAAATCAATGCCAATCGATAAACCCAATCAGTACGTCGCACTTTATCAGAAGCCATAGCTGCAACTGCCCTCCATACTAGGCCTTCAAAATCAATATCAATCGATAAAAACAATCAATACGTCGGTTACGACCAGAAGTCAATTCAGAAGAATAAACCACCAACGGAGCGATGCAGACACCGACGAATGCAGAAGAACTGAACGGCAAAGGAATTATTCTGCAAATGTGTTTTTGTCTTGACGAACTTTTACACTAAAACATTCGAGCTACAGTAACCGAAGGTATTTATTTCGTGGTCACTGCAGCCCTATAGCGAGGGGGGAAACTAGTCAGATCGATGACTTTTGCGGTGTATAGGTAGCGCGCGCGTTCAGTATTAGTGGAACGCGGGTTCACCTCCGGTGCCAAGGGTTTTGCACATCTCTCGGCATAGCGATAAGAGGGACGTCGTGGCCGAGTGGTTGTGATGCTCGGAGCGACCCGCGCAGGGCCTATCCTCGCTCCTAAAACCCCCGGTAATCAACAACAAACGCTCTATGGAACGCCTCACCCGAGCTCTCGAGATTGCAAGGAGACACCCTCAATCACGATTCTACGACGTTCAAGAAGACGAAAAAACAACAAAGAATGCTGGAAGTAGTGGGATCCGCACAGCGTAAGAAAACATGTTGAAAACGGATGTAAAGTGGCCTAACCCTTCAGAGACCACGGATCCAACCCCCTGCGCCTCTAACCCCCAGTATGTTGCGTATAACGACGGCACGCTGAGGGCCTTTGTTAGACGCAACATGTTGGGGCTTAGAGACGCAGGAGGGTTGGGTCCGTGGTCCCGAAAGGGTTGAAAATGTACAGATTTACTGACCGCAGGCACGTCTGTGTTTGAGACTGCTGAGTTAACGAACTTGATGGCAGATGGTGGAAGGCTTTGTCAGCAAAAAACGTGTATTTCTCCACCTCTGCAGAAGACGTACGACCTGTATGTGAGTATATCAGCTTGCGTGTTCGAGTCTTTTCAAACTCCGGCCGTCAATACTGATCGAAATGAAGATGGAAATGACTGATGTGTTGACCGGCAGTCGAGCTTGCGGCGTTTAAAATGAACCATACCTCTACTAACGACTGCTTTTTTTTACAGACCCGCTCAAAACGATTTAATCTGATAAGGATATGACATGTTTTGAGCCGATAGGTCTAGTGCTATATAGGCACCACAAAGTCAGGTAATACCATCATCCGACTTTGTGTGCTTAGTTTTTACTCGGCGTCGATTCCTTTAGAGGATTATTTAACCTCAAGGGATCGACGGAACCGAGGGAGGGTGCTACTGATGAGTCCCAATAGGACGAAATAGGCGCCTATATAGCACTAGACCTATCGGCTCAAAACATGTCATATCCTTATCAGATTGAATCGTTTTGAGCGGGTCTGTAAAAAAAGCAGTCGTTAGCAGACGTATTTTTTGTTTTTTTTTACGTTTTAATGCCAGATATACATTCCATAAGAGCGCATATGGTGCAGTGGTTACAGGTGCTCTGCGTCGCAAACGTGGTCAATGGTTCGATCTTGCGCTCATGGCTCACCAAGCCATCCATCCCTCCGGGGTCGATAAATTGGTACGAGACAGGTCTCAGACTTGTCTGGGAGGATAAGCAGCACTGACTCGGTTCAGCGGGAGGCCACCGCGAGTCATTGTAAAGGCCAGATATGCATTCAATCACTTCAAACGAAATCGGAAATTGAAGTTGAATGCATGGCGCATCCCTTCGGGATTGGTCGACGCCGAGGGCATTATCCTTTTGATATTTACAGCGTCGTGGTAGGAAGTCAAACCGTCTGTTATCATGCCTGTAGCTTCTCTTATCGAGAACATTTGAAGATTCCAGATAAATGACTGATGAAACACAAAAAAAATCCCTGAAGAACTCTGATTTGAAAGCAAACCCTCAGAGAAATAAAAGCAACAGTTTTAGAGCGTAAATTCTTGTTTAGAGAAACTTAAACGTTACCTAACATCTAACGATTGCAAGGTCAATGATGTTCTGAGAGTAAACGTTGCATGAACTGAAAGCAGTGTTCAAAATTTATAAACCGGATGAATTTTTACGCTTTTCAGCAGTGGTATGACGTTACAAATGACACTCAAATAAGCACTGAGTGGTATACAAAACAATCGACATCAGGCGGAAGTCGAACTCACGTTTCATCCGCTCCACGGGCTCGTATTATCATCACATTACCGATGTCATCGCTCTGCTATCACTCTTTCTTCAATATAAATTGTCGCAGCTCAGAGTGACCACTCTCTAAGCAACCATTTATTACTTTAATTTTCATAACCCGTTCTCACATTTCACTTTGCGGATCCCAAGACTTGTACCATTCAATTCGTTTCCTCTTCTTCTTGAATGACACAGAATAGTGGTCGAGCATGCCTCCTTGCAGTCTCGAGGATAGTCTGGCCGTGGTGTTCCGAAGGGCGTTTCTTGTTGACCGCCGGAGAGTGCTGGAGAGCGGGGTTTAGCCCGCTCCCGCCGTGACAAGCATTACAGTCACTCGCTCACGGCGCCATTCTTTAAACAACCGTAGTACTCAATACTTCTCGATGTAAAATCGTAGCGCAAATCACTGCTCAAAAGGAGTAAAATCAAAGAATTCAAACTAATTTACATTTTTAATAGTCGTCAGCGTAACTGGGGTTCAACGCCGATATGTGCTTACCAGATCAAACCCCACAAAAATCGGTTGCTAACACCCACAATAGATTGTATCGAAGGAGGAGTGGTGGCAAAGCGATGACCTCAGGGTGGTGAAGTGGTAGCATGCGCCCCAGGTACAGGTGAAACGCGTGTTCAACTCCCGCCTGACGTCGTTTTGGCACAGCACTCAATACTTTTGGAAGATCAACGCAAATCCCTATTACTTAGCAACTGGAAAAAAGGCTAAAGGATAAAGCTCTCGGTGTTGATCAATCCCTGAGGGATGCGCCATGCATTAGCCTTCCATTTTTTAAACTCGTTAGAGGTGACTGAGTGCATCTCTGGCATTTACAATGGACTCGTGGTGGCCTCCCGCTTACCGAGTCAGTGCTGCTGATCATCCAAGTCTGAGACCAGCTTCGTATCAATTCACCAACCCCGCAGGGATGGATGACTCGATGGGCCATGAGCGCGAGGTCGAACCACCGACCTTGTCCGTGACAGAGGGCACCTCTAACCACTGCGCCCAACGCGCCCCGTTGCGTGCGCATATAAAAACAAAATCCTCTTTCATGGGAGAAGATCGTTACATTCCAATTTGAGTGATAGACTGGTAAAAACTTCCTGAATGAAAAAGGTGAGCACGAAATGAAAACAAAGAAAAAGCAAGACTAAGAGACGCCAGCGGATCCCCGCCAATGCCCGATGTCCCCAAAAAATCAGTGTTTGAAAATGCGCCTTTGCCTGGTAATCAGGGCAGCGCAATAACTCGTACGAATTACTAGTTTTATACAAAGAAATAGCTGCCTTTTCGATAAATTGCTTGATTTTTTTTACTTTTGCAAGTTTTTCTTTTTCAAAATGTTTTGTCAACCAATCGTTTTTTTTTTTCGAAAAATTATAACCAATGTTTTATTTGAGTGGACGAGTTGTCTCGTCTCTGCTTGACGTTGTTGGATAGTTGCCAAGTTTTTTTTTTATGCTCGTTGTTGAACATTTTCCATCTTTAGTCAGCTGACTTTCCTTTTAGCTAGCTTTAATCGTTTATGGAGCTATTCGCTGTGATCAATCGTATCATTTTGGCTTAAGGTCTTCTTGGATCCCGAAATTTTTAACCCTTTGCGGAGGAAAATCGATCGATGTTTGCAAGCGGCGCGTGATTTTCGTTATTTAAAGAAGATTTTTTCCCCCGTTTTGCGAAAACCTTAGGAGTTTTGAGCTCATCTGGTGCTACATAATTTCCTCTATAAACTGAGAGAATTTCATGCATATTTCCACCTTAGTTGCGAAGGAAACTCCAAGTGCGAAACGTAATCTCTTCCTTGCTCATATAGCGCACTGTGAAAGTTTTCCTCAAAAACTAAAGTTAGTTCGAGTTTAGCGAGATTTTGGCTTTCGAATGAGTATAAGGTTATAAAAAGCCGGCCATCCATAGACGGTTATCTTATTCTGGTCGCCGCGTGGTCCCAATAAATGTCTCCCTCCCTCCATTAAAGAACAAGCACCTTGTTAGAATTGCCTAGATTTCGGTTGCCGAGTAAAAATAAAATCAAAGGTCTTGGCCTTCGTTAATCCCCGAGAGGATGCGCCATGCATTCGTCTTCATGAGGCATCGTTTGAGGTGATTCCAATACAATTTTGGCCTTTTCAATGACTCGCGGTGGTTTTCCGCTGTATCGAATCAGTGCTGCTTATCCTATCAGATAAGTCAGAGACCAGTCTGGTACCAGTTTAGTGAACCCGGAGGTATGGATGGCTTGATGAGTCATGAGCGCGAGATCAAACAGTCGACCTCGTGTGCAACGACAAGCACCGCTAACCAATGCGCTCCTGAGTTTTCGAATAGCACCTATAACTCTAAAAAAGCTTTGTCCAGCGAAAAGAGACCTCTGAGAAAGTGAGTTTCGAAATGAGCCTCACTGTCCACAAAGGCCCAAGTCCAGCGGTGACCTATCGCCACTAGGGCACTCGTAGTCTGAGATGCCCCTTTTGTTTAAAATCGGTATAAATCCAAATCTATGCAACAATAGAGCGTAACACGCTTCCTTTATGGTTCTGTTATGGCAATAGAAAAGAAAAGATGTCGTTATAGAAAAGTTTGATGCTGTTTATGACCTCAGATAGGCGCGACTTCCGAGTCATTCGGGTTAGCCCTGGGAATATCTACAATTTATGCGATCGCTCTGAAGTAACTAGGCAATTGACGGGATTCCAGAATATGCAGGTGATCTGTGAATACTTCCTAATCTCGGTAATAACTACGACTTCCATCAAGCCCATACTTTTTGGTATATACCCGAGATAAGAGCGCGTGTGGCGCAGTGGTTGAAAGTGCTTGCGGTACACATGTAGTCGATCAGTCGATGGTTGATGGTTTGATTATGCGCTCTAGTCAAACCTTCCATCACTCCAGGGTCGTTGGCGAATTTACATCACACCTATCTGGGAAGAAGGCAGCACTGACTTAATTCATCGGTAGGCCGCCGTGAGTTATTATAAATCCCAGATTGCATTGAAATCACTTCAAACGATGCTAGACGAAGGCAAACGCGTGGCATATCCCTTAAGGATTGACCAACGTGGAGAGTTTTATCGTCTCTTAGTATTTATCCAAGGTTACTCTGAACGCTCCTATGTGTCCCTGTACCCTGTAATTTGGTCTGGTATTGAGTTGGTTTGGTTTCTGGCACCCTATTCTGTTCATTTGGGAAGTGTTATTCTTATTCAATGCTGCTAAAATATCCTTAAATGTGAGTCATTTTTGTTTCTTTACGCTTTAGCAGGCCAGAATAAAATGATGCCACACATTCTGTTTACTTTATTTCCTCTACTAAAGTCTGTGGGTCATTATCTTTATGTATTTCATTGAGTTCATTCGATAGTCTAAATCTCGGCGAATTTGGCACTCGAACTGGATCTCGAAAAGTTTTTCATAGCGCATATTGAGGGCGAAACTAAAATTATGTTTCATATTCGCAGTTTTTTTTTTGTAAATGTAGTATTTGCACGAAAAGTGTACATCCTTCTGGAGAAAATCATGTCCTATCAGAGTTATACAAGGAACCTAAAGTATTTCCCGGTTTAAAGAAAAAACTTCTTGTTGAAGAACGAAATTGGCACGCCACTGGCGATGTCGTTTGTGCTGCCGTTCGCAAAGGGTTAAGAGACGTTCTATTGAGAAATACAAACTGTTTATAAATAGGAGGTTTTGCGATCATTTTCTGGACGATTCCTGCTTGATATTCACTAGAAGGTCCTTATATATATTTGTTTTTAGATGCTTTGACGACGACGATGAATTTATCGTGGGCGAATCAGTTTGCGAAAAACTGCTCTGAAGACCGCGCAGCAGAAAATCGACAGTGTTCTGGACATACGACCAGAAGATGACACACCTTCATCGTCTGCTAATGTGAGTTATGTTGCTTATGAATATTTACATTGGAAAAGGATACAATAATGTTGGGTGATATTCAAAACTGTGATCTATGGACAGGAATCGAACTCGTATATCACTCATTCATGTGGCAAACGCTCAACTATTGCGCTACGAGAGTTCCTGTTCTGCTGTTTGTAACAGGAGTTTCGGTAGTGCAGTAGGTGCGCATACGTCACTGGAGTGACTCTGTTTAACTAGAAGTCCATAAATATTGAGCGTCAAAACTTTAAACCTCGGATGGGTAAGCAAACCGGCATCTCATCCTTTCTGTGAACGCGTACAAGTCGATTGCACTAGTGAGACTTCTGTTTTGCTATCGCTCTTTGTAACTGTGGATCCATTAATATTGGGTGATATGCAAATCTCTGAACCTCGCAAGGGATTCGAGCTCACCGTGTTCCTTTCGGTGAACTCAGGCTAGTTGATTGCACTGCGGAGGCTCCTGTTGTGCTATCACTCACTCTTTGTAGCTGTGAGTTCACTAATGTTAGCTAATGTGCAAATCTTAGAGCGCATGTGGCGCTGTGGTTAGAGGTGCTCTGCATCGCACACAAGTTCAGTGGTTCGATCTCGCGCTCATGGCTCACCAAGCCATCCGAGGTCGGTAACTTGGCACCAGACTGGTCTCAGACTTGTCTGGGAGTATATACTCGATAGAGCGGGAGTGCACTGTGAGTCATTGTAAAAGCCAGATGTGCATTCAGTCACCTCAAATGAAGTCAAGAGTTAGAGACGAATGTATGTCACATCCTTCAGGAAAATGATCAACGCTGAAAGCTTTATCCCCTAACTTTATGCAAATCTTTGAACCTCGAAGCGGAATCGAACTCGCAGTGCCCTCTTTCGGGTAGCGCATGCTAGTCGATCTCAGTGCCAAGACTCCTGTTTTGCCATCACTCTTTGTGACGCCGCATCCACTGATGTTGAGTGATATGCTATTCTTCGCATCACGAATGAGAATCGAACTTGCAGTCTCTTCTTTCGAGGAGCGCATGCTAGTCGATAACACTGCCGTGGCTTCTGTTCTGTCATCGCTTTTCAAAACTAAATTCCCATTGTTGTTGAGTCAAGCAATGCTTGAAGAAAAGAACCATTTCTTTTCCGGCGGGTGTGGCTGTACGGTCTATATAAACTATGCTTTTTTTATTAAAGTGATCTAGCGATAACGAGTGCCTCCTTTTTAGGACCCGGTGACTGATAATTGGCTCATTGCTCCTCTGTCAGAAGTTAGCAATGCCGAGGTATGTTACCTTGCGATCTCACTTGTGTAGGTTTCTTAGTATCCCAATTATAGGCTAATCTCCCTCCACCTGCATCGACGTCAGAGAAGGACGAAAACTGGTCAAATGCATGGAATAGTATCTCTGCTGAGCATGAGGTATGCTGAAGAGATTGCGGCTCCATCAAATCTTATTTTTCCAAGAGCACTTCTAATCTAACATATTCAGCATGTTGTTGACTCAGAACCTAATCCAATTCGGGATGAATGTCCTCAGACAGCAACATTATTCGACCATCCACCATCTTCGGTTTGTTGTTTTAAAGCGCAGTGAGAGCCATCATCTAATAGATTATGATTTTATAAAATCTAGAACTCTTCGGATGGCATGGAACCTGGACAGTCGCCACTGAAAACTAGCGATTGTGAGGGCAACAAGCAGGTCTGTTAAGATCACAGTGTTCATTTTTTCACATTTTGTCGGCGAGTGGTGATAAGTGCTGTATGAGGTGGAATGAGTTTTCTCAGATCTCTCGTGATGTTCTTATTCTTTATAGGTAGATGCTAACGACAGCGAGAATTCTGTATATGTTGATGTAGATCTCTCGGGAACCACGGCTGAAGTTTGTCATTTCGCCTCTTCATCTGATAATACGGTTCATGAGGAGATTATTTTGCACCGTGAGGAAGTTGACAGTCTTATTACTTACCTGGCCGGTGTCTTTATCTTTCTTTATTATACAGTGTTGACTATTAATTGAAGTTCTAAACCACGTTGTTTGACAGCCTTACCTGATATCGTCCGCCGTAACTCTCATCAAGACGATTCACAAACTGTTGTCTCGAGTGATATTGAAGTGATTCGAAATGTGGATGCATGGTACGCTTTGCTTTGTTTTTTTGCATTTGATAAATCCCAATATCGACTCTCCGTCGAGCTTAGAATTCTTCATTATTTCACAAGATTTTCTTTTTATGTTTGATGCTATCATTAGACGCAACACAAACCTAGATTAGAAGCGCAGCCTTTCTTCTTCTTCTTCTTCTTCTTCTTCTTCTTCTCTCTCTCTCTCTCTCTCTCTTTCTCTCTCTCTCTCTCTCTTTCTGAAAGGAGAAGAAGAGGACGAGAAGAAGAAGAAGAAGATGGTTCGGTCCATGCTTCCGTAAAGCAAACACATGGTTGTTATTATACAATTTATCCGGTCATCTGATATCAGCTCCTGTGCCTTTTTGAGGGCCTGGAAAGATCACGCTGCCCACAACCTTCTCCCCAAATACCTTCATTACTTCATTAGAAAAAGGCACTAGACCTAGGTTCCATTTGCATTAAGCACAAAATTCAAGTCTTCAACAAACTCACCGCTTTTTACGGGTTTTCCTTTGGAAAGTTCAAGTGGAGACTAGCGGATAGGGATCACGTAGACTCGTAACGCACTTCCCGCATCGAAAGAACAATTATATAGACTGTCTCATATCAGGTGTGATTAAGAGGCATTCCTCCCTGTGATCCATGTTCGGATTGATGGAGTTTATCCAAAGACGCTTCCAAAATCTCACACGCTGAGGTCTTATGTTGAATTCTAGATGTGAATTGGTGCCTTTTGGGATTTAGAATGGACAACACGTATTATTCTTTATTTACGAACTTTTAGGTCACTTGCTAGCAGCAAACCTGCTACAGATAACATGCCATCCAATGCTTTTGCCTCCAAGGTGGTTTACTTTCTGCCGTTTTATTAAGTTCCAAAAAACATTTTAAAAAGATCAATTAAGAATGAATCAGCCGAATCATTTCGTGCTCAACTTCTTCATGCTGAGCAGCGAAGGAATGAATTGAAAACCGCAAACGATACGCTGCAGTCAAACAATGTTCAGCTTCAGCAGCGAATAATCGTTCTAAATCAACAGTTACCTTTTTCTTTGAAGTTTAAACTTGTCAGTCTTTTGGTTAAGTGAATTAAAATTCAGGCAAGCATTGTTAAAGAAGGAACTTGATGAGAAAAAGACCGAATTGGATGATCTTCTGACTGAAGGTACGTGCGTAGTATATTCTGTCTTTCTTAATATTTTCTCCACAAATCTGATTCACTCCTACCATCAGGCAAACGTCTTTCTGAGCATTCCGGAAAACAAACACGTGAAATTAGACGTCTAAGAAGCGAGCTTGCTGAATTAGAGAAGGTGAAATCAGAGCGAAAACGTCTAAAAGAGGAGAAGGCCCGTGCTGAAGAAACCATCGGATTGCAAAAGGAGGAACTTTGTTCTTTGAAAGGTTCAGCTTCATTTACATCTTTCTTCTACTACATTTGATATCACACTGGTTCATATGTACACCAACTCTTTTTTTTATTAAAGAAATGATCAAGCAGTTGGAAGTGAACGCTGAGCAATTGATGAAGGAGCAAACGATGCGTGCTGCGAGCACAGAGGTTCGTTTTTGCTAGGCCTCTTTTTGATCCTGTTGTTGAGTTGTCCCATAATTTCTTTCGGATTACTGTTTCATACAGTTATAATCTATCTCAAGTATGGTCATTGCCATAAGTCTGCCGTATGTTGAAGATTGTTCTAGTACACCTGGACGCAGCCTAAACTTCATCGCTTGCCATCTAACCCATAAGGTTCCGTGGACCCAACACTTGGCGTCTCTAACATCGGTTCATGTTGCGTTTATTAACGGCATGCTGGGACTAGATATCGTTGGTAAACGCAATACGAATCATGGTAGCGACGGAGGAGGTTAGATCCATGGAACCGTAAGGACTAAATGAAATGGGCTAACGTAAAGTGTTGTGTCGATGAACACTTAATGCATTGACCGACCGCCTCACGTTTCAAATACCACTTAAAGAAAACTGGGTTGAACCACGGTATCTCATCCACCGTTAGCCATGTATTGCTCCATCGGATTATCATCTCTTCCGCGCCTTGAAGTAGCATTTGGGGGAGAGAAATTTTACAAACTACAACCAGCTTATTAGTGATCTCACCACATTTTTTGATCACCCGCCTTATTCTTTACGGGAGGAAGGCATCCAAACTCTGACCAATAAATGATTGCTTATCGTCAATCACGGTGATGGAATATATTGTCGATTTGTCCATATCTCCAAATTAACAACAACTTAATTAACAAAAGTATCGAAATGCGAAAGAGTTTATTGACGCCCCATAGATATTTGTCTGATAATGAGCATTCTTAGGCCGCTCAAAAGCATGTATTGGAGCAGAATAAACATCTTGCTGAACTGGATCGTGAACTAGCCGAAGCTAAGCGGCAGATTAGCGAACTCACTAACTGCAACAAAGTTGGTTTTATAGCTCCTTTTTCTTATAGAAAATATAGCTTGGAGATAAGCAGAATGCTTTCAGAGACTGACAAAGGAGACCGAATTGATGCAATCAGCAAATTGGTCTGAGAGGCTAGCTGGAGAACGTGCCAATGAAACTGTGGCCACGGTTAGTGCTGAGCTGCAAGAAGCTCGGGCTCATATAGAACGCCTTAACTCACAGTTACACAGCACTGAAACGGTAGGTATTGTTCATGCAGTTCTTCCTGTATAAAATTTTTTCTAAATCTTACTAATTCACAAATTTTTCTCCGTAAGATAAACTCGAGGTTGATATAGTACGATCTATCCTAACAACTGGCGTTTCTCGGTGGTGTCCTTTTCTTCAGAGCCTGTAAAGATTAGGTTGTTCAAACCCAGTCAGTCAAACTCCTCTATTTCCTAATGAGCAAAAAAATCACCACCTTGATTTCAGTCACATCAAGAGCAAAACAACTTTCAACATACTCGCAGCTTCTTTATGAGTCTTCCACTGAGTTCTCTTGATGCTATTGAAATATAGGTTCAGTAAGTTTCTCTGTTGGAATAGTGGAGACATTTGGCTGACTTAGTTCTAGGCAACGTGATCTTTCCAGGCACTAAAGAAAGTAAAAAAAAAAAAAGAAACATCAGCTGTTAGAATAAATTGTACAAAATGTGGTTTGGCTTACAAAGAAAAAACTCAGAATTATTAGAGTATGCCGAGGTCAATAGATACCGATATGGGGAACTAATTCCTACTGTTCTCATTCCGTTACTAGCATATATTAGTTTGTAATTTAGCGACTAGATGTTGTATTGAATGAGCGTAATACTGTTGCTGAATCAATTTCACAAGGTGAGCCGAGATTTTTCATTGTCCGTCGACCATTTGATCTTGCTGTTTCGACTGTTATTCAGCAAACATACCACTGCTTGACGAAATAAACAGTTTGAAACAGTCACTTCATCGTGAGCAACGTGCCAGTGAAGAGGCAGATGTGAAAATGCGCGCAATGAAGAGAGAACTGGATGTGACGAAGGAACAACTTGATAAACTCAAAGAGCTTGTGAGTTTTCAAATTTAAGACGTCTGTAAAAGTCAGGAATTTTTTCTGCCAGATCATCTGCCGGTTTTTTTTCCGAAATATTATTTTCCATGGAGGAAAGGTGATTTGAATTTGTGTTAAATCCTTTGCGGACGGTGAGGTTAATTGTGATCTTAATTTTTCAAAAGTCATCTTCTCTGGGCGGGGTTTTTCTATTGGAATTTTAGTATTTATTCGAAAGCTAACCCTTTACGAACGGCGAGCGTTTTCGATTGGCGCTCGGACGACTACGAATTTGCTGGCGAGGAGCGCTTCATTGGCAATGTGACAGTTTTCTGATAAATTTAGAATTGTGTGAGCATGCAGAAGAATTTGTGGAATACCAGTGTAACACGAAAAAATTAAATTTTTTTCGAAAATGAAGGAGTGAATTCCTGTCAAATAGCGAAAATCATTACCGTTTGCGAAATGGATTAACCGCCGTCTGCAAAAAGGAAACATTTGGGAATATATCCTTGCCTTGATACGTCAGAGTGGCATCCGTTAGTTATTGAAAGAATTTTAATTAAAATTTTGTAATTTAGAATGAATCACTTGTTGCGCATCATCACCAAGAGTTGACTGTGGTTAGCCAAAAAGTGCAACATCTCGAACGAGATTTAACACGGAAGGTTTTTATTCTTTGAAAAATGCAATCGTTTCAAAATCTTTATTCCTATATGGTTATTATCCACTTTTTAGACTGCAGAAGGAAAAGGAGATAATCGTTTCGGAGAACAAAACTGCACGGGCTGTTGACGCAAAGGCTTTAGATAGTATGAAAGAAGAAAATGCTGTGTTAGCAAATGAATGTGCTATTCTGCAAAGGAATATAGCTGAAATTGTAAGTTTAATTGTCATGAAAGAAACCCCATTTTTTTATCTTTTTAGCCTCTTTCCCACTGAAGACCCACAACGTATTTCCGACTACATAAAAGATATTTGAATCATACACAAGAGGAGAATACTGTTAGGCAAATCATCTTATCATACACTCATGTATTTTTTCTTGTCGTTCATAGGCTTTTCAAGGAGGCCAGTAAGACCTCTGCTATGAAATTATGATTGTTTGTTTTCCTCACCGTTTCACTGCGGCGCAATGACAACTGATAGTGAAGAATTAGCTTGATTCCTGTGATCTGATTTGCTCAGCAAACCAATATAAGTTATGCCGATAAATTATGGCTTCTAGCTGTAGTATGATGTCCTAAGCATACACTTAACGTATTTAGTGGTATGCTCAAGACTAAATATAGAAGGGGAGTTGAACACTGCGTTCGACCGCTATCGGGAATACCACTGAAAAAACCGATGCCACCGCTCTCCTATCACCTTTCCTTCGGTATATACTATCGAAGGTGTTAACAACTACCTTTTAATGGGTTCGGTCGGGTGAGTGCACATCGACATCAAACCCAGTTATGCTGATTTATTCGGAACGTACAACTACCAGTGAGTGCTAGATGTATATTTTTAACATCATACCGCTGCTAAGCTCTATTATTATTATTATTATTAGTGGTTAGAGGTGCCCTGCGTCGCACACGAGGTCAATGGTTCGATCTCGCGCTCATGGCTCACCAAGCCATCCATCCCTCCGGGTCGGTAAATTGGTACCAGACAGGTCTCAGACTTGTCTGGGAGGATAAGCAGCACTGACTCGGTTCAGCGGGAGGCCACCGCGAGTCATTGTAAAAGGCCAGATGTACATTCAATCACCTCAAACGAAGTTAGAAATTGAAGTCGAATGCATGGCGCATCCCTCAGGGATTGATCAACGCCGAGAGCTTTATCCTTTTATCCTTACCGCTGCTAAAAACGATGAAAATAAAAATTCCATGTAGATTTCACATCTTGAAAGCGTAACTGATGCTGATATGAGTCTATCACACCAAAACTATGAAAGGTTAGGTGCTAACAGGTGCGATAGGAGATATATCGTAGAATTAGTAGCAAAACGGTGGCATCTATGATGTGGTAGTGGTGGTAGGGCGCGCGTAGTAATCGATACTCTTAGGCGTATAATTTATGGATAACTCATGTTGTCCGTTGGGAAGAAGTGAACGTTATCCCACATCGGAATTTTTGAAAATAAGATGTTGTTACGAATTTTAAGTAAGCTTTCGGATGTTGAATGTTTTGTATCTTGAGTTTATCAAGAAATCTCCGCCAATACTTAAGTGGTTCTTACGAAATTGTGGTGTATGATAAGCTTACCTATTCTTCTCAGTCACATTGATCTGATTAGTTAGTGTAAGATTTCTAACCCTGTTATAAAGTTCGTTTTTGTGACCAAGGTTTCTGGTCACAAGTCACGTAACCACCCTATTGAACGTGTCTTGTTTTTCTGAGCACTATGCTTCGTAGGCTTGTTCCGATTGAATTGTGGTAATTCTACTTCCATTATCTTCATGGTATGAATTTTTGATACATATCCTATGCTTTGTCAGATATATTTTATGATGATAGTACTGAAGTTCTTTTTTAGCATATAACTCCCCAAATTAGTTTTTCCAGTTGTCACTGACAGCTTCGATAGCTCATATCGAAGAAAGAGTGGTAGCAGAGCGGTGGCATCGGTGATGTAGTGATAGCACGCGTGCCGTTGAAACGCGGATTTGACTTCCGCGCGGGGCTGAAATTTTTGCATACCATTTAATATTCCAGGGTGTATCAATAATATTTCCTCGATCACGAGACCATTTCAGGAGTTGGGAATTCCACAGATTTATAAAAAAACTTTTGCTTTTCTACGCTGATCACATATGTATATTAGATTCTGCACTTCCTTCCTTATCTTTTTTGGATCTGAGATGTGCAAAATCAAAATGCTTAGATATTCTTGGCAAAACTAGTCTTTAGAACTTTTGTCAGAAGAACTACTGTTACAAACTAAATATAGAGCGTAATCGTGTGTTGTGGAAAATCACGCTTTTATATTGGTAGTGTGAGGTATCTTGTATCATATAGGCAAGGGTATATGAATTTTATTAGCTTCTATTTCAGCTGTTAGAATCAAAATGAGCTGCAATTTTTTGACTTAAATCTAAAGTGGCCTTTATCGCATCGCCTGCATTGTATGCAATACAGCTAGGACGTTAAATGTTAGTGTCCTGTGTCTCTTGCTTTCATTGCAGCCTTATCAATTTATGTCGTAAATGAATATTAAAAAGCTTAGCGATACAAGTAATTGAGTTGTTCACGTGCATTCTCATCTAAACTTGAATGTCTAGATTTCGATTCCTGGGAAGATTTATTCACGTATATAGTTTGTTATCCTGCTTTTCAATAAAAGAACAAGGATCATTTTGTGGGTGTAGTAATGAATACATTTTAGAGGGACGAAAAGGAATCGTTGAATTTATTACTAATCGAAACACGCCAACAAATGGAGCGATCAGTACCCGTTGAAAGCTTACCTGTTGCACGTCAAAGAGATCATGTGCATTCGGAAAACAGTTCATCTGCTGATGTTCCTCTATCAACTTCTCGCATAGCTCCTTTCTCACTGGGGATGCCGTACAGTGCCGTTAGTGCTTGAAAATTTTTGGTTATATTTTCCTTATATAAGAATACTGTACTGTGAACACACGTATTCATTACATGGGCGACTTTTTAGCAGCATGAGATGTCGTTGAAGAGAATCAGCTTTCTAGAACAGGAAGCTGTTCGCTGCTCCAAGCTGGAGGATCAAGTACGAAGTTTGAAGAAGGAGCTTCAGGTCTTTAATAACTTATTGCATTCTTAATACATCTTTTACTCGTAAAATCGTACTTCATGTCACAGTTTATATTCAAGGTGAAAGTCAGAGTTCAATCGTACGTCAACTATTTGCACAAAAATCTTACTGTTGTGAAGTATTGGGTTGATTTGTCATTGGATCAAAAGTGCTTGTATAAATCTAGTTCTTTTTATCATTAAGTGAATGAAAAAGGTAGTGAAAATCTCCATTTGGCCTGATCTGTCATCAGAAATTGGTTCAAATTTATACGGATGGCGCGAGCAGCGTCATTATTTTCGTACTTGACTTCAAAAATGGGAATTCCGAGTTGACCGGTTTCGATAGAGCACTTCAGCGTGCTAGAGAAATTTAGGCAACCTCAACAAGTGGTTACCGTTCACTAGTCTTTGTTCGATTGTCACGGGGTTCTCAGTGTACTCATGAATAACGATCTTTATAAGAGTGGACATGAAACTTGTTTTGGAGAGAAATATTTACCATTTTCCTACAATTCTGAAGTAGTCAGTAACAAGCTGGTGTTCAAGTCGACATTGATGAAATTTATGCACTTAGGCGCATTTAAACGGTACATGAATAAATCTTCATACACAAAAGTGATTCTTGTGTGAGGAGAAGAAACGATGTATTCCCTTGTATGTCGAGGTGAACACGAAATTTATTCTTAGTTCTGTTTTACATTTCTGAATTTGAGCAAGCGCTTGACAAAGTTTGTAGAAGTTCGTTTTTTGAAAAGCTCTCAATAGTTCCCTGTGGTTAGAGTATTAGAGTTTTTGAGGAGTTCCTAACCCAATAAGCTAAGGGAGTAGACTTTGATGTGCCGCATTGAGTACAAATGTGAAATTTCCAAAACCTTCAATCTGTTTCAAAACTTCTTTCGATCGAAATCACTAATGAATGAAAGCATGATGTTATTTGTTGAAACTTTTGACTGCAGCGCAACCATTACATACATGAGGAATGCATTCGTGGATGCTATCATGCAGTGTATGAAAATACGGTTTTTTTTTTCATCTTGTTGATGTTTTAAATCTTCGTAAAGCTGAATATACATGACTTGTGTTTTCCAAAGAATAGGATTTCGTTTGTGTAAAGGATAAAACATGGATCTGTGGATCCTACTAGCTTCTACTTTATCGAAGACAACTTACTAAGAGCCAAAGGAGCCTTTTTGAAGATGATAGGCGCAGCAATCCTTGCCCGCATGCACTGAAACCAATGCGAAAGTTGTAGCGAAAGTTACAGTAGAGTTACAGGCAACATACGCTCCAAAAAGTTTTTGTAGAATTTTCGGAATTCGCATCAAAGAAAAAGCAAACATGTAAAGGAGCTGAGTTCATAGTGAAATTTTAGCCTATTATTACTTACCAATGTTGCTAAGATATCCTGTCCTCACGAGTCGCGCGTCTCTAGCACATTTTTCAGTCATTTCCTTCGCCTCACAACCATAGTCCATGGTAGTAGTTACTTTGGAACATGTTAATATTATTGTGTGATCCTTACCTTACCAATCCTAACTGCACTCACTCCACGTCCGTTTACTTCTTAGGTGCTCTTCCCAGAGGATGATCCCATCGTTTTGGGGTCTATAAAACATTTTTTTTTCGTCAATCTATTGTGAACGGTTATTACATGATAGTCTCTTGTGTTTCGCTATTGAAATTTACTCTGCTAGACCTCGAAGTATGATTGCCTTCAAAGTTCTGAAGTGACGTAATCCGGCTTGTCCTAATCGCGACGATATTCAGGAGATTTGTTTCGTATTAGTGGCACACATGACTTTCGACCTTGTTTTAGTGTTAATCACGTCTCATTTTCATGACAGAATGCTGGACGGGCCACTGGATTACAAATGTGACCGCAAAATTCTGCATTTGTCAGCTGATCGCTGGCTTCTCTCCGAGTTCTGTTATTCGCTCCCAATCAGGATTGACTGTATATCGTTCTTCATGGTCAGTAAACGCCGTAGGTGTACGTAGGATGAAGTTCGTAGTACAAAAACCTTTTGTGCATTTTTTATATATGTTTTGTGCATTCGATTTTCAACCTTGCATTTAATTTCCCTTGTTGAGTTTCTTTAGCGTCCACTGTATTCCCTCGATCGCATAGGAAAAATGAGTTTTGTTTTTCCACCGTCATGTACATCCCTTTCTTTCCACGTGTGCCTTCGTCGTGCTTTACTCTGCGGTTTTGAAGTGCTTTGCTACGGTCGTGTTTTCGCATAAAGGCTAAAGTTGTATTTTCACGGTACAATTGCGAAGGAGCTAAATAGAGTTGAAGTAAAGCTGGTGTAGTTCCTACTTTATGTGTTTCATTAGCCATTCGCTCAACACGGTGTGCAAACAATTAAAACGACAATGACAATGATCAGCTTCGTTAAATCCGTGAACGGGGTGACCGTGTGCTGGATTGATAAGAGTCTCCTTTCTTCATGAACACATCCTATGATGTGACAGGATCGAAGTATATTAGTTCGAAACTTACAGAACGTAGACTGTAACTTGTGAGGTTAACTGGTTCCAATGGTGTGCTTTTCTTTGTGTTGTTCATCATAGCACTGGTATTAGAAATTGAAGTACTTTTTTTACTTCTGCTATTTATGCTGTTGTTATTGTTTTTTTTTTTTTTTGGGAAGAGGGGAGGAGGTGACCTGAAGTGTTGTGGACCTATAGTGTCGTTCAAATATCAATGTTCCACTACCCACTCAATGTCTTAGCTGAGGGTCCTGAAACCCTATCTTCTTCTAATAGATCTGAAAACGCGTCAGCTAATGTGACAATGCTCCCGGCAACATACATCTGAATGAGGTGGCGGATTCAGTTGTAGAAAGATGATAGACTTTGCAGTTTTCTGGGCTGAAAACCACATATGTTAATGCGAAGATCATCGTTGTTCTTGTAAGTCAATTTTTGTAAGTTAATGAGGAATGTCACTTTTCTCTTCTGGAGGGTGAAATCATTGTGAGAGAGCCGTAGTGTTGACTGGATCGTGTCATGGTGATTTCCATCTTCAGTTTCTTGCTATATGTTGTAAATTTGAGGTTCTGTGTTCACTTCCACTAATATTTTTATCCCTTTGGGGACCACCGTTGATGGGCAGACGGCGTCGCGCCGTCGCTAGCGCGGTACTCGGCGCGATCGACTTTGCGTTTGAAGCACGTAATTCCCAGTGTTGTAGTTTCGTAATGATACAAACTTTTTTCGTCACTTAAAAGGCCTTTGTCATCACTAAAAGATGGATTTAGGATGAGTAGACTGCAGTAGAGCTATTTTTGGTCGAAACATGCCAAGACAATCACGTAACAATGTTTGTTATCAAAAATGATACTGCAGATTGTAATGCGATGTCGCTTTATCGACTGCTCTGAATAATGTTTCGATCAATGGGAAACTTTACCAGTTAAGACTTCTATAATGATCAAAGAGACTTTATTTTGTTGTATTATGAATAATAACTTTTTATATCATCTGCTTTCATTTTGATATGAACATTATACATCGCTGCAATCCCTCATTTTACTTACAACATTCCACACAACTCGATTGCATTCCGCACGGTTCGTAATGATAAATGGGGATTTGTGCGATACGTGGGCCTTTTTTTCATCAAAAACCAAGGATTGAGGGTAAAGCTGTCGGCGTTTATCAATCTTTGAGCAATACGCCATGTTCTCATCATCAACTTTTAGCTTCGTTTGAAGTGAAAAACACATATATGGCATTTATGACTCGCGGTAGCCTACCGATGTGTCGAGTCAGAGCTACTTGTCCTCACAGGCGAGTCCGATACCAGTTTAGCGACTCCGGCAGGATGGATGAATTGGTGAGCCATGAGCGCGAGATCGAACCATCGACCTTGTGTGCGACATAGAGCACCTCTGACCACTGCACCGCATGCGCTCCTCTCATCAAAAAATACGTTTAAAAATTAATTTGCCAACATTCTTTTTTTCTTGGCGACAAGGTTCAGAATAGTCAGGATTTATCTATAGAGTATCAAAAAAATTGGCCGTAGAATTGATCTAACACACTTTGAAAGCAAAAGGCTATTTTTTCAATAGTAAAACGTAGTATGAAGATCGTTTCTCAAGCCAAGCTTAGTGTCGAAGTCGGTAATTCTCAAACTATCAAGAAACTAGAAGAACAAGGCTTAAAAAGGGAAAAAATGTTGTGTGCTAGGGAAAAATTTTTTCTCTTTTATAGTGATGTGGTATCACGTTGAGGCATGAGGAGAATTTTGAGATGTAGGCATTCTTCTTAATCAAATTATCTTACAAAAAATCTTTTCGATGAGATTCCATCATTTCATAATGATAGTGTTCCTTCGAAACTTCAGTTTACCTAACAATCTCGCTTATTCCATTGCGGTCTGTGCTAATACAAGGTCGCGAAAAGGGTGACACCGCCATTGCAGCAGATGAGTAAGATGGGACGTAGCGCGGCATGCTACGAAACATAGCACATGGTCCCCAAAGGGTTATTCCTAATTTGGGATATTTCGAGAACGGGTTAAATGAATTTTTGGAGACTATCTCCATCACCTCATCATAGATTAGTCCAGTTTGCTACAGCGAACGCATGTATTAGTGAAAGTTGAATTGATTATGTTGGTATTCTTTTGATGCTCAAGTTAAAGATAATATGTGATTGAGGGGCGTCATAAAACAGTGGGCGCATTGTCCTCCAGCCGATTTGCAAAAGGAAATTTCAACCTTTGTTTAACTAGCCGATTCTACTGAGGATTTGAATAAAAAAACACATTTCTTTTGTGTTTGCTACGAAAGAATACTACCGACAGCGATAAATTGGTCAACAACTGGGTGTTGCTGATTGAGGTTTAGAATGATCGTATGAAACTTAGCTTCCTTATTGACCGTGATGGCATATCTTGGGCTAAAAATCCAAAAGGATATAGCTTTTGGAGTTGATCAATCTTTGTGAGATCTGCCATGCGTTCAATGTCATCGATCATAGTGAGGTAGAAGAATGCAAATCTGGCCTTTGCAATGGTTTGCGATAGCTTAACAATGTATCAGCTCACTACTGTTATTCTCCCAGATATGTCTGGTATCAGTTCGCCGCTCCTGGATAGAAAAAAAGGCTTGGTGTGCTTTGGGTGTCGCATTGAACCATCATAGACCCACATGTGTGTCGCAGGCCATCTCTGGCCAATGTGCCAAAGCTTTCGATTATCCTGGACATGCTACTTTCATTCTCTCTCTGTTGACTCAGTTTGAAACTGAACATTTGAGCTCTTATGGTGCATCGCTGATTTGGTAGCGTTCTAAGGAATCTCAAGATCTTAGTAGTTCGTTCAAACTATGGTTTACCTTTGCGTTACTTTGTTTGATCCGGGAAAGTGATTATTTCATACAGCGGTAAACCATTGGTTGAATTGTCTATGTTAAGTTCCAAATGTCCAGTCATTTAGGCAATGAAAAGTGCTTCAAGAGTTCTACGTTACAAAAAAATTGAAATCAGTAGCTCACTCTTGTGCGATGATAAACGGTCAACATTTTTAGGCCTTGAACTCTCAATATAATCGATTGTTGGTTGTCGATGGAGAGAGACTGGAGAGGATCGAAGAGTTGGAACACGATGTAATCGACCTCCGTCAACTCCTAAAGGACCAGGTAATTAATTGTTTACAACCAATCAATCGCTCTATGTGTGGAGCTATCTCATACATTTTAGTATTTCTTAAATGAAGAAAAATGTCTTTTTCATCGCTGTTTGTTTACACATAATAATGCAGTTCTATATAGTTTTTAATTCAATATATTTTGTGTAGTATATTTTTGATGGTTACTGAAATTATAGTTCCTTTTTATTTACTTTGTGCGCAACTTTAGTTTTCCTTTCCTCACCTTTTTTTTCCTGAAGTTTGGCCAACAGCGATGTGATAAGGTGTGTCTGCTGATATCGCTGTGACTGTCTTATTTATACTTCCATTGGTGGAAGAAGTAATTAATGTCGACTTCTAATGGAAATGTGATATACGATTCTTGGCTACTCTGTAAAGTACATGTCAGTACAGGTCATCCTAGATTGTTAGCAGAGCTTATGCGAACTTGAGGGACTCGTATGCCATAGTATTTCGGTAACTACTATGCATCAACTCCTTGGCAGCGATTATCCTTATATGCATGAGCACATTCGTACTTTTATGCGACAGTATCAATGAAGAAGTTCACCGATTTTGTTATGTAATCCTCTTGCGACTCATTTTCCAATGTAGTTCCAATTAAAATTGATTTGTGCATAACGGTTGTAATCAACAATATGCAGATTATATTCCAACAGATTTTATATATATAATATGTATATATGTATATATATATATATATATATATATATATATATATATATATATATATATATATATATATATATTTCAGCTCATTCTCGACTATAGCGCCGATTTACGTGCTTGTAGTACGAAAATAACGGATTTACTGTCATTTTTAAAAGTTTCGCTTATATTCGCGATTGCTTTGGCAGCGTTGCGATTTTCAAAATTCAAGTTTCGTTTTCAATTTTTGAAATTCGAAGACTAATTTGTGAAAATTATCTGTACTATTCGATTGATGATACGAAGTCTTTTGTATAGGTCTACGAACTCCTCCATTATCCTAATAATGTGCATAGGCAGCACAGTCGCTTCTAGCCTAATTTAGGTAACCCAAATTACGATTATGAGGCGCGATGTGCGCCGAAAATTGGCGCGAAGTTCTTTCAATGATGGACAAATACAAGTTTTATGAATCTTCTTAATCATGGCCAACATTTCGGCGATTCTGCCTGAGTCGAATGTCCACAACAGATGTTCTTGCGATATCGGTCTCCTTAGTCTTAAACTTTTCCTTATACTAACTAATGGTGGCTAATACTAATTCTACTGCCGCAGGATGAATTGTGAGCGGAGGAACAAAAATATCAATCGACAGTCGTCTAAGGGCCATCCTGCATTCTGGATAATTGCCGGATGATACTTGATCAATTTGGCGTGGTTTGAGTATGACATAGAGGCAACGCTGATGGCACTTCTTCTTTTGTACGATGATTCAACGTACTCGATGCGACGATTACGTAGACCCCACATTAAAAGGAGGACAACTACTGTGGACATTTGACTCATCATTATGACACCGATACAGGGAACCGCCGAAACGTTGGCAATAATAATAATCACAAGGATCTATCAAAAAAAAAATCTCCATGTTAGTTCATCAGCAAGAGCAGAGTATTGATCATTTAGACCGAGGTTCAATGAAAGGCTGAATTGATGGCACCAAGTTACTAGCGTAAGAAGTCCTCAAAAATGGAAGAATACACCGACAAGGCGTAGAAAGAGTGATGGCAAAACGCGTCAGTAGTGCAATTGGCTTTTGCATTTGCATTTGGCATTTGGCATTTGGCACACGCCTGCAAAAGAGAGAATTGCGGGTGGGATTTTTGTCTGACGTCAAGGTCTTGCCCATCACTCGACATTGTTGGGTTTACATCAGTGGGTATCTAGTTGAGACATCATAACACCGCTAAAAGCGGTTAAATGAAAAGAATTTCGTTTGATCTTCAACACCCCATATCTGTCAGCGTGACTGGGGATGATGTCGAGACCGACTACCTGGGCTAGGCCGTTGACTGCTGGCGGCTGACAGATAGATGCGCTGTGTGTAGAAAGAGTGGTGTGCGAAATGGGCGTCAGTAGTGTAACGGATAGAGCACGCATTCCCGGAAAGAGTGAGGTGCGGGTTCTAGTCCCACCTGACGCGAAAGTTTTGCACATCACCCTACATCAGTGGGTATCTAATTGTTGGGTATATTTTCAACATCATATCACCGCTAAAAAGCTACTATAAAAGATTTCTTGTTTGTCACATATATTCAACATCTGTCAGCGTAACTGAGATCAATGCCTATATGGCTTGCCAGGTCAAACCGTTGACGGTTGGATGTGAGGAATTGATGCGTTGCAACGTAGAAAAGAGTGATGATAAGAGAGGTGGCGGTAGTGCAGTTGGTAAGTACGCGCTCTTGAAACGGTGAAATGCGGACTCGATTTCCGTCTGACTTAAAGGTTTTGCACATCACTCAACAGCATTTGGTATATTTGTAGCATCATACTAATGCTCGAAGCGGTTAAATGCAAAGAATTCTTGTTGATCACAACCACAAAGATGCTAGGATACGAACAAAACTCAAATCCTCATATCTTGTGTTAAGTGGACTCGAACCACGACTACACTTTTGTTATCGACACAATCGCCTTGCCTTTCTCTGGGCTGTGCTTTAACCGTAACCAATGGCTGTCAACCTACACTCGTCAACGGGATTTAACGGAAAGAAAAGATATAAAGCATAGCGAGAGTCTTAATGGTGTAGTGTGGTCGGACGCTGCCTCGGAAAGGTGAAGACCCGGTTGGAGTCCATTACCCACTCATCAGGTTTCATGTTTTGCTCGTATCTCGGCATTTTTTGTGGTTATATGTCACATCGTACTCTGCCGTTAAAGATGAAACAGACAGTAATTGGAGTCGACATTGTGTTCCAGAAGTATACTTTTTCTCAAACTTGCTCTTGAATGAGTGAAAGTGTACGGAGAGGTCCACCGTAAGATGTCGTTGTGTAAGCTTTTTATTGCACTAATCAGCATATTGAAAAGCGCATTTCAAATCACTTTTGTTTTGTGTAGAGTAATCCGTTTCAACATGATAAAGGCAATGGGATCCCCATATGAGTCATGGTCACGATTTCCTTTGGAGTTTCAACACTCATATCTCAGCTTAAAGTGTGCCAAAATCCTTATTAACTGGAAGAAACCGCAATATGCATCACCATCACAATGAATAGTGTTAGTTATTTTGAGCTCGGAAATTTCGTTTTTTACTTTCACCTTTAAGAACATAATTGAGGCTCTCCTCGTTAAAAACTCGAAAAGTGAGATCCTGTGCAAAAATCGCGCAATTTTGACCCCTTTTTTACTAACCAAATCAAGCCTCGCGTTTCTTCACGACTACCAAGTCAGTATCAGAATTGATCAGTTGGTCTTACTGATAAACTAAAGTGAGGCTGACATAAAAATCTATTCGGCTAGCATTTTGTCGCCTTCGCTTTCTTCACAACTATGATGATTTGAGTCGATTGTTTACAGCTATTCGTTCTTGCGATCTGGGTGGCGGTAGTGCAATTGGAATGCCACACACCCTCGAAAGGGTGAAATGCGGGTTAGATTCCCGTCTAGCGTTGGAGTTTTGCACATCACTCAACATTATTGCGTATATGTGTAACATTTTGAACGTCGTAGAATACTGGTTGAGCACGACTCCTTGTCGTCTCGAGGATAGCCTTGTGGTAGCATTCCATAGGGCGTTCGTTGTTGACTGCTGGAGGGTGTCGATGGGCGCGTTTTATTTCGCGCGTGCCGCGACGAGCATCACAACTACTCGGCCACTGCTCCTGTGTAACATTATACCACAGCTAAAGGCGGGTAAATAACATTAATTTGAAATTTATATATTCTGTTCCGTATAGCATTGAAAAAATTTTTGTCTATGAAATAACAGCTCTTATACATTTGAAGATTTTGTCGAAAGATTTTCATTTTTTACATTCACTCAGGAATTTCGACACGGAATTTGCTATTTTTACATATATGCGATTCTTTACTTGAAACTTTTACCTTGTAAAGATTTATATATTTTGCATAATCATTATTAAATTTTCGCGCGTTTTCGCAATAAATTCCGCTCACCAGTCATATTTTGTTGAGCAGGTGAAAGAACAGGCCTACAAGGGGTCACCAAGTGATCGCTTCTGTTCACGAACTTCCTATTATTGTAATTTTAAAGAGCAAATTGTGTTAATGAGTTGGGGCATGGATCGACAAATGAACGAAGATATCATATCATATCTTTACAGTTCATAACCATCATAGCATTCCGATTCTGTTGTGCTCTCCACTATCATCAATTTTTCTACAAATGAGCAGTTCCCTTTCAAAAATGTTGCCTTTTTTATGTGGTTTCCAGTACGATTGGTACCTCGTTGAGGTATGTTCTAAAACCAAGAGAGGACTTGCATGTTAGTTACCGGTATGTACAGGCTTTCCTTCTTCGCATTATCGCTACAGACTGTGCCACATCCCTAGTTACAGAAATGTGCGATCTCGGTACACACTAAAATTCTGTGAATGAGTTGATAAGTTCGGCACATCTGGAACGGATCAAGACATCCCATTTGAAGTATATGGCGAAGTATAACTGTATCTCCAAACAGCGCGATGGATTGGTCATCATGCTCGTGTTTTTTGAGCCTCTATATTTTGATATAGTTTTTATTGACGGGCTCGCTTAATGACCTGACCTTGTCCAACATGTCAATCTTCCATTGCGTTTTTAGTAAAATGAAAGTTGAGTAGCAAGATTCCAAATCTATCTCTCATCAGAAGAAAAAAATGCGATAGGTTGTAGTTTAAGAGCAGGACTGGAAATCCAATAACTCATCTGTGGCAGTCTGCTAAGACCCACCTTAAGGCCGAGATTAGTGAATCTCCTCATCTTGTAAACACTTGCTGCTACTCTCTGAGTTTTCGAGAGTTCTCCGAATTGGAAAACCAGTGTTTCTGTTTCGTGATGTGTATAAAGTTCTGTTTACGACTATGAATAGATCGCTACGACATTTTTAACTCCTATCGTGTATCATGTTTATCGTATGAATTAGATCTGTGTGAAAAATATCAAAATAGGCTTGGCATAAGCTTTTTTTGAATTCATCTGACCCGTGATCACAGTTTACGATGCATATCTGCACACTTATTGCATGGGATTCGTTCCTTCGCATTTATCCTCCACAAAGGTGACTGAACATCTTCAGGTGTTACTTCGACTACTGCTTCAGATTTTCGCCTTCTTTATGATCACAATAGAATACTGAACGAGAAAAATCTCCTTGAGATTCTGGAAGTAGCCGAACCTAAGCGATCTCTGTAATGTTTAGACGTTCTCAACCCTTAAGTTTTTCAGTTGTCGCAAAATTATGATCTATTATCGAAAAGCTAGTATAGTTCATTGTGTGTGTTCCTAGCGAGTAGCAGGCGAGTAGTTTAACTCCGTAACCGACGTGAGACTAGGCGTTGTACCCGCGACTGCCGTGAAAGTCAAGCGTTGGGCGTTATGTCTTAATGTGAGCTTGGATTCGCCTGACATCGTAATTTTTCAAATGAGCGGTACTTATGTACATGCGATTGTCTCGATGGCTCGATAAATAAGGTGTTCAAGTTTCATGCATTGGCAAAGGATTTTTTTATGTGATGACAAAATTTCCGGTCTATCCTTAGTATGATTGTTATGATGTCATCGAGGAATTTTCGACAAAAGGGAAGTCAGAGTGTTTCTGTGTGGCAAGTCCACTAATGCACTATGATAATATTATCTCAGAGATTTGTGCTTAAGCAACTACTGAGATATATTGCCTTTTTTAGTGGAGGTAGAAAATTGTACGAGATGATTTGCGCTCACGTCATTGCATTAAATTTTAACCTTGAAATACGTAGTGTAGGTTTTCGCCGTCATGTCTCACGTAATTCTCTTCCTTATCAAATACTATTTAATTTATCGAAGTTGGTTTCATTTCACGTTATCCTGTACAAGTTCAAGGTCGTCGGTATTGTTGTTGTGATTTGAGTGACTTGAATCCATTGGATCGTCTGTTCGATTATGTGTCCTAGATATACCAAGCTCCTTATTCCTCCGAAGTCGTTCGACTTGTACCTTTTTTCTCGGAGAATCAAGAAGCATAAGTCTAATTCATTGATTTATCGGTAGTCATTCGGAAGTCATCTTGTTCACTAAATGTGCATTCATTCTTTCCAACCGCACAATTTTATGTTTATTTTGTTATTCAAAGAATATCCTATCAATTCATTTTGCATGTCCCGTTTTGACAATTCTGTTGCGAGGATTCCAGCCACTTCTTCTATCCGAATAGTTTCCTCGTATTCATTCTCCAGAAGGGTCTTTGGATATTCCACGTGTTGCTTCAGCTGTTGCTTGAGGGTTTCGTCGTCTTGGTGAATATAATAGAATGCTGGTTGAGGCGATTTCCATTTAGTGATTGCAAAAGAGTATGCGAGGAGATTGAATCAGCCCTTTGCCGATCACTTTGCTACCTTCCGGATGCACCACATCACTTACCACAGCGCTAGCCAATCACCTGGAAATTAATATATAATCATTTAATTAATATATTGAAAACTGGATGCCATTTTTACTATATCTTTATGGGTAGCATTGTTCAAAATGTCAGCTACATAAGCAGTATTTGAATCATGAAAAAAAGTCGTTTACAAAAAGTTCTTTGATTTCAAACTCAACGTCGATTTGATTATTTATATTCGAATGAGTGAACTAATATGATTGGTTTAGTTGTGACAAAACAGTTCAACTTCATAATTATATTTTCAGTTGGTTGCATTTGTTGAAGCAAGAATTCCGAATAATGCGGAAAAGTCGTGATTTTTTTTCGGTTCTGTTGTCTATGCATATTTGTATCCATTCTCATCAGTTCTTTCATTTCGTTCAGTCCTACGTGATAGTGCGGGTGTATTGTTTCTCTAACGTTCTAAAACATGTATTAATTCTAAGAAAACAAGAACCTGTGATGAATATCCGCTACCTGATTTGTTATCCATTAAACCGGTTGGGAATGCTATTTCATTTATAATTGAAATAAACATTTATTGCTGAATGAACTAAGTTTCATATACACTTGAAAACGAACTTACAGAAGAAGGTTCATGGTGTTAAGGGTGATGACAGGTGGTGGTCTTGGCACAGGTCATCTGATCGAACGACTCGCCCTTGCGTCGAGAGAGAATTGCGCTATCTATTTAGACTGAATCCAAGATCATATCTACTACGCCTCCTTTAATATGTTTTGACATTCACTGAACTTTAGTGCCACTGTGCTAACTGGTCATATAATTCAGTCGTACGCTTCTGTTCGTACAATGTGCTCGTACGGATTAACGATGACGAGAGATTTCATGTTCTACTTTTTTTTCTTGAGACTACTACCATTGCGTCAGTTTACATCGATGTGGCAAGAAGGCTAGAAAATGTGGCTCAGATGAGGATGTGTCAGTAAGATTCATAGAAGTGGGACTCGCTCACTCGAAGTGGGATTGTGTGGCATGGAAACGTGAAATCAGTTTGCAATTTTATCGTTCAATCTCTATGTCGCTGTCCGTTTATAAGCCAAAGGAGAGCCCCTATTACGACGTCGCATCAGGTCTAGTGTGTTTTACTGCTGACACATCTGATTTACATTTCTGAATCCGAGTTCGCTCTCGCGTGACCCCAGAACAAGTCCAAAAGTGCTGTACTCTTTTCGAGTTTGATAAATCACGTCTCCCATTTGCTTGACGGACGAAAAAACTGTGTAATATAAAGTACTATGAATCCGTTTATAAGCCAAAGGAGAGCCCGTATGCGACATTATATTAGGTTTAATCAGTTGACGACTGTTATTCCTAGTTCACATTTGTGATTCGCGGTTGCTCTCACATGACCACAGGCAAGTACAGTGATGATACATCCTTTTGAAACTTGATAAATCACATTACTCATGTGTTTGACGAACGATTAACGGTGTAATATGATGTACTATGGGGCCGAATATAAGTCAAAGGTAAGCCCATATGGAAACATTACTTCAGGTCTATTCCGTTTCACTGCTGATGCCCTGATTCACAATTCATGATCGAAGGTTGCTCTCACTTGACCATAGATTAGGTTCAAAGATGGTGTATTATTTTTGAATCCAATAAATCATACCATCACTAATTTTCTTGTCGAGCGAAAAACGGTGTAATATAACGTACTATGGTGAGTAATAAAATGATCTTAACAGCTGATAACTAATCGACTAGTTTAGAAATCTCCGTCTTAGTTCATGTCCTCACATTGCACCATAGATGACAAAATTGATTGAATATTGACCCCGAAAAGTTCCGAGTTCTTCGACGACCTACTTTGAACACCAATCGTCATTTTTCGTCACCTCTGAAAAGTTCTTCGCCCATTTTCACATTCGACTTGTTCGGATTTTTCTCGTTCTCGAATTAGCTGCTCTCATTTCTTTGTCATCCGTCTGATGTCCCTTTCGACATTCGTGTGACAAATCTTCTTGTCCTGTATTTTTCTTCTATGAAGGACGTTAAGAGAAAGTGTTGAAGTTTTTTTTCTCTTTTGTGCTTGTAATTCGTGTATACTATGTGGTAAGGATATTGAATGGCTATCTATCTATCTATATATATATATATGGACACGTGTAGCGCACTGGTTAAAGCTCATTGAAATCCACACGTGATCCGCGTGGGATGATAGCATCACTGACTTAATACATTGGTAGGCCATCGCAAGGCATTGTATAGGCCGGTTATGCAATCAATCACCTCGAACGAAGCTCAGTAGTGTTGAATGCATGACGTATCCTTCATGATATATATGTATATATATATATATATATTTAATATGTATGTATAGATATAAATATATATGCACGTATATATACATATATATATATAATATATATATATGCATATATATATGCATGCATATGTAAATATGTTGAGAATAGATTGATAGAGCTCACTAAATGATGATCAGAGAAATGTCTCGAACTCTACGCTGACCGACTTTATATGCTAGAGTCGTTATTTTTCGTCACGTCTTAGAAGTTATCCGGCATCTTCACTACGCTCGACTTGTCTGGATCTTTTCTAGTTCTCGATTGGGCTGCTGTTATTTCTTTGTGTTCCACGTGTAAGTTCTTTTTCGAATCAGGCGTTATTTCTAACGATGCTGAAAGGTTTCGAGTCTATAATTTGAATTTCGTTCACACTGTGCTCGTAAGACATGAGTGATATATCTGTATAAAATCAAAATGTGTGTAATGCCTATTGTACAAGTAGTGTTCTGCTCATGTAATACTTGACAACTTTATCTACCTAGTTCTGATTAACTAACAGTTTTATTCACTTCGCCTAATTTTTGTCCATCTATCACACAGTGACAATGTACATCGTATTTCTCGGTTTTTTCGCGTTCCACTCATCTTTATCGGAATATGAAAACACATCATTTTGATGTCCTTTTTTTCATGATGATGAGACATTGAGTATTGTTAAACTCGACTAAAAATGGCCTGCTTGCTTTCAGCTATCAGAGGGAGTATCCTTATCTGATAGGGGAGATTCTTTTTATTTCTACATATATCACCGACATTCTCAGCCAACTCTATTTACAAAACATCGCCACAGTTCTCCTCATTGTCTTTTTTTATCATAAGGATTATATTAGACACTGTTGAACTCTAGGAATTATTTTATTTAATCATACAGTATTCCATTGCACATCAATTCCACTCTTTCTATTTTATTAAGCAGGATGCTACACATGAACATCTGGTAGGAAGAATATAAATAAACAATTACATATTTATACATACGCATATACATGCATATATGCATATTATATATATATATCTTTGAAACACGACTCAACTTTACATTCACATGTGGGTCTCAGCACTCCTTGCAAAAGATTCGTCACTTTTCTTCACTTTTCCTATATCGCATCTATTATCCACGAAGGTCCGAGAACTGCACAAGCATGGATTTCCCTTCTGGTTCAGTTATGTTTGTACTTCTTGAAAGTCCTCAAAAGCTGATAGAGTCTATTCACAATGAATTTCTAGGATAACCGAGCTAAGTTCTCAGTATATATATATATATATATATATATATATATATATATATATATATATATATATATATCTGACTCTGAATATATATATGTCCATTCTCGTTCCTCGAAGGTAATAAAATGTACACATCTCCTGTTTTTTCCGACAGTGTGTGCGAAACTTCATGTATCTCATATACCTGATGTGAAAAAAAATCGCTTGTTCGTTCATACAATAGATGACTGCCTAGAAAAGTTTTATTCAAGGGCGAGAGTGTCCAGGTACTTGTAAACTTGTCTATGGCATGTCACATTAGTGAAACGGCTCGTGACTTCAAGTTTACCTATACATTAACAACACTTCACTAATGAAATCACCGTGAACATTCTGACCTCGACGAGGTTAAATGGTCGCGAAACAAGTTAATGGTTCTAGTAATGTTGAGTGTCTAATACTGTAAACAAGAGTAGTGTGAGTTAAAACGAATTATTGTATGCATATGTGTGTATATCATGTGTAACGCCTTAGTTTTACATCTTATTTGTTTCTATTCGCATTATCTTCTTAACTAAAACAATTTCAAATCCTTCAGGATACGATAGCACTGATAATACTTCTGTCAAGTATAGGACTTTAAACTAAGGCAATACTAAAGTAGTGAACGAACTGTGTGCGCAGTTCTGTATATAGTTGATTGTCATGCCTTTCCCAACATGCTTTCCTAGCTTCTTTTCGGGAGGTGGGAAGACATTCCCGAGCAGTTTACAATGCCCCGGTACAAGGTCGTCTCGAACCGTTGTCTATGTATGGCGCAGACCATCCATCCATCCAGCCATCCATCCATCCATCCGTCCATCCGTCCATCCATCCCACCACATACGCGCACCGTTCGACTCGCCTTCACGGACGGCACCACTGGTCGTTGTCGCCGCCGCCGCCGTCGTCGCTGTTGCTGTTGCCGCGTGTGTCGTTGGTCGCTCGACCTAATCACAATTTGATCTATTCACACTATCTGATTTGTATGAGAGGCGAAACAAGCGTAACCGATAGTTTCTCGAGCATGTTGTACAGTTTGTCGGCATGAATTGGCAAACTATTGATACCATGTCACTGCGTCTGTTCACTGTTGTGGCAGACAATGAGCGCAATATCATGTTCCGTTATCGCAAATTTTTTACATTTGTTGCGCATGAAAGAAGTCTCAGTTGTCGAAGCACTCCCAGCCGCTGTCTCCATGGTCTATCAACGTTTTCGTACTTTCAAGAACGTGTTTACGTTCTCAATACTCTAACCATTCTATATTCTATATCATCTTTTGAAGATCGCATCATCGCACAGACCACACACACGCACATTTTCCGATGATCTGTTTTGACCTACCGTATCGTATACACTTTTGATCACTCAGTCCATATAGCCAGTGTCTTTTACTGTGACGGTTCGGTTCATTTTTTCGAGCGTTTTCTATCGATCTTTAATTTCTATATTCCTATCGCTGTCTCATTGAAGCATTGTAGAGAAGCGTTTAATACGTTCCACGTCATTGATTACAGTAATCGAGCATCCAATCACAGTCTGCTCCGAAGTTGTGCTTTTGTACTGATAACAAAATGAAACTGAGCTGTATCATCTTTTCGTAAATATCGTATATCGGAGAAATTTTTGTTCTTAAATGAATCTCTGGAGGGCGGACCGTTGGTCGACACACCGACCTTGACGAGTCTGCATGACATGTAATCCTCTTCATACCATAGCCCCCCCAGTTCGCACAATCATCGTCGTTCTTTCTAATCGATTGCTGACATTTTCTTGTGGATCTTATCTTTCGATCTTGATCTGAACAGGCAACATATCAAAATAATCTGGTACCGATATGCCGCTGATGTTCGTCGAACTTTTTTCACTTAATCGTTCCTTGTTGACAGCTGCGAACGGCACGCAAACCAGTTCATGTAAGCGTTCAGTGCGCTGAGATCTCAGATTCGATTCCAACACTTTGTAAAACACGATATACTATTCTATCGCTTTGCTTTATCTATTGCGATATCTCAAATAAAACCTCTCTTCCACGCGTTTTGTCGAAAACACTGTTGTTATTGTTGTTGTTATTGTGCATTTCTTAGTGGTTCATGTTCAAGGCAATACCGATACCGGTTGCTGAGCATTATCTTGTCTTAAGATCTGTAGTTTTCTTTGTCATGTACTATGTTTGATCAGCCAATAGGACAGGTAAACTCTGGTGACGATGCTCTATTTCAGAAGTGACGATTCTCGACGGGATTGCGATCAAGTGTCGATAAGCATTATGGAGAAAGGCAGTGCGCATTCTTCCGATATGTCCGGTGGCTGGGAACGCGTTTCGGATAACTCTCAGGTGCCTACAACTTCGCACAATGAATTACCATTTTCTGTGCCTTCATGACGTGAATTCCCTATTGCGCATTGCTATTGATGATGTTATAGAGCTAGCTACTGGTCCCATTAAAGCTCTTCTTCATTCGCGTATTATCCCGTCAGTATGTGCGTTGTGTATTAGAGTGATGATGATGATTCGTTGATATATGTACGTATGTGAATGTATTTGATCGCCTGATTGTCTAGTTCAGCTACGCAGCTGATCTTGTTGTCTTCGACGCTTTTTTGGGAACGCTCACTCTCTGAATGATCGCTCTAAACTATGTCAGTATAGGTGTGTAGCTTTCGTAGGTAGTGGGCCCATCATCATCCATTGCCTTGATGCACATTCTCGAGAGTCTTCCGCGACCTATACGGACAACCGCCGCGTACCAATGTGTCACATACGGAGACGCACCGCATGCGCGTATTTACTGAAGATGTTAATGAGTGTCTCATGCCGACATATTAGTTATGTTTTTGCTTTTGAATCAAATTGGCTCGACTATACTTGGGGGTCGCACTATCATGTGTCGCATCGCGACCTTTGACGGTCAATGACTTTCCGAGCACTACGGCCACCTTACGCTTACGTTCTTCTTAGTATTTATCCGCGTGCATTCATCTTTGTCATCCCCTCTCCTGCACCTCACGTTCTCACCTATATACCGTCAGTAGACGGTGAAATTTCGCGCATTTCGACCAACTCACCTTCGCCCTCCTTCCTTTATTTATGACTCATCCTGCACCTCACTTCAATGAATTCAATCAATTCTGCTCGATTTGTATTTCGTTTCTGGAGTACCACTATTATGCGTCTGAATTAACGCAGTGTCTGTCACGACAACCTAGACCTACACTTGTCGTTTCGCTTGCAACTGAAAGTTCATTGTAAAAGGTTTTTGTAGATTTTTGACGTCCTTTCAATTCCATGCATGAACTCAAACCAAATCATTGATTCCTAAAATTTTCCAGTCCGGTGAGAGTATGTCGTCTAACGACCAGCCATGGTGGAAGGATCAAGAAGAAATAGTAATTTCTGGAGTATCAGGACGCTTCCCGAGGTAAAAGTTTACTTGTATCGTACCTTTTTTTTCTGAAATAAGCTTTTCCTTTGCAACTATCATTTGTCTTTCGAAAGGAAACAAACTAGAGCAATTCTACCAATGCTAGAGATTTAAATACTTATTGCTGTTATTGTTGTTTCGGAAATTCTGTTTCCATAGTCTCTTTCATACATAGATGTGAGAACGTCAATGAGTTTGGAGATCTGTTGCTACAAGGAGAGGATCTCGTAACGGAAGACGATCTCAGGTGGCCACCAGGTTCGTATCACCTAATATATAATTTTCATGTGTTGCCCTGGACTACTTTTCTGTGTATGTTAAGTACCGGACCTCTTCAACTAGACGTTTGATTGACATACTTCTATGGTTGATCGCAAGTGGAAATGAGGAGTTTTCGGACATAAAAAGTGTTGTAGGCTTGTACGATCTACCGAAGAGACATGGCAAGCTTAAGGACCTCAAAAAGTTTGATGCGCAGTTCTTTTCTGTGACTCCTAAACAGGCGAATTTTATGGATCCCCAAGTTCGCATACTTCTTGAAGTCGCATGGGAGGCGATGGTCGATGCAGGTAATATTCAGTAAATTCGTTATAAAATAATGAACATCGCATATTGTTTCTTTCTCATTTACCCATTCGCAAACGTGACGAACGTACTGACAAGTTATCTTCGAGATTTTGTTTTTCTGTGCACATCAACCGATTCGGGTATTACTAAAACTCGATCAAGAATGTGTTATACTATGGTGGGTGTGAACTCATCTCGGATAGCTCCCTCTACAATTGTTGTGCCGGTTAGAGAAGCGTGCAGAGAATGCGCGATTCTGTGAGACTCAGAGTGCAGCGATTGAATAGTTGGGTGTCCTGCTGTACCATGCAACCTTGAACTACTTGAAACAAAATCTACTGTCTTGAGTGATGAACTCTATGCGTTACCAAAATTCCTAAATTTACCTGCTCATCTTTGCTAGCCAGAGCCAATAGTTCCTACGTTTAGGTATCAATCCTGTTGATTTGCGAGGTTCTCGAACTGGAGTGTTTGTTGGATGCTCGGCGTCTGAAACATCTGGTGCTCTCACTCAGGATCCAGAGACTGTCACCGGATATACTTTGACGGGATGTGTGCGATCCATGTTTTCTAATCGTTTATCGTATACTTTCGATCTGCAAGGTCCATCGTTCTCCGTGGATACCGCATGCTCCAGTTCATTGCTTTCTCTTCAGTTGGCTATTGATGCCATCCGCCAAGCACGTTAATTATATTACTGTCTCCGGTAATGTTGAGAGCAACATCTTGTTCCTTTTTAGAAACAATGTGATGCTGCCATTGTCGCTGGAGCTCATTTAACACTCACACCAACGGCCGCACTACAGTTCTTACGTCTCGGCATGCTGACAGACAAAGGGAGCTGTCGTTCTTTTGATGACTCAGGTGATGGTTACTGTCGCACCGAAGGAATCGCTGCCATCTTCATTCAACGAAAATCAAAGGCAAATCGCATTTATGCTACAGTAGTTCACGCGAAATCGAACACTGATGGTGGGTTTCATGGTGATCAAGCTGAACGTGTACTAATATTACTTGATAATATGCAGACATGTCTTTCTTATAGGTTTTAAGGAACAAGGAATTACATTCCCATCAGGAGAGCGCCAAGCTCAATTATTAGAGGAAGTGTACGCTGAAGCTGGAATTGATCCCAACAGTGTTTACTATGTGGAAACACATGGAACTGGAACAAAAGTGGGAGATCCACAAGAGGCAAATGCAATATGCCAAGTATTTTGCTCCAACCGTAAAGGTCCACTTCTCATAGGATCCGTAAAATCCAATATGGGTCACGCAGAACCCGCTTCAGGCCTCTGCTCTATTGCAAAGGTATGTACTTACGGTGCAGATATATAACCAAGGTTGTGATTTGCGTCCTCAACCATTACTAGTAGACATTGCTCCCACATGTTTCAGGTTCTCGTAGCGATTGAACGTAAAATGTTGCCACCTAACCTTCATTTCAATACACCTAACCAGTATATTCCTGGTCTTATCGACGGCCGATTGAAAGTTGTGACTGAACCAACGCCCTTACCCGGTGGAATCATAGGAGTGAATTCGTTTGGATTCGGGGCTCTAACACTCATGTCATTCTCAAGGCTGCAGACCACGTTTCGCCACCTCTCAGTGAAGTGCCATTCACTAAAATTTTAACGTCAGTCGTTCATTCATCAGTGCACTTGAATTATTTATGATGTAAATGTTTGTTCTCTTTCAGATATTGTGGACGTACTCAAGATGCCGTGCAACACGTATTTAGTGTTGTTGAGAACAACATCAATGACGGATATCTTCAAACACTGCTTGCAAATCAAGCCAATCTCCCAGCCAAGGATACTCCGTACAGAGGGTATATGCTCGTGAATAGAGGTGGTGATCAGCCTCCCCTCAAGGATGTACAGAAGGTCGGAAAGCACAGCTAATTCTAAGCTGCAAACACTCCAATCATTCTGACTTAGGTCTCAATCACCGAACCACGGCCAATCTATTTCATCTACTCTGGCATGGGCTCTCAATGGCCCGGTATGGGTCAGAACTTAATGATGATCCCGGTGTTTGACGAATCGTTACGTGCATCGAGCAAGGTAGTTTGCACTACTCTTTTACTTTCATGTTGTGTTCATATGAAGCCTATTTTTAAAATCTGCATATTGATTGACATTAAGACATTGGAAGATTTTGGTGTGGATGTATATGGAATGTTATGCAAAGCAGATCCTGCTCAATATCAAAATAATACCCTTAACTGCATGCTTGCCATCACAGCTATTCAGATTGCCTTAACTGATTTGTTGTTCTCTTTGGGTAAGTAATTTCTCCAAATCATCCAAATCAGACCATGTAAAATGTTGCATCATAATGGTGGCGCTCTTTATTTAGGAGTTACTCCTGATGGTATTATTGGTCATTCAACTGGTGAAATGGGATGTGGTTATGCTGATGGTGGTATTACGCGTGAGCAGACGATGCGATTAGCATATCACCGTGGAACAACAATGATGAAACACAAAGAAATAAAAGTGATTTTTACGAAATGCTTTTGTTTGTGGTGAAAGGTAACCTTCAACTTGTTAAGGGCGGTATGGCAGCTGTTGGGTTAACTTGGGAGGAAGCTCAGGCACAATGTCCTGAGGGAGTTGTTGCTGCTTGTCACAATGGCGCCGATTCTGTTACTATATCCGGAGACGGTGAAAAGGTGTTGAAGTTTTGTGAAGAGCTAAAGGAGAAAGGCATTTTTGCTAAAGTGAGTTACATTATACTCATTTGTACCAGATAATCGGTATTTCATTCTAACATGTCGTGTATTGCTCACAATAATATTAGGCCGTCGATTCTTCTGGTATACCGTTCCATTCGCCGATAATGGCACGCGTTAAACAGCCTATGCTTGAAGCAATGCGCACTGCTGTTCCTGAACCGAAACCTCGATCTTCTCGCTGGATTTCGACCTCTATACCCGAGGATGAGTGGGAGAGTGAACTTGCAAGCACATGGTCAGTGCGTTGTTTCGTCGCTAGTAAGATTGTCAGGATTATTCCATTTACTTTGATTTCAGCTCTGCTGACTACCATGTGAACAACGCCATTTCACCTGTGCTGTTCTATGAAGCTCTGCAGAAAATTCCACCAAATGCAGTAACAATAGAGATGGCACCACACTCTCTTATGCAGGCTATCTTGCGTCGATCACTGCATAAAACAGTCAGCAATATTGGTCTCATGAATAAACCGAAGACTGAAAACGAAAACGAGCTTGAAACTTTTCTGCAGGCATGATAATTCATTGACCTGATATTTATGATTACTCCAATTCATATTGCTGCCTATTTAGTCACTTGGTAAGATCTACCAGGCCGGTGTCAACATTCGAGTGGAGGATCTTTACCCGGGTGGTCGTTTCAAAGGTGTAGTTCCAAAAGGAACTCCCATGATTGGGCCCATGTGGAAATGGGACCACTCGCAAGACTGGCCTGTGATCAACGGTCGTCAAATGATCGCTGCAGGTGGTGGTTCTCTATGTGTATCTGCATCATACCATATTGACCCATTTTCTGCTGATTCCAAGGTATGTAGTTTTGTTCCCATTTATAACTCTCTTTATCCCCTTTTTCAATTTATAGGCATATTCTTTCAGGAATCATTTTTGCTTGATCATTGCATCGATGGTCGCGTACTTTATCCATTTACTGGTTACATGGTGCTTGCATGGAAAACACTCGCAAAACTCAATGGATTGGATTTCCAAAAAACTCCGGTTGTGTTCGAAAATATCAACGTCTATTCAGCTACTATTGTAACGAAGCCAAGTACGTACTGACTTGCTTACAATATCCTATGAAATTTACTCCGTGAATACTTGCAGTCAAACTTGATTGCGTCGTTACACCTGGAAATGGCATGTTTGAAATACTGTCAGAGGAACAGGTAGCGGCATCCGGAAGGATTTACATTCCTGAAGAGAATCAGCCTTTCTATTACGGTAAACTCAGTGATATCCGTACATCTGAGATTGCTGATCGAATTGAGCTCGACACTGAAGATGCGTATAAGGAGTTTCTCTTGAGAGGTTGATTTTCGTTTCATATCTCGGAAATAATGGTAGTTTGATAACCTTTCTAATATGTTTGGTGCTAGGTTATGAATATGGCCAAGCATTCCGTGGTATATATAAAACATGTAACTCTGGTGAGCGTGGATATCTGTACTGGACGGGCAACTGGGTGACGTTCCTTGATTCGTTACTGCAGACAGCTTTACTCGCTGAACGTGCCGACACTCTTCGACTTCCAACACGAGTTCGGCATCTACGTATCGATCCTGTTAAACATCTTGAGCATATTATAGAAAAAGATGGTATCCAGGTTCGATTTTCGTCTTCTGACTGTAATAGTGATGTTCCAAAGTAATCTCCTGATTTTATTCCTTAAAGATGTTTGAACTCCGTAATGACCATGCCACAAATGGATGTATAGCAGGAGGTGTCGAATGTTGCGATCTGACTGCACATACGGTTTCACGTCGTATTCAGGTTTCTGGACAGGTTTGTTTGGATACTATGTTTTAGTGTCATATATTGCGGTTCTGTTTTTTTACGGTTATATTTTCAAGTTGTATCATGAGCGTATTTTCTTCGTACCTCACTGTGATGACAATTGCTTGGCAATTTTTGAGAAAGATCGGAGTATCCTTCAACAGTATTCTAACACTCTAAAACACGGTAATTGTTTAAGAATAACTCTTCCGCCCTTTTTGTCACTAATATAATTTGCTTATTACCCCAAGATTTTAGTGATTGCTCGTGGGTTGGCGTCGTGGGAGAAACATGGTATCTTGAGTAAAATGACGAATGGAAAGTTATTGAAAACTGCATTAGACGTTTTGAGACCGTATGAACTTATGGTCGTCACTGAGGATGTACTTCGGAAATTTCTTGAAGATAGCAAATGCTCAGTGATTTATGCGTTTGATGAAATCTTTCGGCTCGAATTTACCAACGACATGACTGCTGCCGATTTTGAAACAGTTGTTGTTAATAAGCTAAAACTCGTAAAGGCCGTTTTCGACTGTGATCGCTTATGGGCTAGCGCCCTAACTCATGACCGAGTGATCAAAACAGTTCAGGTGCGCCAAAATTTTTTTCGTTTCTGCAAAATACGCTGCACTGACAGCTTCATTCTAGGATGTCTGCGTAGAGAACTCTGCTGGCCATCTATCCAAACTATGTGCTGTTGAGCTGAACTCCTTTGAACAATTGAAGCAATGCCTCGAAGCAAATATTTCTCATCCACTTCTTGAGGTATTTATGGACGTAACGTTTGCTCTAGAAACACTGAAATAAATCCAATCACGCAGTCATCTTTCAGGTAGAATGTTTATGCGTTGGGCCCAACATAGATCATGTTGATGAGAATTCACTAGAACAAATCGGAGCACGCAAGCTACGTATCAACATTGATGCAAATTTCACGGGACATAACGAAGCTAAGAACATGGATTATATTCTTCTCGACAAGGTACTCTGTAGGTAAGCGAGCATTTATACAAAATTCAGTTGCGATGTCTTTGATAAATTTTCCAAAGGCCGACTTTTAGCAAGATTTGGCATGTGTTATCAAAACCATCTTACAAATTCTCCGTTCCTAGTAAAGTATTTTTTGATGATTTAGTTGATACCCCAAAGCTGATAATAAGCTGTATATACTGACACCGCGGTGTTAACTTAATTATCCAAGGAAATGTTACTGATTGGTAATGCTAAAGTGAAACAGAGTTGGTTTCAGAACATGCTTTTTGAGCTTGTGCGAGGTTGATTTATCTTCTCTTTCTCTTTCTCTTCGCTTCCGTCACCTCTTTTCTTCGTGATTTTTTTTTTCTTTCTTCAGCCTATGAGTTTTTATGAGTCCTTTGCACTTTAGGAAATCTGATCCTATTGCATATCTTAATGCCTGCAAACACCTTTTACGTGATGACGGTTTCGCCATTGTCGTTGAGGTTACTTCGGATTATGAGCTGGCAGCTGTCATTCAAGGTGTGTTGGTTCTCAATCTAGACCATATATGTATATGTGTATATATATGTATATATATGTATAGTATATATATATAAGCATATATATATATGTATATATAGTGCATGTAAGTATATAATATATATATAATATAATATATTATATATATATATGTTTATACTTAAAACTTCTGAATTTTAGGTCTATTTGGACAAGAGTTATTTGTTGCTGCTGATCGCCAAATGGGTACGTACTTCACGCATGAGCAGCTTATGCATGTTTTCAAAGAAAGTGGCTTCAAACTCTGCAATTATCAACGTGACCCTGCGTTGATGACAACTGCATACGCTATCCGAAAGACGGAGACTATTCCACGTGATCCCGTGTTTATTGATGTTGATGATGTCAAGGAGTTTACTTGGATTGAACCTCTTCAAAAAGTCATCGAGGAACGACTCAATGAACCGGACAGCAAGACAATTTGGCTTACAAATACCAAGGTTCGTTCTCTCAACCTTACTTTGCCGTTATTCATTTTTTTTTTTAACAGACTATGTTGCATTGTAGGTGCGCAACAACGGTGTCGTTGGTCTTGCACTGTGTTTTGTCGAAGAGAATCTCAAGTCTAATCGTTTTCGATCGCTTATTGATATTTCACTAAACAAAGAACATCGTGAAGGTCCACCAGAAGTGAAACTTGATGATCCAGAAACCAAGGCGATCATCGATCTCGACTTACACGCCAACAACTACAGAGACGGAGTTTGGGGCTCGTTGCGGCACTTCGTCGTCAAGGATGGTGAATTGAAGCACGATTTCAATATTTGACTAATATTTTTGATGCGTTGATGCGTTGTGAGAGTTGTATGTCCTTATTTTCTTCAGAGGACGCTCACGTGGTCAAGGATTGCGAGCACGCATTTATTAATACACTGACTCGTGGAGATGTTTCGTCGCTCACTTGGTTTGAATCTCCTAATCAGTATTTTGATGCAATTGAAGGCCGAGTAAGAATCATTTAGTTGTAAAGACGTAAAGATCAATTTGTGAGCCAATCAACTTTCAGAAAGATACGCATGAACTTTGCCACGTATACTATGCGCCTATCAATTTCCGTGATGTAATGCTGGCTTATGGTCGTTTGTCGCCGGATGCGATACCAGGAAATTTTGCTGACCGTGAGTGTTTGCTTGGAATGGAATTCGCTGGAAGACTAAAAGATGGTACTCGCCTCATGGGAATACTTCCTGCTCAGGTGATTTTCAAAGTGTTATTTTAAGCATTAATAACTGGTGAGAAATTGCACATCTGGGTTCTGCTCACATTTTCTTTTTGCCTTCTAGGCATTGGCTACGTCGGTCATTGTTGATCGCGAATACGCGTGGGAGGTGCCTGACGCGTGGACTCTGGCTGAAGCATCTACGGTGCCTGTCGTCTATACAACGGCATATTACGCACTTGTTTGCCGCGGACGTATAAAAAAGGTTGGTAGTAAGGACTCAGAATTCTTTACCTACAATGTAGCATGCGAGAAAAATACGTCTCTCATCAGGGTGAACGAGTGCTGATTCACGGAGGAGCTGGTGGAGTGGGTCAAGCAGCGATAGCCATTGCACTTTCCTATGGTTGTGAAGTATTCACTACTGTTGGATCACTGGATAAACGAGCATATCTCAAGAAGAAGTTCCCACAATTGAAGGATCATCATTTTGCAAACTCCCGTTCGGCTGACTTTGAGTTGTATATTCGTCAGTACACTAAGGTGCACCTAGTGTTCTCACCGAGTCGTTACGTAGCGATTTGTATTCACATATTTATACTTGCAGGGGCGAGGGGTGGATGTTGTGTTGAACTCTCTTGCTAATGAGATGTTGCAAGCCTCACTTCGGTGTCTTGCTCGCCATGGCAGGTTCCTGGAAATTGGAAAAGTTGATTTAGCTCAAAACTCATCTCTGGGAATGTCGAAGCTGCTTGATAACGTTTCAATCCATGGCATCCTTTTAGACGCAATCATGGATCCAACTGTTGGAGACATTGTACGATGGAAATTAAAATCATTTCGGAGTAAATCGCCTGAAATATCTGATTTCAGGACGAATGGAAAGAGGTTGCAGCTCTACTGGAAGGTGGTATCAAAAGCGGAGTGGTACAGCCACTACCAGCCTCTCTATTCCCTGCAGACAAGGCCGAAGACGCTTTCAGGTTACGCTTGATTCAGTGACCATTCTTTTTATCTGAGAATGGTTTCAATTGCAGATTCATGTCTGCTGGCAAGCACATTGGGAAAGTGGTAATGGAGATTAGGAAGGAGGAACATGAACGCGTTTCACTTCCATCTAATATTACGGTCCGTGCTATTTGCCGCACTCTATGTCATCCTCAGCACGTCTATCTTATCACTGGCGGTCTTGGCGGTTTCGGACTCGAGTTGGCTCAGTGGCTGGTCAATCGTGGTGCTCGAAAACTGGTTCTCACATCTCGTACGGGTATCCGCACAGGGTATCAGGCCCGATGCGTTCACTTTTGGAGGAGAACTGGCATCTCGGTGCTTATCTCAACGCTGAATATTGCTAAGGTGTGTTTCTAAAACTGTCATTAACTTTTTGCTCTTATTGTCGAAATTTTTTTGTAGCGTTCGGATACTGATGAACTCATCCGCCAATGTTTATCGATGAATCGTTTGGGTGGTGTATTCCATCTTGCCATGGTTCTTCGTGATTGTCTATTTGAGAACCAGAATGTGCAGAATTTCAAAGATGCAGCTGAAGCCAAATATTACGGTACTATCAATCTCGACCAAGCAACACGTGCCCAGTGTGATGACGCACTTCGCTGGTTTGTTGTATTCTCATCAATCACGTCGGGTCGTGGTAACGCTGGACAGACCAATTATGGCTGGTCGAACTCCACTATGGAGCGTATCATTGAACAGCGAAGAGAAGACGGATATCCCGGAATTGCCATCCAGTGGGGAGCTATTGGTGATGTTGGAGTCATACTTGAAAACATGGGTGATAATAATACAGTTGTTGGAGGTACACTTCCACAAAGGTATGCGAATATTATCTAAATTTTCTTCATCAGTTCACAACTTTTCGTAACTTCAGAATGCCATCTTGTTTGGCTTCATTGGATTTATTCCTGTCGTGGAATCATCCGATTGTCTCGTCGTACATCAAAGCTGACATGGGTCAGAAAAAAGCCGCTGGCGGCGGCAATTTACTGCAGGTTAGATCGTATATGCTTTTTTCAAAGTTGTTTTCTATAGTCCTTATATATTTTACACCTTCCAGACAATTGCTCACATTCTCGGAGTGAACGATGTTTCGCAGTTGAACCCGGACGCAAACCTTGGCGATCTTGGACTCGATTCTTTAATGGGCGTCGAGATCAAGCAAGCCCTCGAACGAGATTATGATATTGTGCTATCGATGAAGGATATTCGAACACTGACGTTGAACAAACTCCAGCAATTGGCTGAGTGTGGCGGACAGGGCACAACCGCCTTGCAAACCACTGAGCTAGACATGAATAAAGTTAGAAATACTTCAGTAGTGGCCTTTAATCTTTTAAAGGATGTAGTACGTTAAAAAATGAGTCATAGGAAACCGAGAGGGATGCCGAGCGAAATACCGTTGAAATGCTTGAGAAACAGATGAATCAACTGTTCAAGATGCGTGTGGATGTCAACGATCTCGATCCTCAAGATATTATTGTGAAATGCAACAAAGTTAGTTCAGTTAGAATTCAAAAGTCAGCAATTGATTTCAAAATTGTGGTATATTACCATTTTCAGATTGAAGAGGGCCCTGTAAACATTCTTTGTCCATTCTATCGAGGGTATTGCTACACCTCTCAAACGTGTTATGACCAAATGTAACTTCCCTGTTTACTGTTTCCAATCAACAAAAGAAGTTCCTCAAGATTCTATAGAAAGTGTTGCTAAGTGTTACATCAAAGTATGTTCTTTAAACCTACTTTATTTCTTAGAATCTATTTTCACGGCAAAGGTATGCAGAAATATAAGAAAGATCTTTGTCATTCCAGGAAATGAAAAAGGTTCAACCTGTAGGTCCGTATAGGCTCGTTGGATATTCATACGGAGCATGTATTGGATTCGAAATGGCAACAATGCTTCAAGAACTAGACGGTGTTTCTGCAGTCGAAAGGCTCATCCTTCTTGATGGATCTCATTTATACATGCAAACATATAGAAATGTATATCGTATGGCATTTGGTGTCACCGGAGATACGCTTGTGAATAACCCCCTATTTGAATCGGAAATCATGTGTGCAATGACGCTTCGGTTCGCTAATGTCGACTACAAGAAATTCCGTGTCGAATTACTCCAACAACCTGGATTCAAAGCTAGGATACAAAAGGTAGATTTTTTGCGCGTCTGACAAGTGTGTTTGAAAGATTAGCAATTACTGATGTTACTTCAGGTGGTTGACACTGTGATGACGACCGGACTTTTCAAATCGCCTGAAACGATAGCTTTCGCCTGTGAAGCAATGCGGTCCAAATTTCTAATGGCGGACAAGTGGGTATATCGTCAACGAATATGATTTAATAGCGTAATAAATCGATTTCAGATACAAACCTCAGCGCAAGTTTGCGGGACAAATCACGCTAGTGCGTGCTGAGCAAGGAGCAGCTCGTGAAGAAGATGTTGGCCATGACTACGGCATCGGTCAAGTGTCGGACGACTCGAAAGTGTATATGGTTGAGGGCGATCATGACACATTTGTACAGGGCAAGACCTCCGCGAAAACAGTGGCGATTATCAATGAACTTATTTTGGGAACGCATCGAGGTTAAATATACGACATGTATGCTGACATGATAGGTTGTTAGCCCATATTGTTGTATTGCATTTCTTTGCTCATCCCTATCGCCCGACACGGGTGCCCTGATAGTTTTAGTTAGGTTTGAACGAATTTATTCTCCACAGGAGTTTCACTGTATACGAGATATTGTCGCCCATATATGGATTTCTATCAGCGGCACGATTCCATGCATGATTAGTTTTTGTAATTTCAAGTGCCTCTAAATCTACTGGTGGAATAAAAGAAAAATAAATAGAAGTAGATGCATGGGATCGGGTTTGTACAACTCCCTCGAACGAAAAAAATATTGAGAGCTTTCTTTAAACGATGATTGAGTGATTGGCGTCACACATTTGATTTTCCGCCATATAATGAAAATGCTGTTGCTTTTGTTCATTACAAACGTTTATCTATCATGTTATGAAGTAATAATTTGCATAGTCTATCGATGTGGAAAACTGTACTGAGAGTTCTTCGACTAGGAATTGATTTGAGCGACGAAGGACTCCGTTTTGTTCTCTATTAATTCAATAAATCTCGCATAGTGTTTTTTCATCATGTTTTTTCTGTGTATTCCGTAAGCCGGATAATAATATAGTGGTCTGTTAAGGCACGCAAAAAAAACTACGCTTACGAAGTTCCATGACGTATCCTTTAGCAAAGGAGAATCCGGTTATCAGAGATGATTATTAATATCAAAAAAGAGTGGTTGAATAATGAGAATTTTGTTTTGGAACTCCATCGCCCCATTTGTGAACTGCATCACACTTGAAAGTTGTGGTTGAAATTAGTATATCAAGCGTACTTATCAAAACAAGAGATCCCTTTATCGATCAGATATTCTCCACTGTTGAATCATATGCTACTATGCGGTGTTGATACGCTTAACACCTATGGGTCTTCGTGGCTGGGTGGGCTTAATCATTATATATCGAGAGTTTCCTCTAGATAATGGTAACCGTTCCTTAAAATAATAGTTTTATGAGCGATGTGTAGGTTACTTACTTGGATACTTTTTCTAATGGTACGTGTCAACCGGTAGTGCGAGCCCTGACATCACTTGTATCACCTGTTGCCCCGTTGATCGTCGAGCGACTCGAGCGGGCACCAGCAACGCTTCCATTTTTCCCTATCGCGTGCAAGAGTAGCCCAGTGGGTTGTCCTCGCTCTACGGATTCATTAACCATCATTTTTCTTCTAGTCCTTTCTTATAGAAATCGGACCATCAGATCGGTAATCTTCCTGTAGAGCTCTTGATAAAAAAGATCTGTGGACTTAACGGAACCAACCGGTGAATCCAGTATCTAATCCATTCGCTTCCCAGGTTATACACGTCTGGTTTCTGTTCATTATCGTTCAGTTCACATCAAAGCGAACTACGTGTTTCACATCTCATTAGATCAGTCTCCCTCATCTCACTAACCTCCTATAGTTCAAGCAACAAAATGTGTAAGGGGTGGAAAGAGGGAACAACATGAAAATACATCTGAAAAGGTGATACATTTAGATAGTACGATTTTAGACTTGTCTACAAACGTACAAACCCTTTTTTTTCTTGATGTATCGGTAAAAATCGTAAGGAAAGTGATGGTATTAAATCATTCTTACGACTTTCAGTGAGGTCGAATACCTGATGCATTGTCTACCAGCATAATTCCGAGAGATTAGTCATTTCTTCTTTTAGGATGTCCTGGAAAATCTCAGCACCCACAAATATACCATAATAGCCTACATATAGCCAATAACATTAGATAGGAACAGCAAGTGAAAATGAAAACAGAATAGGAAAATTTGAAAGGAGAGGACGAAACGGGAGCCGCTACCATCTTGTAGGACTCCTTTCCACGGCACGTCTCTTCCATTCAAGTTATTTTTTCGAGAAGGGAGAAAACTGCCGATAACATAAGAGTATTCCAACGACACAAGTGACTATATGCTTACAAGCAGAGAATTGTGCCACTCTAACACCTTAGTGGTACCTGATTTCGTACAAGATCTGATCACCGACTTTTACGTGCAAAGATCCGATTTAGCCATAAGGTGGAAGTGCTGTTAAGGCCCAAAAAAGCAAAAAAGTCGTGTACGATGAGGACATTCTCAATAGATTTTCCTTATACGATCGACTAATAAAAGAAGACTCAATCAAAGTTTTATAAGCTGCCTGTCGATAAACTCAAAATTTTCTCCAACTAGTACCAGTTTCCCAAGCAAAAAATTCAGATGGAATCACCATTACCACCTAGAGAAGTGCTCAGAAAGAGAAGAGAACTGAAGCTTCTTTCTTTTGCAACACACCTAACTAGATCATAATAAATGGCAGCTGTATCGATGTTAGGAGTATCCCGTATCTCGCAAATGAAAGAAAGGATCCGAAATTCCTAGTTAAGTCAACGATGGAAGATCAAAGACACCGTTCTACACCACAGTATATCGAAAATAAGGTCGGCCGGGCACGTGATGCGCTTTAACTACAACTGATGGACGAGAGCCGTTACCGACTGGATTCCTCAGGTATCAAGCGCTCTACAGGAAGATCACCGATCTGATGGTCCGATTTCTTTACGAAAGGACTAGAAGAAAAATGATGCTTAACGAATCCGTAGAGCGAGGAGAACCCACTGAGCTACTCTTGCACGCGATAGGGAAAAATGGAAGCGTTGCTGGTGCCCGCTCGAGTCGCTCGACGATCAACGGGGCAACAAGTGATACAAGTGATGTTAGGGCTCGCACTACCAGTGGAAACGCACCATGAGAATAAGTATCCAAGTAAGTAACCTACACATCGCTCATAAAACTATTATTTTAATGAACGGTTACCATTATCTAGAGGAAACTTTCGATATATATTGTTTAAGCCCACCCAGCCACGAAGACCCATAGGTGTTAAGCGTATCAACACCGCATAGTAGCATATGATTCAACAGTGGAGAATATCTGATCGATAAAGGGATCCTTTATTTTGATAAGTACGCTTAATATACTAATTTCAACCACAACTTTCAACGTGTGGTGCAGTTCACAAATGAGTGGAAGGAGTTCCGAAACAAAATTCTCATTATTCAACCACTCTTTTTTGATATTAGTAATCGTCTCTGATAGCCGGATTCTCCTTTGCTAAAGGATACGTCGTAGAACTTCGTAAGCGTAGTTTTTTTGCGTGCCTTATCAGACCACTATATTATTGTCCGGCTTACGGAATACACAGAAAGAAATATGATGAAAAAAACACTATGTGAGATTCACTGAATTAATAAAGAACAAAACGGAGTCCTTCGTCGCTTGCTATAGGTGACGAAGGTGTCGAAAAGTCAACAGGAATACAGATTTTTTAAGGTTCGTGTAAACTGAGCAATACTTCATAATTTTATGTGATGCCTTATGTCAGCGCCAATCAAAGCTTGCTTATATATTCTACGACATCTAGTACGATGTCAATGATGTGATGCGGTAATAACTTATGTTAATCGTCTTCAGATCTATAGCTGCTCCAAGAGGTAAACTGACAAACACTGAAGTTTGATGCTTATCTTTCAACAAATCTCGTTATTATTATTTGAGCCAACATGTCATGTGGTCTGTTAAATGGGCTGACTAACAGAGAGAGAATAATAACGAGATATGTTGCAATTTGAGCGTAGTCCTAAGAAAACACTCAAAACGAAATGTATGATACACTGAAGATATCATTCAAGAGCAAACGAGTGTACAACACTGTGTATTCGGTGAATATCTCACCTGACATGCAGTGTAAAATGTTCGTCGTTGCCTACTCTTAGTATAGGGGACTGAGCGCCCCGAGAGCATTGGCTAAAAACGAAGGGTACCGCCCGACTGATGAGACCGTCAAGGTCAAAACACGTGTATCAGACTCTATAAGTCATCCCGTTTAACAGACTACATGACATGTTGACTGAGATAATAATAACGAGATATGTTGAATTTTGAGCGCTATCTTAAGAAAACACTCGAAACGAATGGTATGATATGCTTATTTTTTGAGCAAATTATTCGACACCGCTTTAAGCATCATTCTCCAGCAACTTTACTGAGTGGTTGGAAAGTGGAGGTCTCTTGTGTCTTCTTCTTTCCTCGTCTGTGAGATTTTCTCCTCCTTTGAGCTATTCCTTTAGAATGTTGTGAGCAAAAGTTATCATGTCGAAAGAAATCAACTCTTATAAAGTGTTCCTGAAGTAGACAACGGTATGCAAAATGTGTTAATAAAAGACATGATTAAAAGTATGTTCTGCAGGCTGACCATATCTCAGTAGTTCCTATCAAGCGAAAAGCTGTTAAGATTCGTGTATGTCGCCGCTACGTGTGCTGACTCATAAAACGCTGTGAGAAGGGGCTGGTTTCTAGTCACCCCTACAGGCATTATCATGCATATCGCTAGTCCTCTATATTTGTCTCTATTCCTATCGTTTCTTCTGCAATCCACAACAGCATTGCGAGCACAACGTGCTAGTCGAAAATCACTAGCGCATTTAAAGGAAGTGCTAAACGATGACGTTGCTAGGTAAGACGAGTTTTAATTGATATTATGTGGGATGAAGAATAAGATATTCTTGAGCAGTCGCATGACTCATAGCTTTGAAGTTATGGCTGTTGCTTAATGTGGCTACTTCATTGAACACTTGAAGATTTTGATGAGAATGAACAGAATGGTTTCTGTGTTTCTCGTATGATGAAGATTCTAAAATCCAGCGTGTAGAAAATAAGATTATGCTTTCCTTCCGTGTGAATCTAGTCAAGTGCAAGCAGGTATATTCACCATTAACGCACAACATAGTCATTGTCACGCTGGTTCCCTCACAAAAATTGATATTTGAATAATTGTCGAGCAGGAATAATGTTGATATAAAATATTTCAAACTGTTACCCATAGTGATATTTTAGATCAATCAACACGCGCCAAAATGACGAAGTGGATCCTTTTGCAGGCATTAGAAGAAATCCGAATGCCAAAAGAAATAAGGTAAAAATGTCGTCCACAATCGCGGTGTCTACGATTCACCACCGCCTAAAGTTTTCTCACAGAAATATTCCTTCAAAACATATGCATGAGACAAAAGAAGTGCTTGAAGGACGAGCTGTCCATAAACGATCCGGAGGACTATTTCCAAGGCGATGTCGATCTTTCGGAACAACAGGTTCTTCAAATAGAGAAAGTCTTTACAGAAGAACATCGACAAAAAAGAAAGGTCTATTGTTTCCACTTGTGATTTCACACGCTCAACCTTAATCTAATTTCAAAAGTCGTGTTCATATAAAAATTTTCTGGAAATGTGAGATCGATCAACGTGGATTGTTAATTAAAGAAATCACTTTTGTAATGCCTTTAATGATTTTTTCGTTGTGCAACTGAATAAAATATTTCATACCAACCACTTCATACTGGCTCAAAACTTTTTAGGTATTTTCCGACGCTCGCTAGCACCTTTAAATTTAATGTAGTATATTTGTATAGCACTGGTCATTTTTTTGGCTCTTTTTCCTCTACTTCATTTTTTTTGAAAATGACATGCTGAAAATTTAGATCGGTCGTACTCCACTTTACAAGCTTTGGGATCGTAAACGTCCGATAAGCTTTGACTTCACTGAAACTATCAAACGTCACACACGAGAAAAAATCCGGTGCGCCACTACCAATTGGTAGTCGTTTGAATGACAATATCACGTTATCAATTATCATGATTGTGTCGTATATTTCAGAAAAGCCATGGATCTTTGGCAGAATAACACCTGTATTCGATTCGACGAAGGTGGTCCGAGTGTTGATCGACTGGAGTTTTTCGACGGTGGTGGGTGTTCGTCGTTTGTTGGACGTATCGGTGGTACACAGGTGAAAATATGGATGCATATCTAAGCTGTTGTCAAATATAATTACAAACGAAGCTTTATCCTTTTGATGCTTGAACTCCGTAGTGCTTTCATATTTTATCCAAAGTCGCTACTTCAAAATTTCAAAAAAAAACAAAGAAATTTTACACCATCCCCATACGTTGATTCGGACTGTGGCGCTAAATCGATATTTCCTAGTTTAAGATTTTAAATGAAAGAATTGGCTATTGGCTGACTGATCTCGCCCCTTCCAAAAATTTTTAGCAGATCAATATTTTTTTGCATGATGCGATTCCAAAGATTTTGCTGATGTCTGCGCTTCTACCATTCGATTGGTCTCTTTCAGTCCATAGTCCATGAAGATCTCTGGATTTCGTATATTGATTCGTCAATCACTATTCTTTCCCCAATGTTAGTTGCGCTTTTCATACATTTTCTGTTAGCATGCAGAGCTGATAGAGAGCTTAGTGGATTTATTGAAACAGTCTTTTTATTGCCCAAATACCAGGATAGAATGGATAAGAAAAAAGATCTTGCCGACTAGAAAAAAGGGATACTCAGTTGGCACATTTGAAAGATATCTGAACAGCGCACGCAAGCTATAGGAGTACAGACCGTTTTTTATGAATCAAAGGGATTAACTGAAATATCGCAGAGCCAGGAGAGATCACCTACCTTCTTCCATAATCTTTCACATCAATGGAGTAATTATTTTTGAATACTTCAGATATTTCAATTTAAAGTGAAAACATCATAATAAACACCATAGCTTTGAATCAAACAGGAAAAACCGATCGGTTTAGAGAACATATATAAAGAACGAGAAAGCAGTGAGCAAGTTTATAAACACCCAAAATTATGTTCACGTATTCAGCTGAACCCTAATGTAATGCCAGAACAGTTAGCATCAGGTGAGTAAGACATGTGTTCACTCAACTTCCATGGACCACTACCAAGTGTGGTGTAAGGAGTATGTCGTTTTACATAAATGAAATGCAGAATCCAATCAATGAAACGAACGTCAACGGAGATAAATTACTGTGGGCGCAAATGTTCTCTGTGATAAGAAAAAGCCCGAGGCAAGTGAATCCCGTGAGATGTCAGATCTACAGCTTACAAATCAGCAACTCGAAACTCATACTCTCATACTCTAAGAAAGACGATCAATCAAAAGCGCAATATTATTCGAACTCATAGAGCAGGGAATACCCTAGGTTAATCTTCACAAGGACAGTAAAAACCGGATTTTACTCGAATAGCCCGATGATCAATAGGGATGCAGGCATGTGTGAACTGTCACTTATGACTAAACACTATGGAGATTGACATGCACATTCTGCTATGTTTTTTTCTCAGAATGAATAAGTTATGGCTTTGACTTTTTTGTTTTATTAGCACGAATTTTTCTTATTAGTCATGCTGACTTGATTTATACTGGAAAGATGGAATCAACGAGAAATTAATCGCTTTTCAAGAAATACTGCTGATCGGTAGTTTTCTGGCCAAGAAAGCTTTTTTTTATCCGTTTATTTTTGAGACTAACATACAAAGGCCTTATCATGTCACTGTAGAAGGAAGTCGTTGACAAATCAAAAGTTGCATATAATTTGCCTCGTTGTGTATAACTTGAAATCCAGTGATTCCTAGCATTGCACTAATTTCTTCTGAGCACTTAAACGGTAACGTCTCCCTCTTTCAATATGAGAACTTATTAGTATAAGATAGGCTTCCAAGAGTCAAGCTCTCGTACTCACATTTCGGCATTCAGGAACAAATGAGTTAACCTGTTGAAGAAGGGACTAAAGAGTATTGTTGTAGGGAGCGTTGATGTAAATTCAGAATTTTATTTCATTTTTTATCACGTGGCACGACATAATATAGACGGTAGTATTTTTTTTTGCATTCCATTAGCCGTTGCCTGCACCAGCTGATAAGGTTTTTGAACTTTTTTGCGCTCGGATTCGACTCCTGAAAGGAGACCACTTTGCTGCCGTTACCAATCGTAGAGTGACGGTAGCGTCGGCTCTCCCCAAAATGCTGAGATAACTACGTTAATGCCAGTATACGAGCAAAACTTGTGGCTTAATGCCTACGTGAACCTCGAATCGTCATCAAGCCTTTCCGAGGCGGCACGATCTCACACTTCATCATTGAGGTGGTCGCTGCTCTAAGGTGTGATTTCAACCACACTCATCTTGACTGTGCCGATTTCTGAGCACTTCACACATCATGTCACGTGTGGTTGCTGTTAGCCACCGAATCAGTGAACATTTCAGAAATAACTGCAGAGCGATGGCCTCGATAGTGTCGCACAGCGAGCGATGCCCGTGAAAGGCATAGTGACCGTTCGAGTCTTCGACACAAAAGCATCAAGATTCAAACTTTACCCATATCTTAGCATACTTTTGACTACACTTCACATCGTAATCTGTTGTTAAATTTAAAATAAAGCAGCAAATAGAATATTAAGATTCTGAGGCAGCCGATTTACAGCTTTCACATTTGGATTAGAGTGAGTCTGCTTGTTTGGGACAAGTGTGGTACCAATTTAGAGACCCCAAAGTGACGAGAGACTCGATGAATAGTCCTTCCAGGGTTGAACCTCGAGGATAGGCTATTCATGTAACGTACGAGTCATACCACTGCGCTACTCTCCTTTTTTTCTACATTTGAGATCCTAGACAAATTTAATTTTGAAACTTCAGCAATCGTTTTGCACTTTGCTATCAAATACACTAGATGGCCTGTAATACTGCGGCCACTGTCATGGTAGGAAGTAAAGGAGAAGGGCACTGAATCTGTCATTGATGGCGATTTTTATGCAGTTCAATTTGAATTTTTCTATTGATGCCATTATTATCAGGGAATTTCGATAGCTACACCTGGCTGCGATGTTGTCGGTATTATCAGCCACGAAATTGGTCATGCTTTAGGAGTATTCCATGAGCAAGCTCGTCCAGATCAGGTAAGACGAAAACTTCCTGGTCTCGAAAAATAATTCAGAACAACAATGTAGTACACTCAAGTGTGCTGTTGTTTATCACAGATAGTTTAATTACTTTTACTTGATTGCTACTCTACACTGCACATTTCTTAAAAAATGAATGAAGTTGATTGCCATATTTTGTTATTTAAGGAAAGGCACATATCTGTGAACTATAATAATATCCCGATAAGCCGCTGGAACAATTTCCAATCAATCGGTCTAAGTCAGGCGGAAACCTACGGCCTCCCATACGATACAGGTTTTATCGAAATTCAACTAACTTCACCGGTTTATCTTTCAATGACAACTTTTTCATGATGATCGTTAGTCTATGGTCACCGAAGCGTATTTTTAATCCGCAAGCAATGAGAGACTTCTACTCTAATGTCATTAGAAACTTGTGCGTTTTTCAACAATAGGCGATATATTTCGATAACTGGAAGATTTGAAAGAAATTTACTACACACTGCTATGGTTTACATTCACCATACAAAAACAATTGTAGGCATTTAGAATGCTTGAAGTTGTTATGAGCCTTACTTTTGCATTTTCTATACCCATTCATTCCATACGATAACTGTGATCCATGATAGCATTGGGTGTGTCGTATCAAACTGCACCCGGAATTTTGGCCACTAAATAGTCCCGTAGAACCCACACCATCTATGTTCAATAAGTTATCGAGCAATTGCAAGTTCTGTTGCAAGTAAGAACGTTATGCAAGACATTAAGAGCTCGGAAGAAAATGCTCGATCGACTTGGAACGATGAAACGGTTGCAGAAAGGACGGCTAAAGTGGTTTGAGATATACAAAGCTGGAGAAAACAGGTCGCGCTCGGGCCGTTCACAAGAAGCTCCAATAATCTTGCGCGCCGCTTCACTAGCATTTTCCCCTACCTATCATTCATGCATGGGTAGCAAGCAAATTTGTTTCCACGACAGCTCCATCTCATAACAAGTACGGGAACAGATTGTATACCAAAATATTTGCAAGAAAATGAGCAACTAAACTATGCCAAAATCTGCAATTATGATTACTTCTGATTGATAAAATTGATTTATTGCTTTAGTGCCAAAACTCATGGAGCGCGCCTTGATAAAGCAATGGCTGTCGCATTGCTCAAGTTCACGAGCATGAATATATTGATTACCCTACATCATAGCTTACTGGTATGCTTCTACGATCGTCAGAGCCATCATAGTTCGAGCAATGTTTACAATAGCTGTTTCCTCTTGCGATATAGTCGTAGTTATAACGGTTCAAATCTTCTAGAGCTGAACACCTCGCGAATCAGATGGCCTGTATAAAAAGCTTCAGAACGCGAGATGATCTTTACCCCCTTGCAATGTAGACAAAACACAGCCGTCTTAACGTTATTTGTAAATAGAGATTTGACAAAATAATCTAGCGTTTGGTCATAAATAATTCGTGATTGCGACTATCTGTTGTGAGATTAAGTGGGAACTGGTATTACAAATTAGTTGTCGAGATTGTCCGACGTTGTAATCCAAATTTCTGTATAAAATAACGTATTGAAGAGTGAGTTGCGAGATTGATGAGTTTACATCATTTATAGGATCTGTGATGCATTACGGTCCATATGGATTTGCATCGGATCCATACACTCCAACGATACGAACACTCGAGCGTGTGCAACAATTTACTATTGGTCAACGGTCCGGTCCATCTTTTTTGGATTTTCAAGCGGTTCGTAGGATTCCTTTGAGTGCTTTTTTTATAATTTAGTTTTTTGCTGGCCCTTTGTTTTATAATAATCTCTCCTCTATAGATCAATGCTGCCTACGGATGTACTGATCATTGTCAACCTCTGAATTGTCTCCATAACGGATATCCACATCCAAATGACTGCTCCATATGCGCTTGCCCAGATGGTTTAAGTGGACCACTTTGTGAAACCGTACAACGTTCAACCGGAACGTGTGGTGGCGTATTGAAGGTACGTTCATAAAGTGTTCGCCAACAAGTCATTTTACTATTTGAAGAGAAAACAAGTGGTTCAAGCGGAATAGAAGAAGGAAGAACATTGTTATAATCTTAACTCTCTTAACTCTACTATTATATAGTATAATTCTTATCCAAACGAAGAAAGAGAGGCGTCAAGGGGGTGACCTTGATGGGCAGTGATAACATTCATCTTCGGTATGGATTGAACGGGGATTCAACTCCCTCTGAGATTGAATGATATATACCACTCACTACTCTTTCACGTATAATTACGTCAATATATCGATGCTAAAAATATACACAGCTAAAGAAGTAGTCCAATGTCTAGTACTTTCCTTGCGTAGCACGTTTGCTGAATCTTTTTATGAGGTAGTGCGATATAAGTGAAATCTTTTCCTTCTGTGCTGTAACAGTATTTAAACTGAGAATCTTGATAAATTGTTTTCGTTCATTTGACTCTTTATTCGTTTTTAACTATGATGATTTTACTGTTCTCGAAAAATTTTGGTTACGTACAATACACTCAGTGCCTATATTCTTATTTGATCATCGTTTTAAATCTTTAGGCTCACAGAAATCCTCAGTACATTACAAGCCCAAATTATCCGAACGGGTTCACAGAAGGAGTTGAATGCTACTGGATTCTACAAGCAGTACCTGGTTAAGCAATATTGTTCCTGTCTTTGCCTATAACAAAGCTCCTTTTCTTAAAATTATTTTATAATAGCAAAACTTCACCATTCGTTAAATTTCATTCCAAGTCTTTATTTACATACTTATTTGACTTGTCACGGATTCTTCTTCAATGTTTCAATGCCCAGTCATTTCTATGAGGTTTGTGCGAGGATAAAACTACGATGTGTAAACGTGATCTAATCACCTGTATGGTCCTACAGCACGTACGCACTTGTAGGCCGCTCTTTTTAAAATCTTTCGCTGAAAAAAAAACATCTTTTCAATTTCTCAGTACTGCTTGCATTCGATGCGTTTTCTCTCACCATCGTTCACGAAGGTCTTGGAATTTTGCTAGTGGCTTCAACCACCACCTGACGATTTTTTCTTCTTTGTGACTGGTTTTTGCATGCAGAGTCGATTTTTTGTGGATTAATAGAATTGCAGCGCCAACTGCTCTTGGTCTCTTAAAAAAGCCCATGATTGGTTGTGGAAGAAGCTCTGGAAAAACTCGAACCTCATAACTACTTATCCTAAAAAGGAAAGCTTCATTAAAGCTTTAATACATCTACTTAAATGGAGAGCGTGTTGCGCAGTGGTTAAAAGCGCCTTGCAAGGCACAAGTGATCTTTTGTTCGAACCCGCGTCTATGGCTCATTATGCCACAGGGTCGTAAATCACACTTATCCGTGAGGGCGACAGCCTGCCTGGGCGCATCAAAGGGCTATCAAAAGTCATTGTGAACGCCAGACGCACATTCAATCATCTTCCTGCTCGTTGAAGTAGGATTATGGCTCGTTTCTTAGCGACAGTTCAACGTTGTAGGCTTTATCCTTTTATTCCTTCTATTTTCATCTTCATAGATGGCTGCTTTCACATAAAAATGAAGATTTTGACACTTCCTCCATGCGCTTCATTGCTGTCCTACCGTCAGTGATAAATATGATTAGGTTGTGGCGTGCATTCTGATTCTATCTAGTTGACTGCTCTCCTTAATCACGAGATAAACGTTAGACAAGCTTATCTTTTTTTTTGAGAAACCAAGCAGAGCGCTAACATGGAGTCACAATGGACAGATCTTCGTCATATGCAGGTGATTTGAAAGCAAATCTATCATAATGGGTTCTGAATAACATAGAAATGGTTGATTCCTTCTGCGAAATTAACCTGGACAAGAAAGTGCGCCATTAAGGGGACTATGCATCAACTATAAACATCTAGTGTACGTATGTAAAACATGTTCATTTAGTTTCAAATGAAACACATCGTATTATTAGATCTTTTTCTTTGGAAAAACCAATAGAGCTCAAAATTGGACTAATATTTACTCATTGCAATATGTACTTGATTTTTAGGCGGTCGAGTTTTCATGGAATTTGTGGATGTTTTTGAATTTCTTTGTGAAGATACGTGTGATAAATCATATGTGGAAGTGAAATATCACAACGATAAGCGGCTAACAGGATCTCGGTAGTGTTAAAAGAAAAATTTCTAAAGTAATTTTTTTGTCTGCTTGAGAAATGATGAAACTTATTAGTTTGAGTAAAAAATTCTGATAAAATTTCGAAAGTTTCCTTTCTGATAATTTTGTGTCGCTTTTTACTGATAGTTTTGTATATATTTGTCTAGTTCATTAATTTCAGTTCCAAAATGCTTATTGAACAGTATGATTTGCTTGGATTAATCCGTCTTATTGTAGAAAAAGGTTTAGCGATTCTTAGAGCCGTCGATGAAATTAACGAGGGTGAAGGTGGTGATACGGCGATAACATCGAATGCAGTCAGATGATTTAAGCAATTCAAAAAAGGCAGCTTAATCCAGTCTCAAGCTCGAAGACATGCCTCGTTTTGGCCAGCCAGCCATCTGTTTTGCACGAAAGGGATTTGCAAGCCGCTTTTGGATGCTGAGCCTTTATCGAGCACTCGTGATTTGCCTTAAGAGTTTGGTTTTCCATAGCGCACAGTTGACAACAACTTGCACCAATCTGACCTTGTTCACAAGAAAACTCTCCACGATCCAGTTGAGCTTATGGCGGTGTATACTTTGAAGCATAGTTTTTGTCGTTTATGTTGTTAATTTTGCATAAAAACGAAACAAAAAAATCAGGAAATTGAAGCATGCCGAGGTTAATAGACAGCCGGTCTTGAGAATTGTTAAAAACGAAACTTTAAAAAACTTCTCAGAATTTTTTTCTTAGGCCTAGGTAATTCAAATTCTGATTTAACCAATTACATTATTAGAAGTTGTTCTTGTTCCCTTTCGTCAGATTTTAGCGCTTGTTTTGACTGCTCATTTAAATTTCTGCCGCTATTGGTTTTCGATAGGGAGTGCTAAATATCTATTTTAGACAGTGCTGCTCGTCACCACCAAATCAACTCTACGCTTCTTTTGATAACGAAATTTTAGTTCTTATGAGAGGACATATTGGAGGCTTTCGTGGATTTCGTGCCAGATTCTGGTCAGATACCCCAGAACAGATTGTGGTAGTTTGCAGCTCTCCTCCTAGCAAATAAAATAATATAGTTATACAGTTTACTTCGTAAATGATTGGATATTGAAGGAGTTAGCTACTCTACAGCCAGAAAACGTCGAGACAGTGGAAGAGACAACAAAATATAGTTTACCACATTCGACATGGTTTGTCACAGAGAAGACAAATAAATTTACCACCAATAGTCCGGAAGAACTGCATATTTCCACAGAGGGTTCTCAAACAATGCTCAGTTCCCTAGTAAGTTCCAGATCATACTCGTGGAAATTTAAGCTATATCTCTTGCCTAATTTTTCTTTTTAGTGGAAACTCATTCGCGCTACTACTCCGTCCTTAACCTCTACAGAAGATGGATTAGGTCTTAGCTTATTGTCAACTGTGAGGCCAGAACCGTATGTTTGCAGTTTTTTTAGTTCTATGTGAATTTTTCTGAAGTTCAAAATTTATTGAAGGTTCACTAATTCACCTCCTCAAATTCAACGTCCTCATAGTACTGAGCCACCAACGAAGCGTGGAGGTGCTCTTTAGCATAATTTTTGAATGTTTCACTATCTATCTGAAAATTATCTGGAGATATATCAGAATGTAACTGTGGAGATTGGTCAGAATGGACAGGAGAATGTACACAGCAATGTGGTGGTTGCGGGCATAGAGCACGGGCAAGGAAATGCCAGAAAAACGATTGTAGGTGAGTTACTTGTTCGAAGTCCAGCTCCTATTTCTTTATCTAAAATTCTATAACTTGTACAGAAATAGGACTATGGTGAATGATACAGAAGAAATTGAGTTGCAAAATAACAAATTTTATCAACCATCCTCAAACGAGCCGTTCCAGTTCCAGAGGAGGGCAAGGAAGCACTAATCCTTGGCTCTCTGTAGGAAAATAAGAAAGTAGTGCATAAATCTAGGTTGAGATATCCATTTTAAAGTTTTCAGAAGTGAAGAGAAAAGACCGTGTAACTTCTCTGCATGTCCGTCCGGTACGAATTTCCTTATAAATAATGGCGAGTTCCATATTTTATGGAGAGGATGCTGTGTTGGATTATTCAGGTAAAGTCAAACGTTGATTTCTCTTTTATGTAGCTATTATCCAGTATAGTAAATAACGGAGACCACAATGGCGCTCAAGGTATAGGGAAAGCGAGGAGCGGCGAATATTTTTTATTTCTGAAAAATTAACATTTCACCATAAGTGGCGAAGTAAATATCCGGCAGCAAATAGTAAGTTAAATATTTGATTGAATGTCTGTTATCTATTCTACGGAGTCACCAAATGTCAGGAAATTTCCGAATTCTTCAACTAATTGCGGACTAGTTAGGGGCACACGAAAGAAAACCACATGTGTATACGCAGATTCTTCTTGTATGAAGACACCACCAAAACGCTCAGAAAGAGCTTCTTTTTATCAAGATGTTGTACCGTAGGTAAAAGAGCCGATTTGACGACCGATATTTGATAGCACTTCAAGTACAAAGTTTATAACGAAGGATCGTATATTAAAAGAAACATTTCGAAACATACAGTAATCATTTCAGGACCGACGACCAATGCGCCGCGTTGGAGGCGGAACAAAATCCATTTCTGCGAATCATTAGTTCGCTTCTGAATATTCATGATTCTAAACGAAACAGCACGGAAAATATGAGAAAGGTGCCAAGAGGAGAGCACTGAGATGTCTAGTTGCGCATTTTGTCAAGAGATTTGAAGAAGTATAACCGTGGAAGTGATTCTCAACGGCCTTTCAGAATTTGATAGGACAAAATATTTCACAGAAATGACGCTGCAATGTTATGAAATCTTGTTAAAGATAAATTATTAAATCTAAATATGCATTAACCGCGCAACCCCCATAAAAGTTTCTCGCCTTCAAATTGTGCCAGATATTCAGATATCGTAAGACTAAATTGTGAATGCTAAATTAAGTCATTTAAGTTTACAACATAACCCCTATCTCAAGAGTAATTTTTTTTAGAATTTTTCCTGGAACCTTCACTTTGTTTTCTATGATTCACTTCCTACTTTGTTTGATTTTGCTGTTCCAACTTTATTCCTCTCATTATACAGCGTCACCTCGTAGCAATAAGATGTTCGCGGTTGCCGATCTATGTTATGAATGGTTTATTTCTTCAATTGAGTGATCAAAGCTAGGAAGTTCGCCATGTCATTTGAGATCTCAAAAATAGATTTACGTTCGTAGGGTTGGGATAAGTTTTCTGTGGCACCGTGTTTTCCAAGAAGTGTGTGTTTTTGACAGTTGAATTTATTGAGAACGATAACGAGTGGGGTTTACCTTTTCGCAGTCTACTGACTAGACGACACTATCAGAAGTTTCATACATACCTAAAGGATTGAGTGGTGAGCAAAAATACGACCTCTGACGGAAGTCAAACCCGCATTTCATCCATACCGGGAACCACCCCGCCCACCCACTCAATTCTGTTAGGCATGTATGAAACGTCATAACACTGCGAAAAATGCAGTAAATATAATAGAAATTTTAAGTATCAAAAGCATCATGGTATCCAATGCAATAGATTCATCAACCTTCCACTACAACAACTACTAGTCTTCATGATCACACGTTGCAGGACAGTAAATTGAATCTAGTTCTGCCTTCCTCAGCCTTCACAGCTAACATTTGTTCGATGTATGCTGGCTTCTGCCAGTTATCCATGATCTATGGTATATCCATGTGGTGGTTGCTACATCTGTAACAGGACTCTTACGTGCAACTGCATCAGGCCACTTTGTAGGTGATCTTTGTAACTCAAGCTTGTATTCCTTCGTGATGAATTGCATTGCAGATGTCGTCTATTTCCCATTAACTTTCCTTACAATACGGATAGCTTGCTTTGAGTTATTATAATAGGTTGTAGATATATTTTGTGCGAATTTGAGCTCATCAGAAAAGTCGTTTTTTTTTTGCACATCGATTTAAATACCATTTGTCCATACAGTCTCCAAAATGGAACCGTCCAAAAAAGAAATTCGTCTGCTGTTCCCTATTTTCACTATGAAATGGATGTCAACGCATCTGAAGCACATCGATAAATCTTCAAGGCGTATGGTGGCTAAATTTGCGATGTTCGCACATCTCAGCATTGGCTCAAGGCATTACGTGTAGAATGAGACCGACTGATTATCACGTATTTCGTTTGATGAAGCACTTTTTGAATGGTGAGAAGCCTCAAAATATCCCCTAAATTGATCAAACTTTTCAAATTTTCTTCAAATCAAAGAATTGCGAATTTACTGTCACGAAATCTTTATGCTGCCAAAAATGTGGCTGAACTATCTTGATGTGGAAGGAGACTGCTTCATTAATTTGTCTTCTGTTTGAGCTTAAGCAGTGTACAAACGAATATTTCTATGCATTTGAAAATAGGACACAACTTTTTCTAGACCTGCTCCAGAACTTACAGACTCGCCAGCCGGGCAGAACCCGTCGTCTTTCGATATTTTTATATTCAGTTCTCTCGGGAGGTCTACTCCCTTACAGAGAGTCATTGAAGACGAACGTTTTACACTCTATGTCAAGTGAAATTTCCATCTAACACCTCGATTGCTCTTTGGCTGGTATTTTTATTATATTATAACTTTATTTCGAGTGCTTTATTTGGACCACATTCAAATTTCAATAGATCCTTTTATTATTATTCAAGTCAACTTGTCATGTGGTTTGGTAAGGGTTCTTGTACAGCCCGATACAGGTATAATATGATAGAAATACCAGCCAAAGAGCAATCGAATGCGCAACACTCCGTGTTAGTTGAAAATTTTACTTGACATACAGTGTGAAACGTTCGTCTTCAATGACACTCCATAAGGAGTGTAAGGCTTCCAAGAGAACTGACTATAAAAATATCGAAAGTCGACGAGTTCTGCCCGACTGACGAGTTTGTAAGGACGAAACATGTGTATCGGGCTGTACAAGAGCCCTTACGAGACCACATGACAAATTGGCTCAAGTAATAATGAAAGGATCTATTGCAATTTGAGCGTGGTCTTATTAAAGCACTCGAAATAAAGGTATAATATGTTTTAGAACTTTCTTAAGAGCCGAAATATTTGTCAACGATCTACACAAGAATGGTGATAACCCAATAAGTGCTATCAATACATTAAAACGTTACTGTTTGAGGGAGTACCCTAACCATTATTGACAATACATATTTACCAGAACGCGTCCCCATCCATGCCATAAAGTGGAGTTCAATGTGGGTGACGTGGCTTTGATGAAGCGGACGATATCGCCGGAACGTACATATGCTACTGATGTATCAACCTCGAAAAAGCTTCAAACATTCTCACAATCTATACTGAATGTTTATAGCAAGGTTCATAAGCAGCCAGTTGGAAGGTGAGTTCTGAACAGTGATGTGAGGGTTCAATATGTGTTATAGTGATTGCATATCGGAGAACGCTGTCACGCTGTCAATTAGTCTGCAACCGCCTCTATGCTCATTTGTGCAACTCAGAGGATTGAATTATCTGCCCTAACGGAAGAGGACAGCTTGTATGCCTTTGTGCACAGTACATTTGACATCACATTAAACATTTGGTGGTGAGTATATTGGCAAAGTGGCTAGACCATTTTGTGCCCGCAAATAGGAACTTCTATACGATGATTTCAAGAATCCGACAAAATGTTCCTCTATGTAACCAAATGGTACGAAAGCACAACGATAATGATTCACAACACGATACACACAACAACACGTAAGACTCTTGAACATCCAAAAAGTGAACCTGATGAACGAATTTGTCACTACCAAGTGTTATCCTGTGTCTTTTCTCCACCTCAACCATTGACCTGACTTGGGAGGGAAAGCAGGTTTAAATGTCATTGATATTGCGTCAAATTATCAATTAGTGTTACACAGGATACGCCCAGGCTTTGAAGAATTATAATGAGGAACTTATTACACTGTGGTTTTTCATTTGTGTCAGTAACTCAGCTGTGAAATTGTGCTTTATTTCTAACAACGCTCAAAGTAGACCTTCTGGTGCACCAGCATAAGCGTTTCTACAAAGGAAATTGAAGCATATGGTGTCTCTTCTCTTTAACTTTGAAATCCTCGGAAGCTTAAGGTCCATGATGTTTGTATTTGATAGACATTCTTTTGATAGTAGTCATCTGGTCACTTACGCAGACTGATTTTTAGACGGGAGATGCTGGATATTTGTTTCTCAAGTGTCGGAGAGATTCTTGAGACCTCCTTAAAGGATCATTTCCTAATCAGATATGCTCGTTATGTGCCACATACCTACGTACCACTAGATACCTCCCATCATCAAATGTGCTCAGGACAATTAAAATCTTTCTTGCATCAAAGTGCGGCGCACGTGGCACAGTGGTTAGAGGTGCACTGTGTCGGACACGAGGTCGCTCATAGCTCACCAAAGCAACACTGACTCGGTTCAGCGAGAGGCCACCGCGAGTTACTGTAAAGGCGAGATATGCATTCATTCATCTACAACGGAGTCAAAAATTGAAGACGAATGCATGCTGCATTCCTTAGAATTTGATCAACGCCGAGAGCTTTATCCCTCATCCTTCACTGCATCAAAGTAACCTGGTGTCATCAACTTTTACACAAATTAAGTATCATGCAATTGTTGTACATCAGCTAATGAGCAGCATGGAATAAGGCGTCATTTAATAGTGCGTTAACCACATATCGGATTAGCAAACCGGACATTTTCAACCTCATCAAGGCGACAAGCCCCGCAAGTCCCCTTAGTTATAGTAGGGACAGGGAAATGTTGTGGCGATGGAATAACGTGAAACTGCAGTTTCCACATTTAAAAATCTAAAAATTAGAATCTACAGTTTAGCAATTCATTTTGCAATGTTTTTTTCTTGAATGCTGCTGCATTGTATAGAAATGCGCAACCTATTTCAGACACAAATTTCACACGTTCAAAATTAAAACGTCAAAGCAACGAATTCAAGTCGGTTCTTACGAAATTTGAACTCGAACTTGGTGTGGTCAAGCGATTTGAAAGATTTACGAGGTATGTGGCCAAGAGAGTCTCAAGGAACACATAGTGTAACGCTGGTTTCAAAATTTTTGACCTGAAGAATTTGACGTTGATGCTGAAAGAGGTTGATGGAATCCTTTTCCCTCTGACAACGGTAAAGCAAGGAGTCTGGAGAATACAAATACAGGTGCAGATGTTGAAATATGTGGAAGTCATTCTTTGTAAATATCTAGACATAATTGAGAAGTTGAAAAAGCTCAGCAAGTAGATTTCTCGCAAATTGAACGAATATCGTAAGAACGACCAGTTTTCTCGATTGCATTGCGATAGGCGACAAAAATTAAATCCTTCGCGGAAACTGACAATAATTGGCTCAATGGTTGAAGTGCGATGAAGCCTCGCATCACTTTTTCGAGTCAAAATTGAATCAGAACTAAAATCATACTGACCGCTCCGTGGTTCATAGCTTGCCTGTTTCTCAAATCCTATGAACAAATACTGCGTAAAATAGCGTCTAAAAATCAATGAAATGCACCAGAAATTCCAATTGCTCTGCCAGCACTGCTCAGCAGTCTGGAAACAGTCCTTTATCATAGCGCTAGGCTACACTCACAATGCCATCGTCGCAAAGGTTGGACGAGAGGGGCTGCGAACTATACTTCATTCCTCAAACTACATTTGTCACAGAATCCTCAGTGCGCATACTCTTCTCGTTCCAATCCGGTGAGAGCGATATCGTTATTTACTGCATTTTGGTTGTTGACGACCTTAGCGAGGTGGCGTAACTTTGTCAAATCCCTTTGCTTTGTTAACGGTAAGGGATTGATGAAGAGGTTGTGTTATCGCGCTGCGACTACGACAGCAGTCGGTCGGTTATTGTTCGCGTATAGTACGATGAGCCGTTTCGTTATATACAGGTTATCGTCGGTTATACAACATTAATAGCACTGTAGTCATTTTCACGCTACTCAGCGCTTTTACGTAGAAGGCAAGAGTTAAGAAAGATACAGGTTGTACTGTGAATAAACTTTTATATTTCTAGCAGATATTTTGAGACATGGAGCTGTCTGGTGAAATGGGAAAGATCTGTATAAAACATTTACATTTTTAACTCTAAATTATGGCCGAGTGTGTAGAAGCCACATAACTGTAAGTTGGAACGTTTTTGCCTAATGTAATCAAGATCAATCGCAGTGATAAGAGATAGAATAGCAACGCTTACCAAGAAGTCTTTTTCTTATGATAGACAATTAGGGGTGAATAAATATCCCAAGTCTTTCCTGGACAGAAATTTTTCTAGGAGTGTTAGTAATCACTCGTAAGCTTGAATCTCTGATTACAGCGCCACGTAGACGGTCTTCGTAAAAGCCTTTTTTCACGTTGTTACATAAGGAAATCCCTTGTGTTCCACAAGCGGGTATTTCACGCCGGACAGGGCTCTTACTTTGGACCACTAGTATTCAATCGATAGAATAATGCTGTGCTTGTACCCTAAGGAGACCGTTCCTCTGCAACGCAGCAGAGGAAATAAAATTGATTCAGATGTGTGAGCAAGGTGGCCTTTGGCCAATACACGGACCGCTAAGTGAGGCATCAAGGTTGGTTGACGCGATGATCGACCGATTTTCGAGCATATGAACGTGTTGAGGAAATCTCGTAGTTCTAAATGCCGTCGGGTCACTGTTGGAGGTAATTAGATCGTTCTGGCTTTCTGAATTCTATGAAAGTGATCATGATGATGACTATATTATCCGTATTCATGGCAAAAGTATTTAAAATCTTTTTGATCAGTGCCATATGCTTCATCTGAAGTTTTTATTTCAAAGCGGAGAAACAAATTCTAATTGAATAACAAAGATAGTACTAGCTTAAGAGCGGTCGAGAATTAATCGATAACTAGGCACCCCCATTTTCGCTTCACCTAGTGTGCCGTGAATTGGCCAAAGACCACCTTGCTCGCGCATGTGAATCCAACTTATTTTCCCGCTGTGTTGCAGAGAAGCGGTCTTTTCAGGATATCAGCATAGTGTTAAAATCAGCAAACATTGCACCATCGAATGATTACTAGTGGTCTAAAGATTTAACTCTGTGCGACGAGAATTATGCACATCTGGGACACAGTTTTATTTTGGATTCAACAGCGTTGTAAAACGGTCTTTTCGAAAATTGTCCACTCTAGTTAGAAATCTATATCTTTGAATGATTATGAGCAATCCTATGAAAAGTTTGTGTCCAGCGAGTGAGGTCGTATATTTATTTACCTTTTATAACTGAAAAAACGACATTGTTTTTCGCCATCTCTTATTAATTTATTCTTGATAGAGGCAAAAGGAGAGCTCAGATCTTCAGAGACTTATGTAATGGAGATTGCGTTGCAACGTTGTAGAGATGTTATACCTTCTAAAGAGTTGATTTTGAGTACTTTTTAAAAAAAATCTTTCAAAACTGTGAAGTAATGTCAATATTCAAGTTTTCCGGGCCGCAGAAGTGCGCATTTTTCTAAGAAGATTGAGCGGTACACAAAAAAGAAACCCGTTGAGAGTTGGTTGTTGACAGCTTCGATAATTCACATCGAAGAAAGAGTGGTCGCAAGACGGCGGCTCTGGAGGTGTTAGTGGTTGCACGCGTCTCCGGCACAAATGAAATGCGGGATTAACTCCCGCCCGAGACTTCAAAATTATACCACTGCTAGAAAGCAGTGAAATTGGAGAAGATATAGTCTGAATTCTATTCAACAAGACTGACGCTTCTGTGTTGTTCGCTAAACTTTGTTAATCTCAATGACTTTCTATAAGCATTGCTGCTGGCTGTATATGAAGCGATTTAGAAAAGACCTAGCACCACTAACTTGAAACTCTAACATTCCTTAACATGCTTTGTACTAATCGAATGCAGATTGTTCTGGAGCTTGGATACCAACGTCAGAAAACACTTTTATACTTATACGGTTCAATTTCGAATTACAGAAACAAAAAAAAATAGTCGAAGAATAGAGTGCAAGTAGATTTGCAATCTACAATATGGTCATGACATCTTCCTTATGACTCAATACTTTTTGTGAGTGAGACGCTAAACCAATGTCAAAAATCAACACTATTAGTTGAAATACATCTAATAGGTGATAAAATAAGAAACCTGTTTAGTACTCTCCTAAACTAAAAGCACTACAAAAAATGTAAACAAGAGCGACTGCACAGAACTGATGACTGCTGTCAGATAATACCAGCATCTTTTGCCATTGCTCGAAAAACGCCATTCGGCCTATTCATGAGAACCTGAGGCGAATCAAATTCGACAACACGACCCTCCGAAAGTACCAGTAATCGATCACAGTCCATCACCTGTAATATGAAAATTGAGTGATTAAATGAGCAACTGATGTGCCATGGTATCTTCGACAATTGTACTACTAGTTCATATTTTTACTTTTACACTTTATTGATCCGTTTTTTAAGTGTTTTCTTTCACTGTGCGGATCCCCCTACTTTTAGTAATCAATTCGTTTTGTCGACTTCTTCTTCAACGTCGTAGAATACTGGTTGCGCACGTCTACTTGCAAGCTCCTAGATAGCCTCGTTATAACGTTCCATAGAGCGTTCGTTGGTGACTGCATGAGAGTGTTAAGGGGCAAGGCTTAGCCCGCGCGCACCCCTACGAATATCACTACGACTTGGCCATGGCGCCCAACATATTCATCTACCACACGAAGTGGTCCCAATCTTCACGGAAGCTTGTCATAAGTGAGGTGGTGGCAAAAGGTTCACTAGTTCATCTACCATACAAAATGGTCACGATGATCAGCGAAACTTACCATAAGTAAGATGATTATCAAAAGGACTGACTATACTACACCTGTCAACTAACAATTTTCTCCCATTTTCTAACGATGATAAAAATAAGAGGAAGGAAAGTTGCAAAATGAAAAAGTACCATGACTGATGAGCAGCGAATAGCAAAAATGGTCTTACCGTATTCAATCGATGAGCGATAGTGAGCACAGTACAATCAGCGAATTGTTCACGAATTGTTCGTTGAAGTAAGGAATCTGTCTCCGCATCAACAGCGGCTGCAGCTTCATCCAAAATTAAAATTTTCGGATGGCGCAACAATGCTCTAGCTAGACACAATAGTTGACGTTGTCCAACACTGAATCAGAACTTAATGTGGATCGTGTAGTACTTTGGGTTTTGTTAAATTTCTACCAAATTTTGTTAAGTTATGAGGGATAAGAAAATTGGCAACTCAAAAAAGTCTTCAGAAAGGAGATGCACTCTAAAAGAACATCAAGGCTCGAAAGAGCCCTATCTGTCAGAATTTAAGTCAGTTTTCACTCAGAATGGAAGTGTCATTCCAGCTCGTTACATACCTTAAATTCTGGCCTCCTTCCGAAATAGGATAAAGAAGTTTATCAGCGAGTGAAGAAACGAAGTTTTCAAGGTGGGCATTATGTAACGCGTTCCAAATTTCCGCATCAGCTTAAAGTACACAGAGTTTAACTCAAACGAAAATGTATTCATCATTATTGTAGCCAAGAAATTACAATAGGTGTCGAATGGATCGAGATTAAAGCGCAGAGTTCCAGAGAACAGAACAGGATCCTGAGGCACAATGGTAAGACGTGATCTCAGCTCCTAAATGAAGATTGAAGATTTCCATAACATAAGCCCCTTATCTTCTGCAAACTCTAGTTGTAACTTCACAATTGTGTATTGTTTATGTTTTCAAATACCTCAAGGGAAAGTCTGGATATATTTTGACCATCAATTTCTATACTCCCTCCATCGATTTCAACCGTTCGAAACAAGGCAAGCGTTAGTGAGCTTTTTCCTGAAAATGACCGACTTTCTGACACCTCAAATATACATATAGACGGTATGATGCAATACTATGGTCTAACTACGCTCATGATGCAGCATTTAGGAATATTCTTTATTGCAATAGGTTTTGTATATTGAAATATTCTGTATAGCGCACCTGCTCCGGTTCTCCCAACAATTCCAACCTTCTCTTTTGCCTCTATGGTCGCTGTAACATCTTTCAGAGCTAACTCAAGACCAGGACGATACCTAAAAATGAATACAATTCATTGTACTGCCAAAATTCTGAATTCCCGACAGCTAAAAAGGATCTTCACAATTATAGGTACACTTTCTGAAGAAGGCAGTTGAGGGAGAAACACGAGGTTAAGTGAAGAGCTTTTGACAAAAATCTCGTCTAAGCCCATTATTACAACAGAAAATGGTAGCTGCAATCAAAAAATGGCAGAAATTTCACTGCTTTCTCAAGCGCTGCTACGATGTTACCATATAGCCATTGCATTGTTTGGATTCAAAACATTTGCTCATAACAAATAGGACGCATTGGCTGGTGCTCTAATGATGAGTTTAGATAAGCTGTTAATAAGTCGTGATGGAATATGTGAACAAACCTTAGTGACACATTTTTGAAACAGATTCTTCCCATTTTGGGCCAATAATCAGCCGGTTGTTCCTTGGAATAAGCCCCTTCAGTAGGAGTGTCTGTGTACTCTTTGATACGTTCAACAGCAACAATATTTGTCTCGAGTTCACTTGTCATTCGCACTGCCCAATTTAACGTTTGTGTTATCTAAAGTTCACATACATGTCATACTAAATTTTCTTTATAGTCAAAAACATCCAACTGAACTGCCTCAGTTTTTGATTCCCAGCGTTGTTAACACAGTTCTTGATAGTAAGAACACTTTGATGACGATATCTGCGGACTATTGGGAAGAAGTTTTATTTATATTAGAAGGCTTCAGAAATGATAGGAGCTGCACTGAGCCATTCACGATTGAAGCATGATCACACCTAGTCTGAGCTACAACAACGACAGGAGCGCATTTCCACTAACACGCAAATTTGAAAAATTCTGATCAGAACATTTAGTGTGTAAAAATGCAGCCGTTTTACAAATAATAATGGATAAAGGAGAAAGCTCTCGGCGTTGATCAATCCGTAGGAGATGCGTCATTCACCCGTCTTCAATTCTTAACTTGGTTGAAGCGATTGAATGCATATCTGGCCTATACAGTAACTCGCGGTGACCTCCCGCTAAACCGAGTCAGTGCTGCTTACCCTCCCAGGCAAGTCTGAGACCAACCTGGTACCAATTTACCGACCCCGAAGGGATAGATGGCTTGGTGAGCTATGAGCGCGAGATCGAACAATTGACTTCGTGTGCGACGCAAGCACCTTCAACCACTGCGCCACATGCGCCGCTTTATACGTAAAAGCTAATCATCACTGTAAATTGACTTGAAGTAATCCTGACAACATAATTCAAGCCCTTCATGAGGTCGAATATGGCACTTACACAGCGCAATACACATGTTTCGGCCTTGTAGCCTCGTCAGTTGCCTTTCGTCTAGGCCAATCCCTTCCTGAGGAGAACCCTCCTTGCATAGAGGAATCGTCGTCGAACATGCTACACGGTGTGCAAAGTGAAAATTCACTACACCCACGACAGATATCAAGGCACTTTTCCTTCAGCTCAGCATTGTTTCAGACCTTCGGTAAATACGTATTTTTTGCTTTTGTGAAACGTTGCGCGAGTCGCTCGATAGCTCAAATCAGGTCATTTTGAATGATGAAAGTTGTTTTTTGAATGACTCATTTTTAGCGCTGTAACAATTGGAATAAGATATTGTTTTATATCCAAGCATTTCTCGCAGTATATAATTTATTTATAATCAGGTATATACGACTAGATAGAGCAATTCTCATCAATTTCAACGGTATATTTCGTTTTCAGAAAAGACTTTGACGAGCGCTGTATCGCTCAAAAGAATATTGGATTTCACACCCGGTGAGCACTTGTCGGATAGGGTGTGTACTAGCTAAAATATCAGCAAGCGACACGAATCACATTTGGATTTTCTGACAAAAAGCAGGATTGTCTCTGATACGTTGAAATTTTCTCTACACTTTCATAAGCTCTGCTTTGCATAAAAGATTTCTCAAAAATATTCTCTTGTGTTCTAGACATAAATAAACTCACACTAAAATAAAGATCGCTTTGAGGACCAGAAAGCTTTGACTGTATGAGAGAGTGACTTAAAAAAGTACTCATCTCAGACCACGACTGTGCTGAGGTCCACTTCTAGGCTGCGGTCCTCACCGAAATTTTTCTTACTATTTGATCGATGTATTGTTCGTCCAATTGAGTAAGAAACGAGGAGCAGCAACGAAGGGGTGATGAGTGTTTTCGAACCAATTTCCGACTCTAATATTGACCCTATCACGACACCTATGCTCTCAACATCACCAAATAATTTGTAAACATAACTGAAGTTTTATTCGATGTCTTTTCTTCCAGAAACGTTTGGATTGTAATACGTCGTGTTCTGTAAGAGCACGCCTTTCTTCGATGGTTGGCAAAGCAAAAGTGCTCAAGATTAAGTGAACTCGATGAGAGGCAGAAGATATTAGAAGGGCAGTTGGCTTACAATGACTTAGGAATAAGTCAATGCGGCAAATGTTGATATGGCTCGTTGGCGTGGTGCCAATGTTGCGAAATCCTATCCATATACTGGCAGTGCGCGAAGGTTTGGTGCCCGTGTTGCAATGCGTGACACCTAATTTTCTTTTGGCTTCTACAGCTCACTAAAAAGCCTTTTCGAAAAGCCTAATACATGCGGCGAAACATAATTTAATTTTGGCTATTATAGTGCATTAAAAGGTTCTTTAAAAACTTAATTATATCACTGAAATCATCCAGATTCGAGGTATCGACTAAGCTACAGAACGACTTGAAAAAATATAGAAAAACGAAACGTAAGCCACCACGATTGTTGTACTAATTAAGCTGCATTACTGCACTGTACTGTATTGCATCACTAGTATTCAATAAATACTAAAATTTCAAACCTCGGAATTGCTGAACAGAAATATTATTGATCTGTTTCTAATATGCCAAGGTTAACTGATAGTCGGTCTTGGATAGACGCCCACTCTTTGAGGGGTACGGATAACAGCAATGATTCGGATATGTGAAATGAGCGTTAGAGAGCTCAAAGAAGTCTATCCCAAAAATCAAATACACCTTTGAAACCGGTAAGATTCGCCCTATCTAGTGGTTGCAATTTAACAAAAAAAAAACTATTATCTGGTGAGAAATCCTCGAATATAAGATAAAATTTTATTCTGACTGTTACAGCGTCATAAGTAAGTCATTCAAGGAATAAAATATATCGTTCAAATTCACTTAACTTAAGCTATGGAACGACTACTATAACATTCTACAAAAGCTAATAAAAGCTTCTTACCAAAAGCCTCAAACAGGCTGAGATAACTGAGAAGCACCCATGTCACTGCATGTCCAATGACATAATCACCGGATATTACAGTGATCAACAGTAATCCTTCAATCCTTCCACGAGAGAAACAATATAGGTGCTCTCAAACGAGAGTTTTACAACATTTCTACAATTCAACAGACAGTTTTTGAGCACATCTACTAGTCGTTAGATGTCTTTCGAAAGAATTAGCATACTCTTTATTAGCATATGGAAAGAACTACTTTAACAATTTTCTAAAAAGAAAATCAATAGGAAAACTCACGTTTAGTGCATATGACACAGACAATCCAACCAGACCGGCTGTTAGACCAGGAGAATCGCGAAAAAGCACTGCAAAAAGTGCCGAAGACATTACAATCAAGTTACCGACCAACTCCAAACGAACAGCAAGCCATCTGAAAAATCGAAAACTTCTCAACATGCGCGTATTTATGGAAAAGAAGCAATGTCCACCGATTAGCAACAATGCTCGGATAGTAAGTGGCAAGATTTTCGTCCACTCTTCTTTCAGATTCCTTGACAAATTCATCAACTAGCTTGTAGGCACGGATTGAAGAGGCGCCTTGGATCGATTCCTAAAACACATGTTGATTGACCCAATTGACGTGCAGAAAGCGAAGAGGAACACCAACTTGAAAATGCGAATATATAGGAGATCGAGATGCAGATTCCAGACGTTTCAGTTGCCTTGAGGTGCTCACATAGAATCTCTGAATTAGAGCTGCATTAAATCATAATAGCTAGAACTTTCTTCAAACTATGGCCGTACAGCTTATATTACAGTAACGTGTAGAACGCACAAGTGCATGTCATTAGATATAAATTGTATGTGTACGTGATCAAAAAAAGCTAATATACAGCCTTCCGAAATTCAGTAAATCTAATACTATCTATCGAGATTTTCAAAATTGTCTTGACATGTAAACGATCTAACTAAGCATTGAGCGCATATTAAAATGATAAAGAAGTTGCAAAGCAGAAAAAAATCTACGAAAATATAACGCTTGCGTGAAATCTACGTCATTGATTTGCTTGGCGACTTGATCAATAGCACATCCGCTACGTATTATTTGTCAAAAAACTGCTTGGAAATGGAGCGATAATGCGTCCGTAATACGTTCTACTACGTTACTGAATACAGTTGATAAATTTCACACACAGGGTTAAGCAATTGAAATAACTAATCACAAGCAAAAGCACATACCAAGAACAAGTGCTGTTATACAGACCACAAACACAAAGCAAATAATAACAAAGAAAGGCCCAATCACGGCGATTAAATTTTCGGTGCTGCCCAAATGTGATTACCATAAGGATTTCGATCAAAACAACTATTATAAGCATAAACGACATCAGTAAACGTCAACGGGTTTGTCGAGGCAATCGACGTCCTAGAATTCATCAAGCAGCAATACATGTTACAGAGACAAAAACTAAAATCATAGCTCACTGATGTTCTTAATTCTCAGCATTGTGTGGTGTATCCAGAGGAGAAGCGCATCGACTTGGCGGCAGGAGATGTTACTATCCTAGCCAAACTAAGCAATAAGCACGAGTTTCACGTAATTCAACGAATACATTTTATAAAGGGATAGAACGATAGAGCGTTGTTATGCAGTTAAGATATTTCTCTAAGAAACGACTATCACTGAAATTCATTGACGGACCAAGCCATATTAGGAAGTCGATTATTTTCACACGTAAGTAAGAGTGGAAAACATTGAAATCCTAATTTTTTATGGAAATTGGGATTCACAAAATGTGCACATAAAACTCCACATCGGTTCAGTTCATTTCAAAACGCTACCGTGATTGCGCCAGTAAAACGAAAATTGCTCACATAGAAGAACAAAGGTGTTAAGACACGAGCATCACTAACTCTTATCACAAGACAATCTATGGATTTGCTAAAGTTGACATCGGCATGAAGGTTAATTTTGAAAGCGCTGAAAGCGCTTGGTTTCATGGAAAAATGAACGGCACAAATAAATACACATCAGACTTTCAAGCACACTTCAAGAGTCTGATTCACATTCTTCCTTGCTGGATCTTTTAGAACTTTACTATACGGTCATGCTTTGATGAAACGCTAGAGTGAAAAATGTTAACCAGAGGGTCCTACTGCATTCATAAAAAATGTTTCAGAATAGCATGCTAACCAGAAGGTAAAAATAGAAGACGAAAACTGGAACTAGAAGGAGTATGATTGAAGGAGTCGCATAGATAGGCATTGAGATGATCATCAGAGCTTGTATGATGGCTCCGACAAACGTCATCATCGAGTTTGGCAGTCGTGAATCCAACATTTCCACATCCTGCATGCAATATTCAAGACCACATGCTATATAATGAACACTTAAAATTATTATTAACAAGAAAACACTATGTTCTCTAAGAGTGCCCTCATTGAGAGCTGTTCATATCATTATTAATGGGATTTGTGCCGCAAAAAATCTAGGAAAATAGCATTCGCACTTGCTTGGCTGACTAGAAGAAAGATTACGAAAGCGGCTGATCACGTGCATCTTCTTGCAAGCAATCGTTCGGTCTTCAGCAGCCATCATTCATAATCAGATTTTCTTCTCATGCATTGGAAATCATACTCACTACATTCAAAGCTTCCATGCTTAGATTCGCACAAAACAAAGAATGAAAGTTAGCAAATTATTAAAAAATGGAATAGTTGGAAGTCACATCAACCACGACACACTCCAGGCAGGAAAGGGATCTAGCGAAATTGAATCGAGCATTTTCATGCTGATATATCAAATGATAAGTTCTGACTCGACCAGATATTTTCGACGCGCTATGCATACCAGAACAACGACGTAGAGAGCAGCAAGAAATATAAATGGAAGTGTGACCACTGGTGTTGCGATCATGATGACCACAATCGTCGCGACCACGTTTAGCATAGTCAAAATCATCGAACGAATTGATCCTGGTAGTGTTGTGTCTATCGCCTCCACATCCTGTCTGATGATAATCATCTAAGTCATAAAAGAAGAACATCAAGACTTTTTTTTTTGCACTTCATTAGAACGTAAAATCAGCAGCAAGATCAGCGTTAGTATTGTGCATCTGGAACGAAGTGAAAGCAAACACAAGTAGATAAAAGTGATGGCGACTCAATGAATGTTGGAAATAGTCAGGCGGTATCCATACAGTTTGGCTCGAAGTTACAGAGCAGCAGCAGTGTGCCATTTCGAGCCATCTGTAGAATCCCATCGATTAAAAGTGTATATTCACCAGTACAACCATGTTGATGCAGAGTATGGCGATCACAGGTCCGAAAGCCCAGGGAGTGACGTACAGCAGAAGGACTGTGGTAATGACGATTTGACCAACAGTAAAAAACCATTGACCGACGGATTTTAGAAGTTCATTATCCACAACTTCCGTATCCTGTTCGCTTTTCACATTTTTCAAAAATTATAACTCTCAACAAAAAGGATTTACAGCTCATAATAGAATGTTTTTTAGGCCCGCTTCAAAACACTCAATATATATTCTGTAAGAATAGCTCAAGCCATTCGAGGCTAATACGTCAAGTTAAGTTTAGTTACGTTACGTTTGTGCCTTACGCGCGTTTCGGCAATATCGTCATCAATAGAACCATTTCTTAGCCACTCCTCTGTCTTGGACATTGAGCGATTGAGAATAGTTCGGCAAGATAATTTATGGCCGTAAGCGCAGCTACAATTGATATCTTGTGGCAGTTAGCGTGACCATCGACCTTGAAAAGGCTTGAAACATCTCTACAGACTGTATAGGGTGGTAAAAAACTGCGATGATTTAGTATTTTATTAGTTTTAGCATCAATATAAATTTTCTTATGTTCTTTCTGATTGCAAAGGAACAAATGAAAAACCGACTTTATTCGCTGAAGAGGAATTTTTGATAAGAGTGTTGATATCCATTCGAAGGCTGAGACTTCATGCTACAGCACAACGTCGCTGCTTTTAAAAATACTCTTCTATAAAGCTGTAAAGTGCACACAAAGCTATGTCTCAGACGAGCATATTCTCGCCGGATAGAGCTCGTTCCGAGACTACTAGTAATCATTCGGAAGCGCGGTCGTTTCTAACTCCAACGCTGTGCTTATATTCTAAAAAGACCAGTTCTCTGGAATGCAACAGTTAAAATAGGTTAAATTCCCATTGGAGGCCAGCCAATTTTGGATGGGTGGCTGAGGCCTCCGGTGCAAGGTGCCTTAGCCAGCCGCAAGTGAGTTGGTCAATGTTGACCTTGCTCGCAGATGGGAATTCAATCTCATTCACCTGCTGCGTTTTAGAGAAATGGTTTTTTCAGGATATAAGCACAACGTTGGAATCAGAAACGATTACGCTGTCGAATGATCACTAACGGTTTAGAGAAAGGGCTCTACCCGGCGAGAAATATGCACGTTTTGCAGGTAAGACATCTCCTTCTGTAGCAACATCAAACAGGGCTTTTTCAAAAAAGGGTGACAGGGCTGTAGCCTGAAGTCTCAACTTTGGAATAATTACCAACACTTCAATGAAACGTTCCTCTCCAACGAATGAGATCGGTTTTTCATTTGTCCATTATAATCAGAAAGAACCTCTTTTGAAGAATGCTGACAAATTTATTGAGTTCCTTATTCATTTTTGGTCTAGAGTTGATTCCACTTATCTATTTTCAAGTGTGCTCATGTTATGGGTCGTAAAAGTGAACGTATCGCACGAGTTGAATTCCAAAAGACACGAATGTTACGACCGACATCGTTGAAATCGGCTGTTTTCAAACCAGCAAGTGCCTACAGAGCGGTGAAACGTTTCAAAGAGACTGGTGGGATTGAGGTTTTTTCGAAAAAGTCGTCAAACCACCTCGTCTACTCCGGAAAACATTCAAAACATTCGTTGCCAAGCTCAACGAAATCCGGTGCGTTTGTGGGCAAAATGACTCGAGAAGCTCGGATTCAATGCTCACTTTTTAAACAAAAAGATGAAAAACAAACGGGTTTCAAAAGCTCTAGATTCCGTTGATAGCTGCTGCTCGTTTTCCGAAAGTGCTTTTCAAAAATGAGAAGATATTTTTGGTCAAATCACTCTCCACAATCGCTTGAATCGACGTCATCTGCTTGAAAAGGATTAGCAGAAGTCCGTAGTTGCAAAACCAGGGATCGAAATCATTTTCCGGTTTCTGCGATGGTTTGGGCCGGCATCTAAGCCACCAGGGAGACGCCCTTCGCCTTCATCATTACAAACGTCAAAATCAACGTTTCCGTCTATCAGCAGCAAGTTTTACTGGGTGCAATAGAGCCTTGGGATACTCAACACTTTAGACGGATATACGCTTCAGCAGTACTGTGGTCTTGCGCATTCGACTCGCTCCACAAGTGCCACCTGTCAAGAGCTGTTTCCAGGCTTTTGAGACAAAAACATTTGGACGTCAAATTCGCTTGATTTCTACCCAATGGATTACTCCGTGTGGTCTATACTGATAAAAAAGCCTCTGTTAACTGTAGACGCGCTTAAAACGGCTTTCACAAGCGCTTGGAACGAAATTACAATAGAAACGTGTGCGAGCATTGTTGACAATTTTCGCAAGCGACTTCGTAGATGTATAGAGGGCGAAGAAGGAAATTTTGAGAATTTACGCCAGATAATCATTTTTGAGCCACGCATGTCATGTGGTCTGTTGAATGGGCTGACGTTTAGAGCCCGATTCAAGTGTTTCGACCTTGACGGTCTCGTCAGTCGAACGGTACCCTTCGTCTTAGGTCAATCCTCTCGAGGTGCTTAGCCCCTTACACTGAGAGCAGGCGACGACGAACATTTTACACTCTATGTTCAGTGAAATTATCACAGAGCACACAGTGTTGTGCACTCGATTGCGCTTGGCTGGTATCATTAACATATCATATCTATTAGTGACACCAGCCAAGAGCAATCGAGTGTACAACATTGTGTGTTCGGTGATAATTTCACCGGACACAGAGTGTAAAATGTTCATTGTTGCCTCTTCTTGGTATAGGGGGCTAAGCGCCCCGAGAGGATTGGCTAAAGACGAAGGGTAACTGGCGACTGACGAGACCGTCAAGGTCGAAACACGTGTATCGGGCTCTATAAGTCACTCCATTTGACAGACAACATGACATGCGTAGCGCAAAAATGATCAACTGGCATATTGAAATTTGGGCTGTGGTCTTAAGATAACACTCGAGAAGAAAGGTTTGAGAATTTATTGTGAATTTTTCGTTTATTGTTATAGTTTTTGTTCTGATAAACTTCGTCTTTCAATTAAATGAATTCATTTGTTTATGCAGTATTTTTTTTACTTTGGATATCTAGAAAAATTACCAGACCTTTTTCCGCACCCTGTATGTTGGAAGGACATTTCACTTGAGAGAACTAACAAAAGTAATACAATGTTATGATCTTCATTTTAGAAAATTTAAGAAAAAAAAACGGTTTTTAGAAATGGAATCAACTGTCTATGAACTACTCAAGTGCTGCGAAATCTTGAAAAGGAGTCATTGAAAAATTGTACTCTTTACAGCTTCGATTATGGACTACCGTTTTTTTGTTTCTTTCTCTCTTTATAAATATCTTTTTTAAACAATCGTATCTGTCACAAGCGAAACTATAGAGTTCTATAGATTGGCAGAAAATGAACTATCTATTATAACAACAAATAAGTTTTCCAAGTATTAGGTTAAAATCTTAAAATATACAATCACTGCTCGTACCTTTCCGAATCGATTCAGTATTCGTCCGATTGGAGTGATGTCAAAGAAAAGCATGGGACAATGTAGTATATTCCTCAGGATTCCCTCGTGAAGCAATCGTGATGCTCCAACCATTCCAAGAGCCATAATAGTCGATGCAACGCATACAAATACAGCTGGAAAGCTAATAAGTTGTTTTTCAACATGGCAACTACTATTTTACGTGCATCAAGCGTTGACAGAAAAGGAAGATAGTCTTTGAGTCAACAGCTTCCTTAGCGCATAAACAGCGATGCAGAATTTCACCAAAAACAACCGATAATTCCTCAGTAATTGAGAGGAAATATAATCCAGGTACCAAGTTTTCCTGCTGGGGCTACGAGAGCGCTTGATTGAGTCGACCGCGTGTCAACTTGTTTCTTCGAAACTATGAAAAACGCGAAACCGGTGATATGGCAGCCATCATTCTATGAAACTTGTTAGTGATAACCTCGTCTTTACGCATCCAGAAAACAGCCAGAGAATTTCGATCAATGTTGAGATTAATACAAATTTCCTGAGTTTTGGAACCGCAAAATTATGAATTATGCACCAAATAGTAGACCTTTGTCCCAAACTAGGCGAAATCCCATAAAATGGCAATCTGATGTGGACGCTTGGTTTGCTTCTCAGCTGTAATTGGCGAACAAAAAGAGGTTGTGCCCAGTGATGTAGAGTGATGTGCAAGACTTTTGCGTCAGGAGGGACTCGACTTCGAATCTCACTCTAACGGAGACATCATCCAATACCTAGTATGTCAGCGTGACTGCCTTCAATGTCGATACTGACTATCTGGGTCAAAACGTTGACGGTTGGTTGTTGGCAGATAGATGCGTTGTAGCGTGAAAAGAGTTGTGGCAAAATAGTCGTCAGTAGTGCAACGGGTTAGTGTGTACGCCCTCACGAATAGAGTTAGATGCGGGTTCGAGTCGCGCTTGACACAAAAGTCCTTCACGTCATTCTACATCACTAGGTATACCTATAACTTCATACCACAGCTTAAAGCAGTTAAATAGAAAAATCTATCTGAAAAGAGGTCAATCCGTTCGGGACGGCAAGTTTCAACCCCTGAAGTATACTGATCTCAGAAAATTATCGAATCCTGTCAATGAAATGGTATCGTATTGCAATGTGCAGTATCGTTTTTGATAAACAGTTTATTTTATGGTTTTTCACATAATACTCATTCATTTGCTGACGATTGAACCTCCTTTAGTGGTGGTAAAAATCTGAATTTCATCAGAAATTTACCATATTGTTATTGTAACGCGTAACCGCGATCGCCGCGCCTACCGCGTGAAAAATCAACATGAAACTCAAATCAATAGAACTGGTTAACTTATCACTTATCTGTTATCTTATAGATTAGCGGTCAAAAATAATACAGGGAATTTAAAAAACCAAAAATTGCTGAATAATTGAGCTTATTGCTTAAATATGTAAAAAGACTGAGAAGAATAAATACCTTGTCCCATTCCCAAGGATGTATATATTGCAAGCCTCATATTCGTCTCGTAACTGCTATCGTTGCTGCTTTGTTGTATCGTTTCAGCATCATCTGACCATCTCGCCAGCCAAACGTTACTGGCAACCCAAAAATAAACACAAGACTCCATGCTCACTATTGTCCTAGACTCTGTTTTGCTTCTGCGTAAGAAATTATGGCGTAAATGAGCTTCTATCAAGTTTTTTATTCTGATCTCTTCTGAAAGTGTGAGCAGCAATACATCAGTTAAGCTGCTGACTTTATATTTGAGAGCCAAATAACACTAACCCCAAGGATACCACTTAGAATGAAGACGACAATGAACAGTACAGAAATATCAAGGCCAATCGCTTTGATATATGTGATATATACGGACCACTTCACCTGAAAAGAGTAAATGAATCATGAATTGTCACAATAATCTTGTTATAAAACCGACAACCCGTTTTTTTTTCATGACAAACCACATAGTTTCGTGTCTAATAAGTGAGACTACCATGCCATTTATGATACTAGATAAAAACTTCCCTTTGGATCAGAAGAGGAGTTAGTAGAGCTAGTGACCATGGCGACACGGACTTAACTATGACAATCAGTTTTGGTTGAACAATAACCATTCCTTCGAACATTTTCAATGAAAAAGATGAGGATAACTCGACTTTGACTACATTCCTTGCTTACACATCAACGTCTACTTGCAAGAACTCTTGTCGATAGTCATACTTTTTTCGCGTGACTATCGGGGATTTCATCGTCAAGATTTACTAGAGAGTACGTCTTCAAATGCGACATCGGTATTCACTGAATAAAAGGGCACGAAAAAGGATAGATATTGACTAAATTCTTGATGATGAACGAGACGAATCAATATAGTTTAGAATTTCCGAACCCCTGCTCTCGACATTGGACGCAGCAATTGTTTATTTGAGAGTGGTGGAACCTTGTCAACTTTATCTTAATTGGTTTGTTTTGCTCTATTGCCTCATGCTCAGCTCTTGACCTAAACCACCTTAACGCGGTCAATAGAAATTTGGATCGTAAAGAACCCTACAGAAAAGGAAGAAATTTTGTAAAGGTTCTCCACAGTGCTATCAGCGACATAAATAAAGGATCCGACAACAGGTTTTCAAGAGATCAAAACTCTCCATTATCCATTTGAAATTGAAAAATTAGAGTGAAAGCTGTTGCCTGACAGCCACACTGCGAAAATCAGGCAGTGAACATACGCAGTGCTGGGATAAGCAACCTCTAAGGTGAACGCGGCTGAAAGAGAAGTAAGACGAGGGTCTTGATGGTGTAGGCCGATAGCGTTGTAGTCGAGCCTCGTGTTCGCTGTACAATAATATCAGGTTCCAAATCTTGCCTGTAACTCAGCAGTCTGGTAATCTACTTCACGTGGGCAATTGTTGGCCTCAATGAAACTGTACGTTTCTGACTAAGTGCGTTAAATGGTCGGTCGAAAGACTTTAGAAAAATGGCCATGGGTAACACACTTCTCATGGTACCCTGATCGCCGTAAAACTATATGGTTTTCTCCATATGTTCCACTACGCCTACCAGATCTAGAATCAAACAAAATGACAGAGTGAGCTTTAGAGAACAGCGGGAGTAAGACTTGAAGAGCTAACAATGATGACGTTTTATAGTACAAAGACGGAAAACATTCAGCTTCCAGATTTCCTAAAGTATGTCGCATCTCAGATTCAAGTGTTCCTTCATGAAGGCGCTCGTTAGAAATTTGATTGTTAAGCAGATAGAATAAGAAATCTCGGCGCCTCTGATCACTCCGCTAGTTCGACGCTAAGATCATCCCATCTCTTGAATTTTTAGAGGAAATCTGCAGTCCCGATGAAAGTTATCGCCAAGAAATTAATGACGTTCTATCATTCACGGAAATTTCACACATGTGATTTCACATGAAGAAGGAGTAGATTCGTAAAGAACCGTTTTGATACGTTTTTGGACAAGTGCAGCTTGCGATTACGGTCTATGGGATTTTGAGCGAACAAAGTGAAAAATACTGATAGAATGCTCAAAACTTTTCCGAGAAAACTATAAAGAAAAAACATGACGCTTGAGGAGCCTTCAGAATGAGCAGAACTCAATAGGCTGTACAAGTGAGAATTATGATGGAGACTTTACGGTACCCGTTCGAGTCACAGGACAACCAACGGTAGAACACGTGACGCAATTAATATGGAAGATTCAGACTTTTTGCAAGCTTTCTTACATATAAAAGTCACTAGTGCAACTGTTACCTTTCCTGTTTCCACTCCTTCGCTCTCAATGAGTTTGCTTTCCGGCTTACTTTTCTCCTCACCAAGTAGGGCGACTTTCTCCTCGATTTTTCCAATCGTGGCGCTATGTTCGTCCTCAGAACGTGCTACGACCACGTCGCTATTTTTCTTTAGTGGCAAAGTTTCAGATATCTGACTAGCTCCCTGTAAATTTTGAACCTTGATACAAAGTAGTGCAGCGCGCTAACAATTTCCCTTCTTTGATCACGCCAAAATTTTGCATATTACTTCGCCCTGATACTTATTCTCAATAGAATCGTAACTAAAAAAAGACGTTTGTAGTATAAGCAGTTTCTATGGAGCAAACATAGCAATTATCAATGTTATACAACGAAAAATCAAAAAAAAACATGGTATAAAAAAGTTCATGCAGAAGATCTGCAGGAGAAATGCAATAAATCATTCATTATGACCAAACCAACCTTTCCATAGACAGGCGAAGCATTGGCAGCGTCGTGAATAATATGTGATTCAAGAAATTTTTTTCGTCCAGGACTCACCTTTCCCATTTCATTTAAGATTTCTGATACTTCGTCAACTAAACAGAAAACATTTTCAAAATTTTTCAAAATTATGAAGAGCTGCTTTTTTAGAGACGTTTTGGATTTATACAACTCCATTAACAATTCGCATACACTCAACTCACCATCTTCACCAAAGCTTACACTTCGTCCACGCTTTTTAGTTTCCTCAACTAGGAATTCTTCGAGAAACTCGCTGAAAGCACCTTGCTTTGCCATCAAATCGTGATACGTTCCCATCTCATTGATTTCGCCATCTATAGTAGAAAGAAAACAAATTCCATTATTTTTTGAAGATTATCAACTATAAAAAGAAATCGTGCAGAAACGTTTAGCTCAAAGTCAAACACTTTCATTCAAACGACAAACATCCTTTACTCCTACCTTTCATAACTACTATCTTGTCACAAAATTTCAAATAGTGTAGGCCGTGAGTGACTAGAATTCGTGTCGTATGCGACAAAATGCCAGTCGTGGAAGCTGGAAGCATTCATATTACGTGATAAGTCATCCAATGATTGTGATGGTAATTTTGACGAGAACGACAATAGATACAATGATAATGAGATAAAAGAATATAAATACAGCGCTGGTGAAAACACCATGAAGGTGATAATTATTTGAAATTTAACAAAGAATGCACTTACATATGACGTTTTCAAATATATGCTTGCCAACATGGGAATCAACCGAACTCAAAGGATCATCAAGTAACAAAATATCTGCATGTGAGTACACTGCCCTTGCGAGTGAAACGCGTTGCTTTTGTCCTCCCGAGAGATTAATTCCCTAAAAAAGCCTTAATTACATTTAAGCTTTCTGGAAGATTCTCATAATTCATGCATGCAGTGCAGCGATTTGAGGTACATGGTTGCTGGTTTGACTTCGCGCATAAGCCAAATTAGACATTTCTTTCCACTAATGTCGACAAAGTGGTAGCAGCCTTCTTTGCGAGGAAAAAAACTTTGGAATGATACATTGCTAGGGCTTCAAAAGTTATCGCAGCATCAAATATGTATTCAGTCATCTCTACGACGTTTGATGAATTCTAGTGGACAGCATACTTGAAAAAAAAAGGATGTCGAAAATTCTTTTTTTTTTCTAATGAATTTTCAAAGCCTGCTATTTCAGCGTGTCAGGTTGAGACCTAGCATTGTCTGTTCTTACGAGCACTGAGCATACTTATGAAGTTAGGTGGCAGAAGTAAGAATGCATTGACATAACCTTTTCGCCGATTTCGGTCAAATCTTCAGCAGGAAGACTCATCAGGTCTTGACGAAGGGCACAAGCATCTATAACTTTATTGTACAACGCCGAATTATAGGCTCGATTGAATAGAATATTGTTTCGCAGTGTGAGATTTTGTATCCACGCCTGTTGTGGGACATACGCTACCGATCCGCACACATTCACACGACCACTGACTTTGTTCATTTCACCTAAATTCGCTCAATTCGTAAAGATTCATAAAACAAAGAAAATATGAATAGTTATAACGATACCTAACACGGCTTGCAAAAGACTGCTTTTACCAGAGCCAACTCTTCCGACTATGGCAACAAGTTGACCAGGTTTAACGGACATAGTGATATGCTTCAGTGTGAATTCGCCTTCATTACCTTCCCATGTGAAAGAAGCATCTTCGAATTTCAGCGCATCTTCTTAACCCATAAAATCAAAGAAGATCAGAACAGGATTTCATAACGACAAGAAATTTTCTTTTGATTGTGTCCATACCACTGTTTCTGGTCTCAATCGCATTGTAGTCCATTTCCTCTTCTGCGAAAAATGCGCAAAGTCTTTTGTTGCTGACATGGAATTGAACGGCCTAGAAACCAATTAAACACTATGAAACTTGTCTGTGACAAAAATTTGAATGCCTATGATGTCTGATTTTCATACAAACGTTTCCGACCTTTAGTTTTTCACTCTATAAAAGAGAACTGTCAATGTATATAAAATTTCAAAGACCTCATATTTGCATTCCAATAGCATAAAATTTACGAGAAAATCACCTGACTGAATATCATTGCAAATATAGCCAACGGGAAACGCAGAATATTGAAAAGAGCCAAGGCGACAAAAGTAACTTGAGGAGTAAGCACATTGTTTGTTGGATCAATGGTTACGAAGACGGCAAATGAAAGTACAGCAACCTAGATATGTTGTGATAGTACGTACACATAGATTTTTCAATCAGCAAAGAAGCTCAATTATTATTTTATAGCACATGTTGTACAGTGATTAATTTGGTTTTGTAATATAAATATAGTCGTTAGTTCTACTCCGCTCCCCTTTTGAATCCTTGAATGACATCATCGAAGCCTCTACTCTGCCCTACTTGTTTGAAAATTTTTTTTGCGGAGTTCTGCATCAAAGACAGTTTTGTCTTTTTCCGACGAGGTCTATAGCTTAAAGGCGGTAATTTTACACTGGTCTAATGCTGAAAACAATCCTTATGGGGAATTTTTCAGTATTCGACTTGGGTATTCTGGCGGAATTCTGTGGTGTACGACGTAGTTTGACACTCAAATATGTTCACAGTCAAGATTAGTTGGAAAAGGAATAGTTTCTGCTCTCAATTTGAACAAAACTACACTTGTACTAACACAGATTCACAATAGATAAATTATTATGTAGAAAGTAAGAAGATTCAAGAGAACCAGCAGGTTTTTTGAAGTTATTCAAATTTTTCCTCTGCTTCGTATACTCTTCGCGGAGTTACACTGAGCATTGATAATGAATAGTGATTTGGCCAAAAAATTATCTCCCTTGGAAAAGCGCAGTTTTGTAAAGAAGAGATGTTAGAGCACTGACTAATCGTTCAAATAAATACTACAACGTTGAAATTTTTGAAGAATGCCCATCAATTCGAAGTCATTCCAGAAATCCTGGAGATTGATGAGTACATAAATCGACTGAGCAATTTGCGTTGATCTACTGATTGTTAATTCTAACGTCTCGGGCAATCGTGGTACCGATTAACTTCTCCCGGAGGAATGGAAGGCTTGAAGAGTTTGGGCGCAAGATTGAGCGAGGACCTTAGTGTGTTGGAGGGCACTGCTAACAACCTCAGTACGTGCACTTTGCATAGGAATTCTTGAGAAAATTGATAAGACGATAACTGCTTGGTTGCAGTCGAATAGTGTTTGGTAAAAGAAGAATATGATGTTTCAAGAATGATGATAATTTGTTGGTCAAGCCTAGCGGCTAGTCGAAAAATTGAGAAATCTAAATCACGTTACTGCGTCTAGCATAAGCAAAATTCCTGATAAACCATGTTCACAAGTGCGGCAAAGGTCCGTCAAATCCACCAAAAGTTTACTACAAAAACTGCGACAGAATGAATCTTTAACTTTTTTGTTCGATCCGTAACCATTTTCAACGCCGGGGAAAAAATGCATTTTCTGGTTTTTTGAGAGTTTTAGTAATCATTTGATAACTGAAATCTCAAGGATTCCAATGTCCCCTCTTTTAAGAGGACTTGTTAGTACGGTGTAGCAGCCATAAGAAGATTGGATTTCGCACTTGGAGTGGATTTCTTGTCGGTTAGGATGTGTGAGCAGTTGTAATATCGATCGCGCGATGCGATTCACATGTGGAGCGCGATTTTTGTTACTAAATTTAATGCTTATTTTCTCCGCTTCTAGAAAAGCAATAGAGAAATCAGATGACTTTGATGTTCTAACATTTCTTCCACACGTTCACATACTTTTCGTGTATAGGTCTAAGCTGCTTCGACTTGAGCTCAAACTTATTGGCGGTTATTTGGAAATGTAAATTGGAAATGAAAAGCGTAAGTCCACAGAACGATAAAACAAAGCTTCGGCACATTTGGCTTCAAAATCACTAATTTCATGTTATCAATGACCATTACGTTGCAAAAGCGTGGTGGCTAGATGCCAATATTCGAATTCCAATCACATACCGGGACAAAGAACGCGCGGCGGTGCGAAACACAAGTTTCTTTCAGCTGCTACAGTGTATTAGAAAGCCTTTCTTAGAAACCAAATGCACCATTAATATTTCCGATATTCAAGTTTCCAAATAATACTAAAGGCCTAACTTGAAGGCTACGCCCAGAAAAACGCGCCAACTGCGAAACATTATTTCATTTTTATTGCTGTCGCTTGAGATAAAGTTCTTTTCAGAAGCCGAGTACAAAAAAGAATTGAAATTTTTGAAATTTAAGCTTTGAATGATCCTTGAATCTTTCAGAACGCGTTTTGCTTAAGGGGTTGAGCGTGAGTTTGGTTAGCGAAGATTTACCATATCATTGAAGGAGATAAAGACAAGAAAAGAGATGTGAAAATGAAGAAATCTAAGTAAAAAAAGTTACCAAGAATGGAGCACAAGCCCATGAGAGAGTGGTGGCAGCGCTAAGAAACGCTAATTGCTTTAAGATATTAAGTTCCTTGGCTCGAATATTCACAACCTGCCAAGAAAGATATTATTTGCGATTGATCTGGAATTTTTGTCAATAAAGCTATCAGTTCATAAGGTACTGCAACATTTAGTAGTTAACCAATTCAGTACCGTTAGGAAACAAGTCGAAGTGGGAAAATAGTATTTACCGCATTCTCCATACTTTTCTCCCATGCGTACAATTTCAGAACTTTCATTCCGTTTAGGATCTCCGACATCATTTTCAAACGTTCATCTTTATGTTTCATTTGTTTTACCTTAACAAATGGCATGAATCTGATGTAAAACGGATAAAGACGAAAGTACCTAAGAAACTATAAAATCTTACTTGACAGTTTCGCATTTTCACGGAAATGTAGGAGTTGAAAGGTACCATAGCAAATAAAATCACCAAACCAGCAATCACTGCCACACCAAGTATTCTCCATAGAAAAAATATAGACAGAGTCACCTAAATACTACATCAATCAGCAGTTCAAGTCTATGAGATAAAAAAGATGATCTGAAGCAGATTTGATAAGAGTAAAAACTGAAGAGTATCATAAAAAGAATACCTGAAGAGGAGCTGACCAGAACAACATCACAAATGTTGTCATGTCCTGCAATCGTTGAATATCAACTGCCATGAGATTCACAATCTCTCCAGTAGTTTTGTTCTTTTTTGCATTATTGGATAAGCTCATAGCCTAGAAAACATCTTTTCGAAGTAAGAAAAAAAGCTCTCGGTGTTGATCAATCCCTAAAGGATGCGCCATGCCATTCAGCTTCATTTTTAATTTCGTTTGAGGTGATTGAATGCAAATCTGGCCTTTACAATCAATCGCGCTGGCCACCTGCTCTATCGAGTCAGTGCTGCTTGTCCTCACAGACAAGTCTGCGAACAATCCGGTGCCAAGTTAGCGACCTTGGAGGGATGGATGGCTTGGTGAGCCATGAGCGCTAGATCGAACCACCGACCTTGTGTGCAGCGCAGAGCGCCTCTAATTACTGAGCCACATGCGCCTTTCTAGTATATGTTCAGGAATGAATGAAAATGTTTCAGAATATATACTATAAAACGAACATAATGGAATACAAACAGTCAATTGAGAAATGTATCGAAATATTAGAAACCTGCACACTTGCAAGAATGATAATAGCAACATACCTAAGAGAATTGAGTTGTGAGCAAAAATTCGACCTCAGATGAGAGTTCAACCCGCGTTTCACTCACACCGGGAGCGTGGTGTAGTGGTAGCACGCGCCCCGGTATGGGTGAAATGCGGGTTCAACTTCAAGCTGAGGTCGAATTGTTCACCACTCAGTTCTCTTAGGTATATTTGAAACATCACAACACTGTGAAATGGAGTGAAAACATAGGAAAGCTTTGGTTTATAACAACATAACTCATATGCAACTACTGAGAAAACGATTTTAGGATTTGTTTTTAGGACTTTAGGAATTTTTTAGTGATCAAGAAAAAGGTAACATTACGCAGCGAAAAATTACTCGCTAAGATTATAGCTATCCTTATATGAAGAAATAGTTTTTGATAGCTCATAGTTCCGTTTCATAGCTTAATGTGAAAATGACGAATAAATACGCAAAAAATTGCTCAACTTTCATAAATTTTTATAATAAGCGTGCATATTAGATTCAAATGCTACTTACGGACTGTCATTTCTTCAAACTAACCCTGCGCGAGGTTGGTAATCTTCATCTGAATTTCGATGGCTAACGTTTCGGCTTTCGTCTTAGTCAGAGCCTAGACTTGCTAGATCATGCCAGATCCAATTATTCGGTCAATATTTTGTATATGTAGTGAGAATTTGAAACAATATCAATTCAAACTGTTTAGCCATTATACGAATTATTTGAGATGTGGGTTTCTGTATGATAGCCAAGGCGTAGAATTTTGCATCAGATTTTTAAGTATTAACCGAATAATTAGATATGGTGCGATATGTTAGGTCCAGACTCTTACGAAGACGAAGTCGCCGAAACGTCAGCCCTCGAATTGCAAGTAAGTAATCTCAAATTAATGCAAGTTTTGCTGGAAGAAGGACAGTTTATAAGATAATTTTCATTTTTTATATTTATACCGAAATTTATAAACGATGGAACTATTCAAATGCTACCATCAGTTCGACACACACATTCTGTTGCTGGTCGGTCAACGAATCTTACGAAGCTGTAAAACTTTTGAATAGTTTGAAGGCAAGACCCTCAGGCTTTCCGTGATCCACAACGACAACGCTGAACAAGTGCACATGATGAAGGGCTGAGCTAGGGTGGTCCGGAAATTTCATCGAGAATTACGTTCACACAATATTTAATGAAAAGAGAATGCTGCCGAATCCACAGGCGAACCTGACAGCTTCTATGGACAGCGACTGCAGGACAATGAGGCGAGCGGAATAAGTCCTGCGGCCAGTATGGTATGGGAAGAAGTGCCATCTAGTTACTTGAGTAGGTGTTCAATTTCGATCAATAACAACTGATGTATATAGAGCTTTGAGATAATCTGATAAGGTCAGAATCAATAATCAATCTTCCATATTTTCAAAAGTAAAGCACATGTGACACAGTAGGTAGAGATGCCCTGTAACAAACACGTCTCACTTGACTCCGTGTCCAAGGCTGGCCAAGTTCTTCAATCCTTCAGGGTTGGTAAGTTGGTACCAGACTTGTTAGAGTAGATAGCAGCTCAGACTTGATACATCGGTAAGCCACTGAGAGTCCTTGTAAAAGCCGTATATGCCTTGAAGCACCTTGAGTGATAATTGAGGAAATCGAATGTAAAACGCTTTCCTCTCGAATTGCTCAACGCCGAAAATTTTATCCTTTACTTGTCTTTAGATTTTCAATATTTGCTTTACCTTATGAATATCACTAAACAAAGACTCACTTTGGAGTAGACGGCGCTAGTAAGCACAGAACGTATATTCATGCCCAAGCGAAACATCATGTGGAAGTACTGATGAAGTATCATTGATTGTACGACAGCAACGACAAACATGCAGATGGCTATGGCGATTCCAACCCATAAAGGTTGATCATGATTCTAAAATTCAGAAAAACAAGTATGTTGCACTTTAAGAATAATGATAGAGCAGAAATTTCCAATTCTATTTGTTGAATTTTCCGTAGTAGTCATCACTTGTTTGAAGTCGTAAGCCTATCGGAAAGAACTTTTATCTATGTTCCAAGCAAATTCGCGCCCAACGGTGACATAATGTGTAACCAAATGTAGTGACAATCTTAATTAAGTAGCCAGTCAGGTCCGCAGTCAGGTACGTCTGACAAGGCAAAGACAGAGGATTTGAGGAACAGCATGTTTCTCAAAAATATGAACGAGGAGAATGTCACAATCATCTGAGTCAAATGCGATTGTGATGGTATAACCAGAGATAGACAACGACAGCGCACATTGGATGGACACATACATGGGGTCGTGCTGAGGTTCTAAACCACAATCTGAGACATTTTTCCCCCGTTACCTTTCGCATTCAGATGAGCTTCGGTCAAAAACTTTCAAAGGTACTCTTCAAGAGCAACGTAAAGCTCAATATCGAAAGGGTGATGCAAAGTCTCTTCCATATTGCCCCAGTTAATGACCAAACTGTGCTCAATTGGGTAGTTTAGGAAGAAAAACTTTTCTTTTACTGAGTCTCATTCTCAACAAATCAATATGTACGTCGAGTAAAAACTACTTACGAACCTCGTGTCCGCTTAATATGTAAAAAAAAAATCTGGTCCAAAAGCAGATTCGTCAAATCTGCGCTACACGCGGCGTGAACCTTCCATTGTCTGTCGACCCTCTCACCAGGATGTCATGATTTGTATGGGACAGAGGGTTCCACGATTCTAGCAGTGTCTGAATGCCAGACGGTTCAACTCGATGTGACAAAGAACACCGCGTGACGACACGATAGGCTGTTGACAACAGATTTGTGTGGCCGGCTCTAGAAACAATGCTACTCTATGTACCAGCCTTACACTTTACGGGCTCATCGCCAATTACATAACCAATGAATTCGCTGCTTTAATTTCTGAGGCGTAATGTTTTTGGCAGTGTCCAGCGCAGCATTAGAGGTGATTTGGAACACACACGTGTCGTTGGTTCGATCCCGGGCCTGCGGACTGATCAAGTCATCGATCTCTTCTGGGTCAGAAATTTGGTTTCAGCCTTATGTGGGAGTAAAAACACCGACGTAACATCACTGACAAGGCCCATAAAGTCGATATACTATCCTAATATGCATTTCTTCACCTCTATGATGCCTAATGAGGTCATAAGTAGTACATCATTAATAAGATCAGTCGATATCGAACGTCTTATCCTTTTACCATAATGATGTTTGAAAGCGCAGCATAATACATAGACAATTGAATATTAAGTTAATGTGCGAATATGTTTCACCGACTGCACAAAAAACCGGAAAAAATGAGCTTTTTTTTAATCGACTAGTTTCGTCCAAAATTTTTTGGCTTTGATCATAAGAGTGCAGCATAAAGTAGCTTACAAATCAAATGGTGAAAATTATGAGAAGGAAATTTGAGGAAATCGCAGTGTAATCAGAAATCTTTGTGCGGCAATTAACTTGAACATGACTTCGTGCATCATTTTGTTCATTAAAAAAAAATTTCTCCCAATGATATAACATTTACTCTGCGTGTCGCCACATATTTCGCAGCATCTCATCAGCTCTTAAGCACAAAAATATCAACTTGAGACGTTACTACTTGGATTGGCCCCGGATTAGTAGTTTTCCCAGATTAGTTGATTTAGGGCTTGCGAGGACATTGCAACGCACCCATAGAATCATCAAAAATAGAGATTCCTAATCTGTAAAAACTCCTAGAAAACCTAAATCGCAACTTTGCACGTACCTGAATGAAACTCATAATATACTTAAGGAGAGCTGGAGATACGAACTGTAGGAGATCAAATGTGAATTTGAGAAGGGCTGCGCCTACGAAAGTGAACTTATACGTTTTGAACAGAGGCACTAAAACTGATGGATGACGATCTGCTGAGATGGCAGTGCTTGATTTTAGCTTCCTCTCAGCTTGAAGCTCTGAAAAGAAGATTCTTAAAGATATATGGAACACTTACAAAGATTAACTGCTCAAGAAGCTGAAGTGCTCAAGATAAAAAGAAGGGAAACTAGAAACTTCAGATAGAAGGAATGATATTGACAACGTTATTACATTGCAACTCATATTACGCTCCCGAAACTTTCCGAGTATAGCCTTTATCATTTTCAAAAAATGATTGAAAATTAGCAACAATAGTGCTAAGATACGAGCAAACCTTGGAAACTGAAGCGGTTTCAAACCCCTGATTACTCACTTTGTGAACCTACCAAGGTTTCCACTGCACCACCGAGGCCTATCTCTCTCTACTCTCTAAGCCGTGTCATGACCCATTTGGCGGCTGTCAGTAAATCACCCGTCAAGAAGGTTGAGACGACGAGCAAAAATCGGCATGAACTCAATTAAGCTAAATCCGTGATAGAAATCATAATTTTTAAGTTAAAACACCACTGACAGACAGAAAGAGCTGAGGTCTCGATGATGAAGTGGGAAACTTTGTGAACCCCAAAAGGGTAATCACAGATTCGAATTCATACCAGGTTCAAAGTCTCGCTCCTGCTCACTACTCTTGTGATTATATTTGACGTCGTATTTTACCATTAAAAATGAATTGGAAACAGATTAAAGTCAGAATTGTTATTCCAGAGACAGCTTCAGTTTAACCAGTGTTTTTGCCGACTTAAGCTCTTCAAATAAATCAGTTGACGGGTGTTTGGTGACCGTTGTCGAATAAGTTAAAACACGGCTGAGAGAAAGCATACCGAGGACTAAGATGGTGGACAGGAAAACTTAGTGAGCCTCTGGAAAAAGATGATCGCGGGTTTGAAATCACCTCAACTCCACGTTTTGCTCGCATTTCGGCACTTGTGATTTTATTTTACACGTAAAGATAAATTGAAGTTAAAGATAAATTGGGCAGAAAATAAGATTGAAAAACAAAAACTTGCAAGTTCCTGCTCTCAGAACTTGCATTTTTTTAGCATTTGTCGAAAATTTATGCTTTCCTACAATCCACGCCGTTCACCTTTGATACTGCGTTAAGGCGGCCCAAGAGGGAAGAATTACTTGAATTGATCAACTATTTCTATATAATGTTCAGTAGGAGTCTGAAAAGTGCAAATACTATTTTCATTCGCTGTTGAACAAGTACTAACGGAACGGGTGACACGATTTTTGCGATGTGAATTACTTTATAGAGTAGAGATCCAGAGAATAATCTTGACGCGAGAACTTACGCCCCTTTACACTTTAGAATAGAAATTTAGGGAACAACTTTGACATGAGAACTTACGCCGAAGTTGAGGCTTGAAATATCGGTAGAATTGAGGAATCAGATTGCATGCCTTGTCCCTATCGTTTAAGTCCCACAGATCTTCACGCTCTAAAGGTCTCTTGTAACCTTGGATGGCCAGTCCGGTAAACCACGTAAACGTTATTTGATTGAGAAAAGACGTCGACAGTTCAGGGCATACTTGTTTCTGAACACATAGTTTTCTCATTTCTCATATCAACCTTCTTCTTTAAATAGTCCGCTTTATAGTTTTCCTATCCTGATACTACCGCGATCAGCCATTTTTTCTACTGTCTGATTTATCTTACCGAAATCTAAAGATATAAAAAATAATTTCTTCATTTCGACGTCTAAAAGCCGTGAAATGACCGCCTTCATGGTGACTATTCGTGATACGCGACACGAAATTTCGGTCTCTGTGTATTGTGCAGGAAAACTCACAAAATGAAGCGGTATAATAACTACCTACGATATTAATTTTGTTAGTTCATGGAGAAAATTTTCTCAAATGAAACGTACTCCTTTGAAAGCTCCAGAAGGAGTATCAGCAAAACAAGAAAGAAATAGTTCCAAACATACTAGAGGATAGTAAACAGCGTAGAGATAGAAATGAATTTTATCTTGCACGCTATCCTAAAAAGAAGCAGCTCTAGAAAAATTGGAAGAAGTTCCAAAAAATTCGCTTCGAAATTGATACAGTTGAGTATTGTTCGAACAGAAATCGAAGCTCCGGAAGACCACATAAAGTCATTAGTAGCCAATAAATGAACAACACGCCAGATGTAACAATACCGCGATTCCTGCAGGCGATGAGAAGTGTCAGAGCAACGCATAGACCTTAATAATCTTGATGAAGAAACAGATAAAAAAATAAAACAGTCAAGCGAGAGAATTGCAGGAAAGGACTAGAAAATTGCAAGCTTACCTACGTATTGAGCACAGTCTCCAACCACATGATGTAGCGATGATTTTCTATCCAATATAAAATAATTGTAGACGTTATAGATAAATGATGAAGTGAGATCAACGACGAGAACAACACAAATAATCTGGAATTATGCTCGAATACCTAGCGAACAGTCAGTAGTTAATAGCATCTTGTCATGCAGCTAGAGTAAACTGTCGAAATAGAATGCCAGTAGCTTACTGATACTGGTGGCGTCATTAAATAAGCACAATCCTTAGGGTTGGCGCTGCGTGGGAAAAAGCAGGCCTCTAATCTCTCTGGAGTCATTGACTTGGTATCAGACTTGTCTGGAAAAATCCTACGGTTCCAGAAGACATAGGGACGCCCCAATACGGTATTTCAAAGTTCCAAAAAAATTGAATTGACCACCTTCAGCGCATTCATAAAGGAAAAAAAATCTTCAAGAAGCCGTTGAATTTACGCGCAAAATCCGAAGACTATCGTGTATGATGGATGCGAGTAAAAGAGTTGAGTAAAAGGAATGTTTTGAATCCTGACAATTTATGGTGTATGATGATGCCGATCTATGACGCCGGTTATTGTGAAAATTGCAAAAAATAATAAGAAGACAGCTTACAATTTTGTAGGTGACCGGTGAACAACGCTTGGCTCGAGCATTCTCACTACGATAGAGATCATAAAACGAAAGCGGACAGAATATCAATAGAAAAATAGCCGGCAACCACGAGAAATAAAAATGTTGAACACATTCTGCCACCTGAGGGATCGTTTGCAAGGTGGTGTTCAACCAATCGACATCGATTATCTGTAGTGAGTTTATTACCTTCGCTAGCGAAATTTCATTATTCTCGATAATGTTGTTTTATTCTCTATATGAATTCTAACTCAACCACGTAAAACTACGTATGCTCCGTAAGGAAAGCTATGGTAAGAGCTTCACGTAAAACAGACACAAACCAACCTTCTCTGAAGATTCCAGGCAAAAAAATTTTCGCACTGATTCCAGTGTCATTGCGATTTTGTGCCAGATTTTGTTGATAGCATGAAGCAATGACTCTGATTAATAATTTGAAACAGTGCACCTGTAGTTAAGGAAATATGTGAAACCGTAGGTACAATAAGATAAGGTATGAGTCCTTGATCAGGGTCGTGAATCATTCAATGCGCGAAAGTCGAACCTAACCAAGAAATTGAGACTGCAGTGCTTGTGGCTCTTTAGAAGTGAACGTCAACATTGCCATTTAATCAACCGTTTTTGAAAACCTCGTTGAACTTTGATATATTTAGGGAAACTTTTGAGCCTTTTCGAGGTTTGTTACGTCAGCGGGTGGCTTATGTGTGTTTCGGCGATTTCGCTTACGTCGTCAGAGCAACACCTGCAAAAGGCAATGTCTAAATAGATAATTAATGACAGTCGCGTGTCAACGAGTGTAAATGACTTCACTTTGCCAGGTTTGAGCATTCTATGACTCCCTTTCCCTATTATCCGTTTCTTCCCAAGATGGGTGGCTGGTGGGGTGCGTGGCTCTGACGAGGCAAGAGAAATCGCCCAAACGTAGGTAAGCCACTGATATAACGAATCTCGAAGAGGTTAAAAGGTCTATCAGAATGACAATCAACAGCATTTTTTATTCATTAAAATTTTCGAAAGGTTTACTTAAGATTCAGGAAAATTTAGGATGTTTGACATCATGAGAAAGTGAAAAGGCATTTAGGCGAATATAATCAAACAAAGAGAGAATGTGATGACTGACTATTCTCTTAGTCATAAAGTTGGACGCAATATGGCAAATACGTTGAGCAAATATGCGACACAATCAGAAGGCGACAAAAACCAATCCGAATATAGCAAAGAAACAGAAGAACGACCTGCTTCACTATAGTGAAACTCGAGTCAGTTTTACTAGTAGGTCGTAGAAAAAGTTCTGTCGTATTGCCTGAGAAAATGAATCTTATACGTGTGTTTTGTGCGGCTTTGAGCTCAGTAGTAAGAGCTCATTTTTTTGCGCATTGAACGATTGATCATTTGTCTACACAGCATTCAGAATGAAACTAGACAAGGAAGAAAACTGTTTGCTACTTCATTTCCACGACTAATTGGGTGTTAGCGCTTCTTCGGCTCGTCAAGAAACGTATGGTGACGAAACTTGTAATGTTCATACACCTCAGCGTTGGTTCAAAAAATTCTGTGAAGAAAGCGACCGATTGCCCGACAAGCCAAGAGAGGGACGCCGACGAAAAGTCAGTTGTCAAGTAGTCGCCAATCGAACTGAAGAAGATACACGATGAGTTGCCGGATCTTGGATGAGGAGTTTGATTGTGATCCAATGACCATTTGTCTTGTTCTGGAAGGAAACTACTTCGACTATTGATTTATTCTTTGTTCGAGCTCAATTACTACAGAAATAAATTTTTCTATGCATTTTGGAAATACAACGAAAGTATCCCTACACCCTATTGAGGCATGATAGAGCAAATATTATAACTAAGATATAGAAGAGAAAGGATGGAATCAAGTCAATTGTTCCACTTTTTGTTATCTGACATGTTATGATAAACAGCGAATGGAGACCCATACAATAAACTATTATTAATAAACATGTCGCAGATGTCACTGTGTTTGAAGCAGACCGACATCACGAACGATAATATCATCTGAAAAATGCCAATGGAAAATCAAATGCTGAGACAGATCATCCAAATATCCAAGTAGTTTGAAAACACTTCGATCAACAAATGTTGTGCATACCATTCGTTTCGAGTGTTTTCTCAAGATCGCGCTCAAATTTCAATATGCCTGACGAGGCTGCAAGGATAAAAGTGCTCATTGAAGTTCACATGCATGGCCTTAAAACTAATTATCAGTCATGTTGAAAATTAGGCGTGGTCTCAAGGTAGCACTTGAAACAAATGGCATGATATTTCACGATTACCAGCTAGGAGCAATCAAGTGCACGTCACTGCTCACTTGGTGCTTTTTTCACTCAACGGCGCGTGTAAATATTACATCTGCGATTCCTTTAAACAAGGGGGCTCTCCAAGAGGGACTGGCTCAAACGAAAAGCACTATGCAACTGACGAGGCTGCAAGGTCGAAACACATGTATCACACTGTATAAGTGCCCATAAAAGTCCACATGCATGGCTCAAAAATAAATATCAGGCATGTTGAAATGTTATACAGTTCAGTAATGATGACTGTACGATTAGCTGTTTAGATCGATATGCATCAAACTGGAAAACGACATAAAAACCACAATTCATTCAATATTTGCAAAACAATGATTAAATATTGAGAGTGTTTGCGTGATAGCATCTTTGTATGAGAAATAAACCAAGCTTGTTTGTTAGCGATCGAAAGTGCGGGAAATCAAAGCTAGTTTCCATGAACTAAGCAGGTTTTCGTAAAAGACAATCAGCCTAGTAACTGAGATGTGGATGAGAAACTCGGAAAAGTAAGTGTGATGGGCACGATATGAAAGAATCAAAATTGATGAGCACTATGATATGACTGTTTAAACAAACTTTCCACATCATCAAAAATGTTGCCCTGTCAAACGCACGTGTTGCTGAGACGACGAACTAGACTTCGATAAGGTGATAAGAGAGGTGACGCAAAAGTTTCCGCATCACGCTTACTCAACAAATACACTCTGGAAAAGGCTCAAAAAACAGCACCATCGATAGCGGTGTAAAAATGGTGGTGTTTGACGAGTACTGACGCAGCATTTGATTCACAAGAATCACTTAGTTGTTGTTACTTGATAGCAGAAAGAAAAGAGTTTGAATACTGAACGACTGAGCGCGAAAAGACGAAAGTACCACAAAGCTTATCACCGATAGAATACAAAGGTATTCTAAACCATAAGTGAAGACGGGGTTTAAAAACTGTATAGTTTTCTATCGGATTGAATGTTCGTGTAATCTAACACATATTTGTCGAATTTTTCTACAAAAATCATTTCTTTGCTCACAACTCAAATTGTGACACATAGGTCAGTAGTTAAGAGTCCTTTCGCATTATTTTTTGAAAATTTTTTTACATGACCCATCATCACAATTATGTGTGGATGCCAGCGTTTCTTGCATTTGATTCATATTCATTCTTTGTGAATCTCTTCGAAAATTTCACCGAAGGCTACAGCTTCTGCTTTAGGGTTTCGACTTTATTATGAATGTCTTACGATGGTGACTGAGACGATTCTTCTTGATATCTTGGACATAGGCGAACTAAGGGGTTCCCACATGGGTTGCAAGACTATTGAGGAGGAGGTCAAACTATTACCTTGTTTCGTGATAGACTTACTACGTAACTAACCACCCGTCGTCCCCCTCTCCGATTCAAATTATGATTCCAAGTATCAATTTTATCCAATTATGTAATCATCAATTTTCGTTTTTACGTGACACGCTATCACGTTTATTCTGTGTGGATCTCCATACTTCTGGCATTTGTTCGCTCCCTCAGATTCATAGTTCAAACAGATTTTTGAACATTTACTATGCAGTTTTGAGTCCAGCTCAAAGATTTTGCCTACATAAATGTCGTAAATCGGTGATAGAGTTGAATGCCCTTGCGGTCTTGAAGATAATAAGGCTAAGGCGTTCTCAGGTGATTTCAAGAGAGTGCTAGGAGATGGGGTCGAAGTAGCCTGGATCACTACCCACTCGGCCACAGCCCCTATAGCTTATATTATTACCATTAGTATTATTTGTACTACATATTCCATTATTTATATTCACATTAATGCTGCAAAATGTTTTGGAAAATTCTCTGAAAGAGTGGAAGCAACAAGTGATGCCTATCCTTCCTTGGTATTGGATCAATGTTTACTTGAGCGAAAACTCTACTGACTCCCCTGTACATTTCACATGAATTCTTTTCGTAAACTTTGATAAAATTTCATCTCTTGACTTCGAGGCTGAGGCTAATTTCTTCATAACAGATGCTCATTCAAACTAAGGTATTATAGCCTCTAGATTAATTGGTGCACAAAAAAAAAATAAATAAGCAATTTACTAATGATAAAGAACTGGAGAATTCACTTATTCTTATTGAAATTAAGAATAAATAAGCAGATTAATTTCTAACAATAATAAGTAAAATAATTTCACAATTACCAGTCACATTCGAGTGTAGAACACTGCCCGTTTGGTGATTTTATCACCTAATGGCGCGTGTAAAACGTTCGTCGTCGACTCCTCTATGTAAGAGGTAGTCTTCGAGGAACTGGATGAATGAAAAAGGCACCGTGCAACTAACAAGGCTGCAAGGTCGAAACACGTGTATGCACTGCATAAGTGCCCATAACACACCACATGCATGGCTCATGAATAATTGTCAGGTACATTGAAAAAATTACTATCTACAACAATATATAAAAACAACTGAACAGTTGACGAGTGTTTCAAGAAAATAAAAGGTGGGAATCCATGGCAATCATCGCTAAAGAGTGACGATTGCTCATGAAAATATCACACAATATTTTTGTTATTGTCACCAAATTTGATATCATACGTACCACAATCTGCAGATTGCGGCCTTCTGCATTCGATTTATATCTTCACATCTGTCATTCACAAAAGTCGTCATAACTTTCCGTATGGGTTGGGCATTTGGCTGGAAATTTTTTCGTCATTGTCTTAAATTTCGTTGAATACTGGTGGAGTCGATCGATTCCCCTGGATTCATGCATAGATCAGCCAGGCGCTTCTGCGTTATCTGAAGGGAGTCAACTGTTCATCGACTAGCCTAGTGCCAATTGTTAACCCCAAAGACATGAGAGGATATGGCAAAGAGGTAGCAGGAGCGGTGTTGAACCAGTTCCCGGATAGGGTGAAATCGTTAACATAATGAACAGGATTACTACCACTACGTTGAGGACTCTTGTAAGCAATCAAGTATTGAAAATTTAGTATTACTGCCGCCTGATGATGAAATTTTCTCACAAAGCAACATGAAGCTGGTTTACAAGTAATCATGCATCATAATTTGGACAAGTGTAATTCAAGGATAAATTATTTAAATGACGTCAAACTACCCAAGTGGGTAGTGATGTTGTAGTTTACTCGGTCGTTCGTTACGTCTGCTGGTCGATCGGTCGTCGGTTGATTGTATACGGCAAACCGTGGACAGATTAGTGTTTTGAAGAGATGGGACACACTTTATAGACTTCAAATTAGATACCAGTTTTGTTGGCCGAGGTCGCTCGAGTGATTCCACCGAATTGTACTTCAACAGAATGCAGAAAATGAGACCAGAAAAAAGAAAGATTCTAACCGCTTATCACGGTAGCACAGAGGATCGAATTTACCTAAAAATAAAGACATATATCAAGTGCATACGTGAGTAGATTGATTCAGGAAGAGAACTGATATACTTAGTTAACACGTGTAGATGAAGAATATTATATGTATTGCTATTTTTAGATTCATGAAGATGCTGAGAACTCAGTGACTTTGATAAGAATACATCATTTATCGTGCATGATTCAGATGGCACTATAAAAATGATTCTACAAAAGATAAGAGCAACCTATAAATAAATAGATAAAATGATATAAAAATGACGGAGTGAGCCATTTTTTTGCAATCTTGCATTTAACGCTAAGTTCAGATTGTCTTTGAGAATGATGCAAACTGTCAGGATAGAAGATAACTATAACACAATGGTATTACCTGACTTTCCAAGCATATAAATCAGTTAGAATCAATCAAATAAAACCAAGTACTCCTAAATGAAATGGGGAACAAACGAGTGGCAATAGTCTACACAAAAAATTAGTCGTCAAATGTCGTTACGTTGTAAAAATTCTATTTAATGACGTCATAGGTGAAATATGATATTATGTTTATTATAATATCAACCATTTCGACTCTACACTGACTAGAATAAAGAAAAACGTAGGAATCATTAAAGAAGTTGAGTGAAAATAATATGTTTTCCAAGAAAGAACTCTTCTGGAAAGAGGTCCGAAACCTTCAAAAACGTGATGACAAGAGAAATATGACGGTTTCACACTGATCTCTGGATTTCCTGAGGGTAATTTTAAGCAGGAAAGAAAGACAGGAATTAAGATGAACACTTGACAAATAGGAGCTTTCCGATGACATCTGAGAGGATTCAAAATCTATTTTCCTAAGAACGGCTTTGTTGTTGAATTGTTTCAGACCTTCGGTAGCGAACAGCTTGACGATTTTATAGAAATCTCTTAAGAGTTACGATATTTGCAACTCATGAAGCGCTAAATGAAAACGACTTTCAATCAACTGATTACTGTATTCTGCAGAAGTAGAAGTGATTTACTGAAAATAAGTCATCGAATCATTTTTTTTTTGCTTCCTAACAACTTGAAGTTTTTTTCCTGGATACTCATGTGCATTCCATTAGCACTTATCATCACAGTCTGGTTCCACTTATCATTTGCTACATATATATGGCATCACATTAAAAAAATTAAGAGAGATAATGAATGAGACACAGAGAGACAGGCTGATAGAGAAGCAGAGAGAGAGAGAAAGAGAGAGAGGAAAGAGAGAGAGAGAGAGACAAGAGTGGCAGACGATGACGACGATGACAAAGACGAAGAGACAGCTAGATAGAGAGAGAGACACACATATAGAGATAGAGAGAAAAAGTACTAGAAGATGAAAACTAGAACTTGAGAGAGAATGTGAGCTTGAACAAGAGTCGCGAGAAATATTCATGGAAAATCATCACGAAGAGCCCTGGAACAGTGACTGGTTGTGCTTCTACTACCCTCCTATACAATACTTCGTGTATTTTGGATGGATTCAATTTTAATGAAGTGAACTGATGGATGTGAGTTGATGTTTGGGGCATACTGAACTGCGACTCGACTCCGGTCTATTGATTGCTGCCGGCCTCATTCCATCTCTCTCTACCTCTCTCTCTGTCATTCTCTCCTTATGATATCTTCATCGATGATCCCCTTACAAATGTCTATCATTAAGAATTGATTTCCTGCTTCTTCTCTTATGTTTATCCCAAGTTATCCCAAAATTTATCACCAAAACTAGTTAATAGTAAAAAGTAGTCATAAAATATCTTTTGAAATACTGACACTCAATCTCATTTTAATCTAATTTTACGAGTGAAAAGCTCTTTCAATAGAAGGGAATAACGAGCCACTGACGTGGAAACGTAGCGAATGTGGCGCAGTGGTTAGAGGTGCCCTCTGTTGCACACAAGCTCGATGGTGCAACCTCAGGCTCATGGCCCATCAAGCCAGTCTCCCTCAGGGGTCGCTGATTTGGTACCAGATGGGTCTCAGGCTTGTCTGGGAGGATAAGCAGCACTGATTCCATACAGCGGGAGGCCACCGCGTGTCATTGTAAGGGTCATATATGAATTCAATTACCTCAAACGAAGTTAAAAAATGAAAGCGAGCGCATGGCACATCCCTCAGGTATTGATCAGCGCCGAGAGCTTTATCCTTTACTTACAGCTATGAATTGTGTAATTATAAAAGTGCTGCACGTGAGTTATACGGTGAAGCGACGCACTGACGATTAAAAACGAAGTTTCAAAGAGAATATAGTTAATGGTAACAACAATGACATTAATTGTTGTTTATTCAGTAAAACTTTGATTACTTATCTCACACATAATGTGCGAATTTCAGCGTTCTAATTGATTTGCTTCCTCGCATTCAGCCTCTACAAACATTTCTTTCAACATTTCACCCCTAGTTTCGGCTTCCGCTTGAAGATTTAATCTTCTCCATGATGTCGTAGAATACTTACTGGCTCAGACGTTTCGTGCGAACTTGAAAAAAGCTGAGCCAAGGTGACCCCATGTGGACATGCGGTAGAGAGTCGGAGTGAGGATCGAACTTACGGCACCTTGCTTCCTGGTGGCCTGCATCATTCATTAATAACTCCGCCATCCTCCTCGTTCAGTAATTAATTGTTAGTGATAATGGTATAATGATAAAAAGGCATCAGTAATCACTTTATACTGGTCTGTTGAAATGGAAATTTTAGGATTTTATCTCAGTACGTTATGTCAATCAGCAGATTCTTAACGTTTAACAATGTAATAAAGTAAGCTTTTAGTTGAGAAAATTCGTTGAAAACTTCAGCCGCATCAGTTGATGCTGGCAAAAGTCAGTGAACCAACTAAGCAAACTGAAGATCCAGGTGCAATGAGTTCAATGAAGTGCAGTAACTAGCGATTAGTTGACGTTTGACCTCACTGGACAAACAAGAAAAGCCTAAAAAAATGCACTGAGGTCGTCTTAGGCTAATATTTGATGCTAACATATCAGATGTCTCAGATCTCAGATCAACAAAAGTCGCACGTTCATTTGTGCAAATTTTGGAGAGTATTATTCTAATGCCGCATATCCGAGAACTCGTGATTCATTGACAACCTCATACGAACATAGGATAAAAATTAAAAAAAAAAGGTTACACTGTAGAATCAGTTCTTCATGAACGTCAGAGAAATCATATACTTGACATTATTGACCAGAAAACAATTTTATATTTCATTTACTTCTCAATTTCCAAGATAATCGTATAGATAATCAACTAGAAAGGGTTGACCAGTCGTCGTTTGTAAAGTCTGAGATGTTCAATGACTAAGGTCAGAATGAAGTGGTTTTATACATTTCAACAAAGAAGTCTTGGAATGAACTTTTTTGCGAATACTAATTTTCCGCCTGTTCACCGATTTCCAGCCGATGGAGGACATTTTTTCAGTTACAAAAAAGGCGTAACTTGCAACCTCGCATTTATAATCGAAGCAAGATTGCCTTGCATCATAAATGATGAGTGTCGTAGCGCTTCAACTGAAGTTGTAATCTTGCAAAAATACAGGACATAATATGCATGCAATAGTACATAGTCGACAAAATTTCCAAAGGACTTGGTGGGTATGTAATAAAATATATTGATAAATAGTCATTGATATGAAGTAACAGATTGACAAATGGAAAAGATGAGTTTGTCACACACCACGTGAAAGAATGTTTTCTATTTCTTACACTTTGATAAGGTCAATACAGATAATATTGTGACGTGTTCTCCCAAGAAAAAGATGAATCATCCAAATTTCTCGTATAAAATGGCAATCAAATAGTTTCTTGAATTATTAAACGAAAAGCAACCTCTGAAGATAATAATGATGTCAAAACGCTACCGAATAAAACTTCTTACCAACGTCGTGTATGTATAATCACTCAAGGAACTTTTTGTACTGAGGTTTACCAAAACGGGCTTCAGAAATAGCAAAATTTAAATGCTCTATAAGAGTTTGAAAATATTTCTTCTATCATTAGATTGGTGAGCTTTTCTTAAGTGGTTATCGCCTCATCTCCGCTGAATGATACATTCAGCTGTTGGAATAGGATATGGAGAGAGAGCCTATTTCAGGATAGAGAATTCCCATTTCACATTCATCCGAAAGCACAGTTTCAAGTAAAGTTATCCCATGCTAATTCAGGCGAGCTGTTAGGTTAATTGGGAACTGATGGTGAATTCTAGTCTCTAGTCTCAACTTGACATATTACAGCTCAGAATAATCTTCACTAGTTCAAAATGAAACTTCTAATTCTAGACATTTGATCGGGATATAGAGAATCAACTATGTGTGTTGCATTAGAATCCGGAGTTCTGGAGACAATGACTACGTTTAGAACACTTCGGGCCTCAGATTTGTTTATAAGGCATTTCACCCACAGGAAATTATCGAGTTGAATGGGGAAGTGGCATTCGGTAGGCGAGAGTTCTGTTGAGGCAGAACTTTGTACTTAAGCTCATTCAACTTTTATAGCATCGAAATTGTGAAACGTGGCGGTGCGCCGGTTTAGCGATGTTATACTAATGACTATAGCATTCATTTGCCTAGCTTCTTTGACGTTCCAATTTCTTACTTATATTCTGAAGTACATGAGATACTTACACGAAGTTCCTGCAAGTTCTCTGGTACTTGTGCTTGTATTTACCTCTATGGGACTTTTATTGAGTTGCTGTAGTCCGTTGTGCTTCCTCACGTTCTATGTCGAATTCGCTAAGATAGAATTTGCCAAACCACTGTCGTATTGTGCATTCCTTAACAGTTCCTCTACCTCGTTTCTCCATAATGTCTCGAGTCGTTTACGTTGCACTACTCAAGCTTGACTATGTAGAAACAGTCATAATTCTATTTTGACTGCCACTTGCAGTGGTATGATGTTATTAATATACCCAATATGTGGAGTACTGTGCAAAAACGTTTGCGTCAGGCGGGATTCGAACCCAGATCTCACTCTTTCCGGGAGCGTATGCTCACCGTTGCACTACCGATGCTCGTTTTTGCACAGCACTCTTATTAACGCTATAATGCGTTGTCTGCCAACAGCCAACCGTCGACGGTATGGCGGGGCAGCCGCTATCGGCACTGAACCCACTTGAGTTGACAGACATTGGATATCGATAATCAGTCATAATCCTTTCTATTTTGACTGCCACTTGCAGTGGTATGTTGTTATTAGTATACCCAATATGTTGGCTGTTGGCAGACAACGCATTATGGCGATAATAAGAGTGCTGTGCAAAAACGAGCGTCGGTTAGCATATGCTCCCGGAAAGAGTGAGATCTGGGTTCGAATCCCGGCTGACGCAAATGTTTTTGCACAGTACTCCACATATTATATAGGAACAGATTTATAGAATGCTCTGTCTTCACATGTCAAATTCTAACGTGTAAATTCTTTCAAAAACATTTCCACTATAACTGAATTATATGTGATGGAGAGACATCAGATGCCCAATCATATACAATAGCACACACTCGAAAAAAAAAGTTTTTAACCAAAACAAATACGAGGAATATACAGCAGCGCATTAAAAGTTTTTTTTTTTGAAAATGCAAAAGCACTACTAAATTTGTCGAAATTATTGCTATCGCACAACTCTTGAATTTTTTGACGAAAAGCTTTGCTCAACGAAAACTGCTTGAGTGTGAAAAAGTTTCAAATTCACCGTTAAGCGTGATATGAAGGTTATTTTAGAAGACACGCCGTTCAAACTCTCGAGATCTAAGCTATCGAATGATTATTAAAATATCTAAAAAGGGCGAAAAATACTTTTTTTGTCAAATATGGGTGCGGATAGGGGAAAAGTGTCTTCAACAGAAATAGTAGAAACGAGGAATTAAGACGAAAACAACGCCATTCTTCACATTTCCTCAGTGAACGGAGCTCTTTGTTCAGCTCGAACAACGGTTGAAAACAAACCTTTTTGATGGTGGATCGATTTGCTCGATAATTATTGAGGTTCCAGTCAAAGCAAGCGATATGAAGTTATCAAAAGGAGATTGGGGAATATTTATTGATGTGAATTTCATGAGAGAATGAAGATTCAATTTACTAAATAGGTCATATTTATAAGGAAGGAATTTATATTTTGATCTAAGAAGCGTTTTCATACATAATAATCATAGAAGCCAGGTAATACCAAGAAGTTCGGTTCACATGGTAACGCTAAAATAACACTTCATAGCCATGACCTGAAAGCGAAGATAATCAAGCAGGTTAGCTATACTAAAAGGTCATAAGTCGGCAGGAAATATTTCTGTTAAGATTTTTCATTATCGAAGTAGAATGACTAGTTATCTTATAGTAAATGAAATATTTTATGAACCATTTAACATGCGATGCCATTAGTACAAGCCAATCTCTGAGCTAACACCTTGCTATACTATTCTGCCAGGAGTTCTGAAAATATCTTGGACCTTAAGGGGAAGCGTTAAAATAATCGTCCTAAGAAGTGTCCTACTTAGCCTCTAGAAGCTTTTTCGACCTACAAAACTATGCTAAGAATATCAAGTTTTCAATACGAATTTCCCTTCAATTTTCGTATGGTAAGAAGAGAAATGTGTAAAAACGAACAATTAATGTCAATACCCTTGCATGTGACAAGCTGCACTCTTCATAGAGCGAGTAAATTTTTTTCACACGGAAAATTGGAGTCGGTGATAGACCAATTTCGAAAGAATCATGCCGACATTTCAACCAGTCTTCCTGTTGAGGTATATGAAATACAAGAAAAAGTATTAAAAGAGCTGAATCCAATTTTTACAAAAAATATCGCGCCTACGAGTGCTTGCGATTCATAGCATTTTTTGTGATCATTAATTGATTTCTTAGGATTCAGCTTACGGTGTATGAAATAAGTTTGCTAGATTGACAACAATACTGCTTAGGAGAACGTTCACATGCTATCAAAGCAATTCTTAATGACGATATGGCTAATTCTAGGATAGCAGTCTCGTGGAATATAATGAGTCAATATAAGACGAAGTACTGAAAAAGGCGATAAAGTTCTCAACATTGACCAACTCTTGAGAGATTCGTCAAGTATCCTACTTCATCAAATATCGCGCAAATGATTGGTTGTAAATCTGGCCTACATAATGATTTGCGGTGGCTTACAGATTTATCGATTCAGCGTTGCTATAGTACCAGACAAGTATGCTAACAATTTGCTGAGCTCGGGAAAAGAGAATTCTTAGTGAGCCCTGGAAGTGGAGCTAAGCTAATGAAACGTGTGCGTCTGGAAGAACACTCTAACTCTGCCCTAAACTTCATTACTGTGCACATACAGCACAAAATTGTCTGCCAATGACATTTTGATAGCATAGGATTGTCAATGGCCATATAGTTTGTCCATCGCTCTTTTGCTAGCGTCGTTCATGATGTCGATCGGATAGAGAACGCTTCTCAGGTATAGTCTTTCCCTTTAGCATTTTTAGTTGAAAGGAGGGGTATATGTTATTCATTCAACATCTCAAGGCCTGTTCAGTTTATTTGAGAAGCTGTTTTGCGGTAATTTTGGTTTTAGAATATTGTAAGACAATGCCATTTACTGCTGGATACAGTGCCTCTAAAAGAGGAACTTCGTACCGCCCAGAATAAAGAAGTCGGCTGAGTGAAAAAAAGACGAGCGCTGCTCCACTCATGATTCCACTTTACACTGCTAGGAGAAACCAGATTGCGAGAAATCATCAGCTGTGCACCATCGACTCCGATCAACCCGACGGAAAAAAAAACGATGACGTTTAGAAGCTCATCAAGCCGAGTATTCAAATGACACCCGCCTGCTAGAGTAAGCAATCACGAAACTATCATTCCCTAATCTTTGACATATTTCTGCATACTGACGCTAACTGTATCTTGTTTGTCCTGACACAGCTATTTTGCTTTAGCGGAAATGAGCCTTACGCCTCAGCTATTTCAGCGTCGAAGTTTAATTTCTTATGGAGATGGGATCGAGTGAAGGGAAGGCATTTTTTCGAAGAGTTTTTTCGCCCTTTTTTTGTTTGATTTTGCTCTATAAGTTGTATTATGGTTCTGTTTCAATGTGTCTTATTCAGTTTAACAATAACAACAATGAATCTGCACTTGAACAGCTATCTGATCTCATTGTGGTCAGGTCATTTGCGCCGCTATCAAATTGCTTGAGGGGAAGAGCGAGTATTCATGGCGAAAATTCGAAATCCTCAATCAACAGCCAAAGCTACCCGCAAAAAGAATCAAAAGCTCTGTTGATGATATGCCAGGAAGCGAATCGAGTGCAAAAATTGTTGGAATCCCACAGTGTGATCCATGCGATTTTGAGTTATGATGCTTTGAGTTTTTTTTACTGTATATTCTTATTCATGGCAGATTGTGATGCAACCCCAAAAATGCAGACCTGGCGCATTAAATGGAATCTGAGGTGATTTCGAACACCAGGGTAACCCTTTCCGAGGGTCATATGTTGCCACCATGATATCAAAACTTTTACTTTGCCTTTCGCTCAGTCATGAACCAACACTATTGCTACTAACAGCAACCCCCCGTCAACATGATTAATCCGAGATGGGGAGATTGACATTGAACTAAGTCAAGCTCAAGCTGTAATTGAAATCACAATGTTCTAACTTTTCTACAATCAGTTATTTAATCTTTCATATATATATATATATATATATATATATATTTCATGTTTATCAATTGATCGAGTTCATAGTGACGATAAATATAACAGTAAAGGACACTTTCTCACTGCTACACTAGCCTGAAGTTTAAAGAAAAGGGGATCGATGATGTGGTGTTCAACATTTTAGCAACGTCGAGTACCGTTTCGACTAGATAGTTGTTCAAAGTCCTTTTTCGCTTAAGTGCTCGTCTTTTAGACTTTAAGTAGTCACTTCATAGCAACAGAAATGACATTTTCAGTAATATGCTTAGTTTCTGGAAAAGCCTCTTAGTGCGTTGTAGTAGCCAAAAGCATATTATATTTTACCTTCAGCGTAGTTTGTTTGTTAGGTTAGTGTCCGTGGATGTGTTTCATTGACTTTTGTACCTGTCCAATAGCTTGAATGATGTCAATCGTGAAACTAGGTTTGATTGCTGAAAAGATCATTATACAGTGCTGTAAAAGTGAAAAAAGAAGCCTTTATTTGCTCTATTTCTATTACTTCTAGTACTATTACTATTATTATTACTATTGTTATTATTACTGATATTATTACTAATACTATATTACCATTACTATTATTATTACTATCACTAGTATTACTATCATTAACAACGAGAGATCGACATTAACCTCGGCATCAAAGTTAATTAGTTTAAGTGAAGAGATTTAGCTGTTTAGCTGGCGCGAGGTAAACGACAAAACTAACGTCGTGTACCAGCCTTGTGCCAGCTAAGCAGCTAAGTTTGCATACTATCATTGCTATCATTATTAATAATAATCTTACTCGAAGTATTTATTGAAACCCCATTAACAGACCACATGACAGGTTGGCTCAAATAATAATTACGAGAAATATTGAAATTTCAGCGTGGTCTTAATGAAACACTCGAAATAAAGGTATAATATTATAAAAACAACGGCCAAAGAGCAATTTAGTGTACAACATTGTATGTTCGGTGATAATTTTAAGACTAAAAGACGACGGGTACCGCTCGACTGACGAGACTGTAAGGTCGAAACACGTGTATCGGGCTGCACAAGAGTCCATTAACAGGCCACATGACATGTTGGCTCAAATAATAACTATGAGATCTATTGAAAGGCTTGAAATATAAGGTCAGGAAGTGTCAAAATATTCATTTAAGTATACATATTAGAAGTTACGACAGATTTTTCTACAATAGTCTCAGGAAAGTTAATTCCTCTCACATACAATTTCCAACTTCTCACAATAACATATGTATCTTGCACAATAATATACATAATACGCTTTCAATTCTTAGAATACCATTCCGAAGAAAATCTTTTAGCAAATGTGCTATCGCCATATTTGGCCTGCTATATACAAGAACCGTTAAAAATGCTGTCAAAGTGTTAGCATGTGATTGTTTTGTAAGAGCAGAATGTGTACACCTAAAATTTAGGTGAAACTCAGTACAATGAAACAATGAACATACGAAAAATCTGTACTACATATCAGATGTACTAAATGACGATTACCCCTTCCAAAATTCTTCCGCAGTTCATAAGTAATTTACTCTTCCCCGCATACACCAGCTATGAGGCGTTGAAAATGTGTTTTTCACAACTCTACAGAGATCATGACTGCGAGAGTTTACTAATGATTGAAAAGCTGTTGACAGTTATCGTTGGACTGGCATCGATTGCCCTGAGCAGCATCATTTTTGGCGGATTATGCATTATTCTGTGGTATCCATTCGCTATGATGAACTCTACGTGTTGTATAAAATAATGTATTAGCGAAACTAAGAGATTTAAATTATAAAATCTGCCGTGCAGCTTATAATAATTCATTGACAACAGTATGACTGAGCAGTAAACTTGAGCATTTCCTCATATACAAAAGTCATATGAGCATTGAAAGCATATGACCATGTAGAGAACATTATGGAGCATCTTGATAAGGCGATAAATCCAAAGTTTTTATCAATAAAGAGAAAACTCCTGATTAAATCACGAAAATCGCGCTGCTACACCAATTCCAACTGCAGTCGAGGAAAGATTAGATTGAAATGAGCCCAAAAATTATAGACAACTTATAAAAATACGCCTCCTCAGCGTGCCGCCACAAAAATTGTAAAATTTATCCTACTTTTTACCTTGTTTATATCTATTTTTTCATTTTATACAGAAGACTTCTGAAATTTTTCGCGTGGATGGTCTAGGCGACGATAGTAATTTTAATGTCGAAATAAACTCCATTGCTCCCTACGTTCTTGATCCCTACGCGCACCTAGTAGAGTTTTTTGAGTTACGTTTCCCAGGCAGATACGAACACAAAGTAGTCTACCCGTTTTGCCAATGTATTCGTCTTAGCATGCCTTGCATGTGATTAATTATTTCGCACGAGATCCCACGCAATCACCATCTCTACCGTTTGGGTAAACTTTGCACACCTGTATTTCTTAGAGGTAGTTATGCAATAGCTTACGAACCAGTCACCACTTTAGTGTTTTTGGGGGCATCTCGACTACTGCAACCAAATTATGCAAACCTGCTCTTCTTAAATAACGTTCAACAGTTTATAGCTCTTCGTGGTAAGATTAAGAACATTTGGGTGTTTGTGAGATAGCCTGGAATGTGTTCTAGCAACAGGCATAGCATTAGGTTTAGCACCACGTAATTCTTTTCGCTGGCTAAACCACACAGCTGATGATGGGTCTAACTTTGAACCTTGATGGACGTAGACGCAAGATCATGAGTGCAAATGAGTCCTCCTTCATTAACCTTTCCTCCCATCTATCACACACAAAGCGCGCACTTGTGAAAAACATGTTTCGAACAGCTACTACGTGCACAAGACAAGGGCGCAAAGTAGAATCCCTAAGTTTGACATGAAAAATCGCCACTTCTAATGGCTAAAAAACGGTAAAGGCCCCCCGGATTAGATTTTGAGGGGATTTGACGCCCTCAGACAAAAAGTCTAGCAAAAATACGATTCCATTCATCCCGCTCTTTAATTCCGACGAAGTAAGCACAGCTGCTAAAAGAAGAGGTTTATATAGTTCGGAGCTGTAATCGAGGACCGTAAATACGCTAAAGTGCCGACTGATCCGCAACTGACTTTACGATCGCTTCTGCAAAATGAAAGAGTGCAGCTTGCCCAAACGGTAGATACGGCGATTGAATGAGATCTGGTACGATACGCCTAATATCCTGTAAGGCATGTGTGAGCGAATACACTGATGAAGCGGAAGAACCACTCTGCATCCGTATAAGAAAAGTGCCTAGCCAGTAAACATAATAAAACCAAAAAACTATACTAGGTGCATGAAGAACAATAAAATATCAGAGTAGATTGGCCATTGAAGTCACTATCGACGCACAAAAATATAAACCATCCACGTGAAAAACTCTGGAAGTTTTTTGAATAAATAATATTGAGACTCAGAAAGAAACTGCATTGAAAAATGCCTCGTAATCACGCGTATCCTTGCACCGTAGCTCAGGATAATTTTCATGACCTGAGTTACAGGCACGGTCTCATTCATGCGTTGACTCTAAGCGGCTGGACTCCAACGAATAATTGGAAAGCCTAAAATAATTGAACAGTGATTGAATTCAAGGTTTTTACTACACAGTCCGAATCTGTTTATTGCATCTCTGTCAATACTGAGTAGGTTGCAGATCAGTTCGACCTTTCCAGACTATAAACAAAGAGAGACTAGCCGAAACGTTAGCCACTGTGTAATTATTACGCTCTTGTACTGCATTACTGTGCTGCGTTATTTTATTGAGCTATTATTGTTTTCGATAAATACTGTTATTACCGATCTAGAAACTGCTTATCAGAAAAAAACACCAAAACCAGTATATATGGAGCGACAGAACAACGTCTGTTCAAATTTAATAATATGAGAAATCCAGCATTTCTTGAAAGGAGAAGGAAAAATGCTCAGTTGAACAACGAAAATCGCGCCTCTCTAAATTGGCATTGAAATAGCTGTTCATTGCGTTATTCAACAGACTAGCAATCCTCGTTGATTATTCTGAATTTTTCCTTCATTCAAAAGAGAAATTTTGGATTTTCCAAATATTTCAATTTATTACAGTCTCCTCTACACGCTCACACTCTTTTGGAGCATGACGAAACGTAATGTTATTTCCTGTCTATGAAAGTTTTTTCCAAAAATCAAACCTAGTTTTACAGTCAGCGTTTTCAAGCCGTCGATTAAATACTGAGACTACGTTGAAAAGCTGAAGCACTGCGTAATATTACCAAAATAAGTGAACCCTTTGCTGTATACACGTGTTCTTCCGCAAAATATGCGCTAACTATTCGTCAAACAGATGGTGATCCGTGCCCTCACTAGCCAAAGCAACGATAAGGCATTTCAGAAAACTTTTTCCATTATAATCTGAGAGAATGCTCTGAGTCTCTCCGAGGTTAATATGTCACTGGCTTGCGTAGGTTTCGGCAGTCTCCACCGCCTCATTGGAGCCACACACCCTACTAGTCAGCCCTATCGATAGGAGGGACGGGGAAACATGTTCGGTCTAAAACACGTGAAATTTTAGTCTTCACCATTTCTCAAGCGAAGGGTTACTGTTACTATCAAGCATGTATACATTGCCTTTCAGTCGACTGTTTTATAAACCTCGCTATAAACATTCAATATACTTCGAGAGACTGTTGTAAACTCTTCAATGAAGAGTAGGAAGTAGAGATAGAGTCGAAAGAGCGATGTGCAAAATGGGCGTCAGTAGTGTAACGGATAGAGCACGCATTACCGGAAAGAGTGAGGTGCGGGTTCTAGTCCAGCCTGACGCAAAAGTTTTGCACATCACTCTACATCAGTGGGTATATCTTCAATGAACTGTTTTGCTTTTGGGCGTCAATGTGGAGCCTACATTTGAATAATCGTATTTAGCAGAGCTGTAAGCCTGTGCTCCGTTGAGGTTTCTAAAATAAGTGACTTTACATGTAGATTTGCTGATTTCCATCGTAATGCAGTCCACTCACCTCAATGAGTGTGCATAGGTTATTTACGACTACTTCTTACATTTTTTCCAAGAACTGGGATTTAGTCAGTTATGAGACACATCATTTCGCAAGATTTGCTTGCATGGGCGACGTTCAGAAACTCTAAGATTTCGAATGAAAGAGATCAGCACGAACTTTTATCTTGCAATAAAAATCGTTGAAGGGCGCCGTGGCCGAGTGGATGTGATGTTGGTCACGGTGCGCCTATAGCCGGGTTCCACCCCGCTTCTCTCCGGCAGTCAATAACAACGTCTTATGGAACGCCACAGCAAGGCTATCCTCAAAATTGCAAAGATACTCGTTCAAACAGTATTTAACGCCGTTCAATAAGAAGAAGAAAAACTACTTGAATGCTAGAAGTACTGGAATTCGCACAGTGAAAAAGAATTGTGATGAAGGATTGAATAAAGGGTTAAAGTGCTAGCAAAATCGTTAACACCAAGTAGCACGCCATAGTGTGGAGATCAATCCACCACAGTTTCTCAACGTACAAATACTATATACGAACGTCCACTGATTGTAATAATTATTTAGCAACCATGATGTTCACTTTCCTACCATGGACTGTTGCAACCAGTAAAGGAAGTTACACTATCGCCTCACCTCCGGTTCCAAATTTGGGTAGTCTCCCAGCATTCTGGAGGATGCATTTCACGTTGCATTTTGTCATGAGGATTCAATCAGTATGAATCAGCATCAAATAGAAAGTGAAACATTTCGATTTTCGCTACAGCTTAGTCTTAATTGCGTTAATTGCCGTATTATGCTCTCTGAATCTCTTCCATAAGTACTGCCGATAGCAGCTATACGAATAAGGCACAGTTAAAAGGACATAACATTCGCTCCTACGGACTGGGAAGAATTTATGGAGATCTTAAATCTTACCATATATTCAAAAACATCAGTTGTAATTCACGACAATTTGAGTATATATCCGCTGAACGTACGAATCTCATATGGTAGAGAATACTATACCAGTGTAAACTGATGGCTCTGTCCAGCTGTTGTCGTTATTGTCCCAAGATTGGATAGCACTAAACTAAACCACTGCTTCCTTTGTACAAAACTCTTTTCTTTACAAAAGAGAGATAAATGCAAATGTCAATGAACAAACTCCTCAGCCGGGTTAAATTGAAATTTGTTCAGAACAGCAACAGATTTGATAGAGCACGGTTTGGTTACCGATACCTGTTTTAATGAAAGTTGGCTTTCAAAACATTTCTACTTTCCAGTATGACCAGTGACAAGCAAAACTCTGGACATCGGACGGATTCGACCCGCATATCATTCTTTCCGGTGGCGCTTGCTAATCATTGCACTGCCGGCACTGGCCCTGCCTTCACTCCTTCTTCGACACACTTGTGTCGATTTGCCAGCAACCAACCGTCAGCGGTTTGGCCTCGGGCCGATATCGGCACTGAACCGACTCGTGCTGATAGATGTTGAATATTTGAGTCAGCAACGAGAACTCTTTTCATTTAACCGCTTTAACGGTGATATGACGTTACAAAAATATGTATCCAATACTGGATGATGCGCTACTTTTTAAGTATTTTCACTACTGTTTTTTCACCTAATAATCGCACTGATGACTGCAGCATGCATTTCTTCTGGAAAAGCGGTCGCATCAAATGGCAGTTGATCAACAACAGTCCTACGTGAAAGAGCGCTGACAGCACTAGCACATTCGTGACTATTATGATTGAACCAACCATAATGTTTCGGAATTTGAAAGCTACCCTCGTTCATCACTATTTAACCTTTTCGGGACAATGTGTGTTCAAAAAACCTGAATCTTATCCCTACTTGAAAACTTGAATCTCGGCACTTTGAGGAACATGCTTAGTTTTTACAAAGCCATTCCTAACGCGCTGAATCAGCGGAAATAGAAATTCAATATTCCCATTGACCTAGAGTGACACAACTGCTCGCATTAGCCGGGACTCGAACCCGTATTTTGCCCTATCCGGATCACGTGCTCTGATCCGTTGCACTACCGACGCCTGTTTTGACACCACCATTTCTACGCAACAACGCATTTGTCAAAAACCAACCGTGAGCAATATGGCACGGTTAGTCGCTATCGACATTTAACTCATTAACCCTGACAGTTGATTTTCACACTAATTTGATTTGTTTGCTCGGTTGGAGTCTGCGGAGCGCTTTTCGTTAAGCTTTTAAGAGACATTCCACAATCAAATTTCAAAGATTCTAAAGCTAAATTTAGTTTGTAAACATATTTAAAGCCTTACCGAAGTTGTTACGTCGGAGTTATAGGTGCGTTTACGCGGTGTCATCCGCTTCGCTTGTGGCACACGTCCAACACTGGAACACTACTTCATAGAAAAGATGGGGCGACGTTGTTTATTATGATAGATTATGGATTTCTTTACGTTCACTGCCAGCCGTATCTATCAAGTGAAAAAATGATGATCACACAATGTAATGCGTCATCATCATAGACAACGTCTCCCCATCCCTTCTATAAAGTAGGATTCACTGTCGAGAGTGTGCCTCTGATGAAGCGGTTGACATTGCCGAAACGTGCCTATGGCTCTGACGTCATAGCCTCAATAAGGCTCTGAATATACTCACAGACTGTAGTGAATGTTCATAGCGAGATTGAAAAAACAGTCGATAACACGGGCTGCTAGAATGAGCTTTCAAAGGTCTTCATAGAAGGTTGTAAGAGCGAGAAGAAGATTCTGTTTCGACTCAGAGTCTCTTTCGTCCAAAATAGTTATATATGCAAGAAGCGCATTTAACTATGTAGAGAAAATCATGAGGTACCATAGTAACACGGAAACCTAGATATTTCTTTGAAACGAAAAAAGAAACGTTGAATAAATAACAAAAATTGCGCGCCACTTCGAATTTTGAACGGACAGTCAGAGTTTGTTAAATTGACGCGAGAACAACGAAATTCAGAGAACTGGCTTCCCTTCTTGAACGATCAAGTTCAAATCAGTGAAAGTGGCTAGAATACAAAATGGTATCGCAAGACTAGTAACAAAAACATCTTGGTGCACAACATTTCTTCTCATCCCTCACATAATACAAAAACACTTATCCAAAATATGTATCGAACAGTTCCAAGTTTTTGTACGCTGAGACGATGAACGAAGGGAATCACTAGACTTATCGCGACAAAATAGCCATTTCTAATGGGTACAAAGAAAAAACAATAGCTATCGTTAGGCCGAAAAGGAGCGAAAAGCCTCGAAATGGGAACAACAGGGCGCCACACCTAAACAATAAGGTACCTCTTAACTACTTTCAAATAGACGAAGTAAGTACCGCTATCAGAAAGTGTCTCAAAAGCAGTGGTCTAGAAGATTCTTTAGAGAATGTAGGAATTTCCCCTGTAACAGTGTGCCGTCAATTAGTCCGAGACCGTTTGTATGACCGTCTATGTTATATAATGGACTGCGTTACTTGACCCAACAGCAGAGACGGCGATTGCATGAGCTTAGGTACAATGTACCTTATCTCTTGTGAGACATGTGATGACGAATGTATTGGCAAAACAGGCAGACCACTTCACATCTACAATAATTCCAAAAAAGATTGCTTTAAGCTCAAAAACGAGGTTGTTACGCCAGGGTCATACACCGGTGTTTCGGAGGTTCGTCCTCCTCGTCAGTGACCCCGCCCCACATTCAGCCCTGCATTGAAGCAAGGAGGGAGGCGTGTGTGGTGATGGAACAGTGTGCAATGACACTGGTCCATCACCACCCCTCAGTCGATGAATTTTTGCTGTTAGATCAAAACTAAATCAAAAGATTTTTTTTTGAGCTTAGAGCTAATCTTTTTTGGAATTATTGTGAATGTTTTTTTCGGGGTTCTAAAAACAGTCGATCTTTTGATTTAGTTTTGATCTAACACTTCACATCTGTTAAAAAAACACCTAGATGGAAAAACAAATAAAGACCCAAGTAAACCTCTAGGCACACACCGGATGCAAAGTCACAACGATGACGACTTCGAAGTAATAGTAATCCTAGGGCACAAATCGAAAACATCGGCGCGAAAAATCTTTGAGGCTTTCTGGATAAAGTCCAGAAACCCGCAAATGAACAAGAAGGGAGAGTGCCTTAGCATGACCAGCCACATGGCACCTTATCTCAGATTGATTTTCTAGTCTGGGTACCAGCTGACACCTATTGCTAATTAGACCTAAGGACATGAGGGAGGGTTCACACGTCACCTTACGCCAACAACATGGATAATAGTCCCGACCCTAGATTGCACAGTGGGTGGTTTTACCTGGATGAATTATCGCTTAATAATGCTCTAGATTTCATTTTTCCAGAATACATAGTCATTAAGTAACGTTACAATGAATAATACGGTCAGGCTCCGAGGAAGGCGTATCTGCCGAGACGTTAGCCACAATCAACCAAAAAAGCCCATCGACCGAAAAGAAGGACAAGCGATCTGGAAAAAGATACCAACACCGTGAAACTTTAAATAAAAAATAGGTTTTAAGCTGCTCTTCTCGATGGTTCACTATGCATGTAGATTATATGGATGATAACGGTATCGATTCTTAGTCTCTTACTCTTTTTCATCTTCTCCCCTAGGGACGCACATTGCGCCGTGGTCAGAGGTGCCCTACAACGCATGCATAGTCATTGGTTCGTTTCTGCGCTGAAGGACTACTGAACTTTCATTCCTCCAAAGTCGGTAAATAAATATAGGACTTGTAAGAGGATAGCATCCTTTCTGAAACATCGGTAAACTACTGCGAGTCAGGGTGAGGGCCTGATATGCATTCGGTCAGTTCTAACGATTTTTGATAAAGTTCAGTGAATGGAGCTCCGTTAGAGATTGATCAACGCCGAGAGCCTTACACTTGTATTCAGTTCTGTCTTTTCTCTTTTTTCCTGCTTTATTCTCTCTCTTCTATTCTTTGCCTTATATGATTCCTATCTCTTATGCTCTCTTGATGGCCACAGAAGCTAAACAAGCACAATTCCTGCCGCAATGCTCTGCACACCGATCGTTCCCGTTCAACGGGCGGATGATGAGACAACCGGTGAGAGGCGATCAAATCTTGGGCTAAAAAGCGCGTCACTAGGAGCGAGACCAAATGAGCACATCCACAATTCGCTATGGGGATTTCTTTTTGCATGCATCTATGGCACCGAATCTATCTCTTCACCAAACAATCCTTCCATCCTTGCTTTGCTTTTAGGTCTGCTCGTTCCATGACATGTAAACGAAGTCGATAATCACTTTATCTGTGTTTGATAAGATTTCAGCTTTACTGTCTAAGTTTTGTATATGCTAATTCCAGCTGAAGGACATTGTGGTTGCTCGTGAATGTACTATACAAGAATAGCGAAGCATCTTAGCTGACATAACAAGAGGAAGAGCCCGACCGAATCAGAATCAGGTGATATATAAAACATTCTTAAGGGAAGAAAAGATTAACCTGATGAAGCCACTGTGATGAGGGCAACGGTAGAAAAAGACATGGAATTCGTTACAAAGAAGTATGACGACACTAACTAGTTTCTAGCAATACATTGTATCGATTTTGCCAGCAGCTCACTGTCGTCAGCGGTTTATGTTTGTGAGCACATATCAACATTGAATGCACACGCTGACACTGTTGGATATCACACTTTGCTTATCCTTACTTTGAGATCTGGTTGTCGTGGGAACAAATTCCTGCTCATGCACGATTGGCGCGTAGGGAAAATGCTAGCGAAGTGACGCGCAAGATTAATGGAGCTACATGTGGGCGACATGAGAGCAACTGATCCTCCGAAATGTTCTCTTCAGCTCTGAACCTCGTAAATCGCTTCCTAATCGTCCTTTCTGCAGTCATGTCGTCGCCCCGACCTTCAGTGATCTTGCGCACCGTTTCTCTAGCATTTCCTCCTACTCGCATTCGTGCATGAGTAGCAAGCGAATTTGTTCCCACGATTGTTCCAAACATGTTTGCAAGAAAATGCGCAATTGAACGACAGTAATCATACAGTTTTATGTTCTTATGTTAATAAATCTGGTACTTTTTGCTCCAATACCAAAGTTATAGAACGTTCCAATATTTATGGATATGTTGATAGAATTTTCATAGTGAAATGCAGCTTTGAACTCTGACCTGGAGCTTAACCCTCATCTAACGCTCTCCCCGGGCGCGTGCTGGTCGCCGCACTATCGAGAGCTCGTGTGCTGCAATGATTCTATCTGTCATACAAGGTATCCACTTTTTTAGTGAACAATCGCAGAAGAGCTGGGAGCAGAGTAAGAACCTCTATTGCAATGAAGAGCACCCGCTTTGGAAAGAGGGGTTGAATTTAAGCTTGTAATTCAAGGTTATGTAGCTCACTCAACATTATCCAGAGTATGGTTATTCTTAAGCAGTTCCACAACTGAACTGCTTGAAGGTGTAATCGAATATTAACCGAAAAGACGTAAAGAGTTCTGAATACGTCGAAGGCTCGAGGTTGTCATCGAAAGCTTGAAACGAAGCAATAGACAAGCGTCAACCTACAAAACAGGACCCTGACAAGAAACCAAAATTGTTCGCGTGTCGAGAATCTAGGGCAAGAACCATAATTGAGAAAATCATGATGTTGTGGTTTCTACTGCTCTATTTATTAGATTGAGGAAAAAGTTCCTTCATATACGCTGAAAATTCAGAGTTTATACAAATTCAGTTATAACAACAATGATTATTCTCCAATATATAAACTTTACCATTCACATTCTTCTGTCAACGGTCTGCAAACTTTCAGAACTGCCCAAAATCTCATTGTGGGCATTGAATCAGAAAACTCCTAACATGCCTCTTTAACCTAATGAAATGTCTCGAATCGGCGTCTACGCAGGAAATGTTCCATCAAGCGGGAAAGACCATAGTCGAACAGTGCAGCATCTGGACTGTAGATTGGGTGTGGTAGGACCTCGACTCCTTCCTATTCAATAAACTTTTCAATGTCTTCTTCGCGATGTAAGGTTTGACATTGTCTTGCTAAAACAGCGTGCGCTTTCGACAAATCATTGTCAGGTACTTTCCTTTCCAACACATCGTAGACACGACTCAACTGTAGACGTGGTTTTTTATGAAATATTCCTAAGATATTCTCATGAATTTGCAATAACCGATACTCCGCGTAATAGACATAAAATTTGATTTTTCGCAAGAACTTTATACTTAACCTAGTATATGTCTGAATGTATTGGGTGCTATGCAATACATTTGACACTCGGCGGGAGTTGAACCCACCTTTGAACTACACCGTAGGCGCATGCTACCACTACATCACAGATGCCAGCGCTCTGCTATCTCTCTTTCTTCGATGTCTATAACATCAGACGCGTGCTAAAGAACAATAAAAATGAAAGTAAATAAATAAAAATAAAAGAATTACACATGTATTATATTCGAGTTTCACCTCATCAGAAACTCGCTTTCTTACGCATCAAACTATATATAATTTGCCTACATAGCCTTCAGAATGGAATTGCTTACGGAAGGAATTCCTCCGCTGCTGTACTTCTATTATAAATTGGGTGCCAACTTTTCTCAGGCTCGTCGACAAATCGCCAAGGAGCATGGTGACGAAACTGCGATGATCGCATTGCTCAGCATTCGTTCAGGACACTTCGTGGAGAAGGAGAACGATTGACCCTACAAACAAAGAAAGGGATGTCCACAGGGAAGTCGATTGCCAGTTAGTTACATCGAAATGGAGAAGATCTCTTGAGGAGTTGCCGGCTGTTGGCTGACGAGTCTGATCGTGATCCAATGACGATATGACACGTCCCCCACAAGACCGAAAAGCAGTGCTTGATGTCCAAATGGATCTCACACGAATTGACAATGGATCGGTGTACAAATGGTGTACAAACAAATGTTTTCTATGCATTTTGAAAATACCACAAAATATTTCTACAAACTGTTAGGAACTTGTGTCATATTCCATCTATGGGAAAAAAATTGATGTGAGATTGTATTTTCACAAATCCACCAGCAAAAACAAGTTGATCTGTGTCAAAAACTATTAAATTTCTTTATTCAAAAACAAAAATCAAAAATAGAAATAAAAAATTTTTTTTCGCCGCCCCTTCAGCGCCTGTGGATGCTGTCAGTGGGAATGATACAATCTTTTGGCCAGCTCCTTTTCAATTAGGCGTGGTGAGCGTCGGGGTGGCTGAACGAAACCGAGCTTATAAGTGCCAATCAATGCAGAAGGACTAATATTGCCCGGTGACAGGCATCATTAGTCAGTAAATCAGAAGTGTGATGAAACATACCACGCTTATAGCGGCCGAGTTGCCTCCTCGGCGCCTGTAGTTGCGCCTGCGTGACGCACTCTGTAAACGATAAATTTGTAACAATGATGTGTACACAGAAGCTGACGTTTTTTTTGCCAAACGAACCTCTTTCTTCTCACCAAGTGCAGATGGTGGCGCTGACCGCCCCTCATCCATTTCTGGAGCTCCAAGGTGAACCTTAACATTGATATTCCCTTTCATCGAAAGATATAAAGATAGACACTGAAATTTACATATAAAAATGACTTCAGCAAAGCTTTCTTAACTCTTTTGTTGATTAAGTTTTGAAACAGAACTTTTGGAAGCTTACAAAAAGGAGCATGCAAGCAGGATTTCAATGAAATCTTGAGAAGGACACAACATGTTCTGAGCCGATAGATCTATTGCTACACAGGTACTTGTATAGCACTAAACCTAACAGCTCAAAACATGTTATATCCTCATCAGATTATGTTGTTTTGAACGGGTCTTTGAAATGCGGTCGATAAAAGAAACATGTTGAGAATAAGCATTTGAAAATAATCGAAATGAACCCATATTTGTTTTAGACGTTATGATCAAGTTTCGGTGGCAGTTTCAAAGCATGCCGTGTCTCAGCGTAGTTTCATCTACCTAGCGAATTGTCTACCTAAGAAACTGACCTCTCCTGAAACATCACGCTCACGATGCTGAGCCTCCGTCGGCGCAGACTCAGGACTGCTGCGTGCGGTCGCCATGTCCATGCTCTCCTGAAATTGAGTTTTCATCAATTAGTTAGAAGATACTTTCATAAAGTTCATCGCAGAAAAATATTTTTCATGGGAACGACCTCCAGAATCTTTGGAAGAGAGCCTTCCAGGCTCTCTTCGTCCATATTTTTCGCGGTCATTACTCCGCCTTCCATTTATTATCTGAAAGTGCAATGTTATTTGTAGAAAAGAAAAGAGTGACACTCAAAAAATGCGTGAAGAGTGTGCAGAATAGACTACTATGACTAATACGTGAGCAAAATTGAATTAGTACGTGGGCAATACAGTGGTCTTAGGAGCCGGTTAGAATGTAAGAGATGGAGGAAATGAAGGTATGACGCTCTTAATTGCTTTATATACGTTTGCGATACTTATCATTAGGGATATCAGATATCTTATCATCTTGCAAAGCACTCAGTTGGAGATCGATAAGGAGCTCACATGTTAAAACGGACTTCATATCAGATCGCAATGCCGTTATCATTTCTGGATTTGGTTTTTTATACACGATCGTTGATGCTTATCATTAGGGATATCAGATGTCTTATCATTAGCAATATCACATGTCTATTCATGTTGGAAAGCATTTAGTTGGAGATTGATTAGAAGCTCACATGTCAAAACGAACTTTGGATGATATGTCAACGCCGCTATAATTTCTGGATTAAGATTAAAAAGTATCCTCAGGTCAAGCTTCTAGCACGGTAACATCAGGAGTGCCACTTTGGTGAAGCATTGTCGTATACAAGCGCGTCCCTCTTGAGAAAGTTTTTTTCCAAGAAGTTTGAAATTTCGACGGACGTGAAAAGATAAATTTGTTCAACTATTGGGACAAGTAAAGTATACCAAAGAGAGAGTGGCATCTTCCCATTGTGATACACATAGTGTGGGGGGTGGGGGTAGGGGTGTTATCAAAGCCCAGCATCTCAATTCAGTCACTTTTCCTTTGATCACCGATTCTATGAAAGTTGCTCATGCGTAACGTCTTCCACTGACTAGGAATATTTTCTTTCTGAGGGTAGGATGTAGTATGGGTTACTAAAAAACTTGTAGGTCGTGATCTCCAGCTCCAGAAAAGTCGACGGTGATAATATCGGACTCAACATTTGTTCCTCTTATGCTTTCAGTTGTATCTGAACTTATTAGGGCAGATCAGGACGTGATCTCCCTCCAGCGAAGTTTCGGAGTTTGATATGTAAACTGTGAAAAGAAATGTAGTAGTATCGTACCGTCCGGTCATCAAACTTTTGTTATTGCGTAATGTGATGGTGTCTCATTATCGCTCATGAGAGAATTCTTCAGATGTCCCTTTTTCAGAGGCCCTGGAGTCAGATTAGTCGCAAGGCTATGTGACGCTTCACCAGGCGGTGAATACAAACGCGAACCAAAAGCGAGCGTGACGCTTTCCAGAGACGCAGGTAGATTCAGAGAATCAGCTACCTGTTTCTGCAGTGGCAATTTGACAAGCCTGTATTTGTATAAGTCAAACTAGCCAAAAGCCTATAATCAAGCCTCCGGGAAGTTTACGGTAGGCGATAAGGAGTTGCCTGCAACAAATGGGCTTCCCCGCTCTTTTGGAAGAGACCAGAAAGCTACCCGTGTTTACCCAGCTCCCACGTTCAGAGTCTAGCAGGCTATACGTTAGGTATCAAATCGCTAAAAACAGTGATAAAAAAATAACTCCATTCCTAATAGCTCTTTCGATAACAGTGCCGGCAATATAGGTCCAACTGATGCACGGGAATAAAAACTAGTAGGAAGCTCTGATAAATACCTCATTCAAACGTTGGCGAATGTTCTTCGTCTCCATAGCGGTAGACAAAGTCTATCATAGACGGCTGAGTGCTCTGGCAAAAAATATCCAGAAATTTAAGGAAAGGAAGTCGTGCAAGGCCATCAAAAAATAAAGATGAGAATAGGCGATAACGATTTTTTCTCAAGATGAACTATTCAGTTGTTCAAATAAGTATAAATGATATGTTCCGTTTTGATTGGTGAGCTATTACAATTTATTCTAATTTTCTATATCATTATGGACGACGTTTCAGATATTTCGCCCTTATCAAAGCAAGGACGATTTGAGTTAAATGTCCGCACCTGCTGTTCATCTTACAATGATGGTTTTCATAACCGTCGCATCCAGACGAATCGAGTGGGATGAAAAGCCGCACAAATGATGTACCGTCATCAGCGTTGATTTTTTGTGTAAAATTCTAGACACATCCCAGAAGTTCTCTAGAACCGAAATCATTTTAAAATAACGGAAAGCAAGCTTACACTCAGTTGTTACATGACACTTTCTGCGCTTTTTTCAAACTATATCTCTCTACCCGATTGATAGTTTGAAAAATGCCAATTCTTAGACTAAGCTTGATTTGTTAAAAGACTAAATTACGTTCTACGAACGGAAAAAAAGATACGTTTCTGCTATCAAACTCCGTTATCAAAGTTCCACGACGCACTTTCTGGTATTGAATAGAAGATTTTTGGTGCTTAGTAAACTTTTTCGCTATGAGCAATTAAACCATCGATATATGAACCTCTATGAACGTAATCTAGTCAAAAGAACGTTCAGTTTATCTTGAAAGCCTTCATTTCTTACCAACAAATGCGTGGAGTGCGGTTGCATTATGTAAAAAAAAATACTCGTATTTTCTTCCTTTTTCCAAAACGAGCTTTTTCACCAGATTATTATTGATCATTCGCTAGCTTAAGAACTGGAGATTTTAGCAATAAGCTTGGTTTTTGAGAATGCGAAGTTAACTTGTAAGAGAATTACGTTTTGCTTTCGAATTAAACTGCTCCAACTTTGCAGCGAATTTTTGGAATAATATCGTAAATTTCGATCCTGATAAACTTTGATTTTGATAAAATATTACATAAGAGACTTTTATAAAGAGCCTCATAGTGAATATCACCCCATGTATTGAAAAATATTCTATGTTTCAACGAGAAATTCACATTGTCGTCAAAAGGAGCATATTTCCATATGCAGTATAATGTTCGTTTCTTCTTTTTTCATTTAAGTTTTTCTAGCCATTCGATAGATTGATGATCATAAACCTTCATACTTAGCTTGCCTTGGAAAAAAAAAGATCCATAGACGTTCTACTAACTGAGAGAAAGGTAGCGCCTTGCAATTGAAGTTCATTTTTCCAATTTCACTGGGGATTTTTTGGTTTTTAATAGTGAAATTTTGATTTGAGAGAAACTTTACAGCCATAAAGTATCCAATATTACTAGTAGATTTGTGTAGAAATTTTTTTTAGTGAAAAAAAGTGTACCTAGCTGCTCAAAAAATTTCCACTTTTAAGAACGAATTGTGCGAAGTGCAGTTATATTCTGTAAAATGTGCTCGTGAATCCTTGCATATTCTACATAGAAGATATTTTCACTAGACTTTTAGAAATCAATCGATAGCTCAAGAAATGAAGATTTTCGAAATAGTCTTGGATCAGAGGTAAACCTTCTTATGGTTTTGTAATATCTGCAAAGAGGATTGCGTTCTGCTTTTGGACTGGATAGTCCACTGTCTAAAGGTTACACTAGAGATTCATTTACATACAAATGTTTTTTGATTTTTAAACATATTTGTTGCTATGAAAGGGTAGGTTACTTATTGAACACGCGTGTTTTTAGCATGGAGAATGTCAACGTATTCCAATATGCCCACCTTCCATCAATGAATGCACGTTCTTGGGAAAATCATACTTCCAGTTTTACTGTGCATTTCTATTGCCTATTTTATAAAATTTTGACTGTGAAACACTTGTTCCGCAATGTGGAATCCGTAGAAGGAACATATGTGGAGGGGGTTTAGTTTGCGGCCGAAGTAAGCATCAACAGAATTCGCAGTTCCGTGACGCAAAAGTACCCAACTCCTCTTTGCATTCGTGAACATTTTCGTAGAAATCAGCAAGGCCAGTGTGTGAATAATTCATTCATTAGCTAAATATGGATTAAGAGCTTAAAACATTTGTTTGATCGTGTTAGATGGAAGCCGAGGCAAATCATGCGGTGAAGGGATTACTCCCACTGGTGAAAACGATACCGATCGAAAGCAGTTGGGCAACATAGAGGTCCCTGTTTTTACGGTTGGACGTCTAAATACCTTGAAGTGGTCACATTAGAGTTATCAGGAAAATAGAAATCTGATCGGGCGCGTGAAGTCTTCTTAAGGGCATTCAATTTGAAGGAATACGCAGAGGACGTAAAAGGTTTGATAATTCAGTGTCAAAATCAACACGATAAAGTGTACTCCCAGTACTGATTAAACCTAGATAACAAGAAGTTAGTACCCACGAATCAATAGAACAAAATCTTTTTGTAATTCGAAAAAGGCCAACTGCAGGAGTTTACGAATAATCGAGAAATTACTGAGAATTATCGATGAGGTGGCATCGCAAGCAGCGTGCAACATCATTTTTGACAAACAATTGATAGATTTGTCATTTCCACTCACTATCACGACTTTGGAGATTTTCGTAAAATGTAACAATTTCGAAACTGGAAGATTTTTATCGTAATTTTCGATCTCAGAAGCATAAACGGATAAAGTGCTTAATCGTTTGGTTATTATTCAAATGCGGCAATGAATAAGAACAAGATGTTGACAACACGAAATATTAAAGACGAAATGTTTGATTAATGAACGAATATGGATAAGATAGCATAGAAGTATTAAAAGACAATAAAAACACCCCATTTTCGTGAGTAAGTGGCTATTCCTTTCATCATTATTTGAGCCAACATGTTATGTGGTCTGGTAAGGGCTCTTGTACAGCCCGAGACACGTGTTTCGTCCTTACAGACTCATCAGCCGGGCAGAACCCGTCGTCTGTCGATCTTTTCATAGCCAGTTCTCTCGGGAGCGTCACTCTCCTTATATATAGTTATCGACGACGTTCGCTTTCCACTCTGCGTCAGGTGAAACATTCACCTAACTTATGACAAAGTACCAGCCAATGAGCAATCGAGTGCACAACACTCGGTGTTAGGTGAATGTTTCACCTGACGCAGAGTGTAAAGCGAACGTCGTCGATAACTATATATAAGGAGAGTGACGCTCCCGAGAGAACTGGCTATGAAAAGATCGACAGACGACGGGTTCTGCCCGGCTGATGAGTCTGTAAGGACGAAACACGTGTCTCGGGCTGTACAAGAGCCCTTACCAGACCACATAACATGTTGGCTCAAATAATGATGAAAGGAATAGCCACTTACTCACGAAAATGGGGTGTTTTTATTGTTTTTAATACTTCTATGCTATCTTATCCATATTCGTTCATTAATCAAACATTTCGTCTTTAATATTTCGTGTTGTCAACATCTTGTTCTTATTCATTGCCGCATTTGAATAATAACCAAACGATTAAGCACTTTATCCGTTTATGCTTCTGAGATCGAAAATTACGATAAAAATCTTCCAGTTTCGAAATTGTTACATTTTACGAAAATCTCCAAAGTCGTGATAGTGAGTGGAAATGACAAATCTATCAATTGTTTGTCAAAAATGATGTTGCACGCTGCTTGCGATGCCACCTCATCGATAATTCTCAGTAATTTCTCGATTATTCGTAAACTCCTGCAGTTGGCCTTTTTCGAATTACAAAAAGATTTTGTTCTATTGATTCGTGGGTACTAACTTCTTGTTATCTAGGTTTAATCAGTACTGGGAGTACACTTTATCGTGTTGATTTTGACACTGAATTATCAAACCTTTTACGTCCTCTGCGTATTCCTTCAAATTGAATGCCCTTAAGAAGACTTCACGCGCCCGATCAGATTTCTATTTTCCTGATAACTCTAATGTGACCACTTCAAGGTATTTAGACGTCCAACCGTAAAAACAGGGACCTCTATGTTGCCCAACTGCTTTCGATCGGTATCGTTTTCACCAGTGGGAGTAATCCCTTCACCGCATGATTTGCCTCGGCTTCCATCTAACACGATCAAACAAATGTTTTAAGCTCTTAATCCATATTTAGCTAATGAATGAATTATTCACACACTGGCCTTGCTGATTTCTACGAAAATGTTCACGAATGCAAAGAGGAGTTGGGTACTTTTGCGTCACGGAACTGCGAATTCTGTTGATGCTTACTTCGGCCGCAAACTAAACCCCCTCCACATATGTTCCTTCTACGGATTCCACATTGCGGAACAAGTGTTTCACAGTCAAAATTTTATAAAATAGGCAATAGAAATGCACAGTAAAACTGGAAGTATGATTTTCCCAAGAACGTGCATTCATTGATGGAAGGTGGGCATATTGGAATACGTTGACATTCTCCATGCTAAAAACACGCGTGTTCAATAAGTAACCTACCCTTTCATAGCAACAAATATGTTTAAAAATCAAAAAACATTTGTATGTAAATGAATCTCTAGTGTAACCTTTAGACAGTGGACTATCCAGTCCAAAAGCAGAACGCAATCCTCTTTGCAGATATTACAAAACCATAAGAAGGTTTACCTCTGATCCAAGACTATTTCGAAAATCTTCATTTCTTGAGCTATCGATTGATTTCTAAAAGTCTAGTGAAAATATCTTCTATGTAGAATATGCAAGGATTCACGAGCACATTTTACAGAATATAACTGCACTTCGCACAATTCGTTCTTAAAAGTGGAAATTTTTTGAGCAGCTAGGTACACTTTTTTTCACTAAAAAAAATTTCTACACAAATCTACTAGTAATATTGGATACTTTATGGCTGTAAAGTTTCTCTCAAATCAAAATTTCACTATTAAAAACCAAAAAATCCCCAGTGAAATTGGAAAAATGAACTTCAATTGCAAGGCGCTACCTTTCTCTCAGTTAGTAGAACGTCTATGGATCTTTTTTTTTCCAAGGCA